>CM038792.1:71209912-71620168 GCA_021764765.1 Vicia sativa
AAAGTGTCACGACAACAAGTCTCTTCCTCAAGACTGGAAGGAACATTCCGGTGTTCAACTGAATCAACATGAAGTCACAAGGCTATCTCATACTTCCCGATACGTTAATCAAGAAGATCGCTTTAGCGACACGCAAAGGCAAAGGCCGTCGTCCGAGTCTTCAAAAACTGCTCGACCAACAATCAAAGTTTACTCAAGGGTTAAACCAAGCGGAAAATTACCGGTACCTCGACTTCGAGGAGTTCGTCACTATTGGAAACACAATTGAAGTTAGGACTAATGTTCATAGCTCTAAGTAGTTTATCTTTGCTTTTGTTTTGAACTCTACGCCGCCAAAGCGAAGAGATGTTTTATAGGGTTTAGCTTTTAAATAATTTCTCTTTGTCTTGCCCAAGACAAATGAGTTTGTATTTTAGGGCCTGTTCATATTGTGAAACATAAATAAAATCGTTGTTTTGTTTCCACTCTACGTGTTTATTTTCATTTTACCCTTTTAGAAATGATAATCCTAAAAACACTGCAAAAAAAAAATCATAATGAAAAGTGTCGCAACACTTTCACATTAACTTTCAAAAAAATGATGATAAAAACTTTTAATCGAACATAAATCAAAAATCTGATTAAACAAATGGACAACCATTGAAAGCAATAACTCGCTCTCTGACTTTGAAATCCTGTGAGTTCTTGAAGAAGAAGTTGAAGAAGAGATCCGGATGAAATTTCTAGGCTGCTAAAGCCAGAAAGGATCATTCAGCCTCCAGAACCTCTAGAAGCAATTAACTTGGGTTGAGGAAGATATAAAAGTCAATATTGGAGCTTCACTCCAAAGTGTCAAAAGCAATGATAAGTCTTCTCAAAGAATATGTTGATGTGTTTGCTTGGTCTTACCGGGACATGCTGGTTTGGATACCCGACATAGTAGAGCATCACTTGCCGTTAAGACCCGAATGTGATTGCATAAGCGAGGAGAGTTCATCTGAAATGAGAAAATCAAAAGGAAGTTCAAAAAGCATTTCGGCTGGTTTCCTTGTCACTTCAGTATCCTCAATGGCTAGCCAACATAGTACACGTATCCAAAAATGGAAAGGTCGAGAATGTGTTGACTACAAGGGATACGAACAAAGCTAGTCAAGGATTTCCCACTTCCGCATTATACATGCTAGTGGATAAATCGCCAAATTTAACGTCTTTTCCTTCATGGATGGTTTCTGGTTATAATCGGATCGAATGGCTCGAACATGGAGAAGGCGTCTTTCATCACGCCATGGGGCACTTTTTGCTATAAGGTAATGCCATTTGGATTAAAGAATGCTGGTAACAACTTACGAGGGCAATGACTACTCTCTTTCATGATATGATGCACAAAGAGATCGAGGTCTCGTGGAGGACATGATAGCAAAGTCGACCGAAGAGGAACATATAGACTCTCTTTAAAGTTGTTTCAACGACTAAGGAAGTTTCAACTCGCTGAATCTAACAAATGTACCTTTGGGGTAAGATCGGGAAAACTCCTAGGTTTCATTGTCGGTCAAAGAGGAATTGAAGTCGACCGACAAAGTCAAGCTAAAGAAATACCTACACACGGAAAAGCAAGTAAGAGTTTCTCGGACGATTGAATTACATCTCCAGTTTATCTCTCGGATAGCGCTACGTGGGCCGATATTCAAACTTGTAAAGATCAAAGGTAGTGTGGGCGGAAGATTGCCAGGCATTCGACGTTATCAAAGAATACATGAACCACAATCTGATCCTGGAAGGAAGACCATTGATCATATACCTTACCGTACTAGAAGAGTCCATGGCTCTGCGTACTTGGACAACAAGACAGCCGGTGAAGGAGCATGCCATCTACTACACGAGTAAGAAATTCACGACGTGAAACTCATTACTCCATGCTGAAAACATGTTTGCGCTGGTATGGGCTTCAAAATCTCCATATACATGATCAATCACACGACTTGGTTAATATCCAAAATGGATCCTATCAGTATGTATTTGAGAAGCACATTAACGGAGATCGCTCGATGGAAAATACTACTATGCAGATACATCGATACCCGCTGAGAAAGAGGTTAAAGGAAGCATTCTCGTGATCTTACTTATGGCCGCTCAATGAATCCCAATCTCTCAAGTTTGATTTCCAGACGAGGATGTTAGGTACTTGAAGATGAAAGATTGTGACGAACCGCTACGGAGAAGGACCCATCGAATCCAGATGGGGCTAGTCTTGATGGGCGTAAATGTTTTGTGAATGGAATTGGGGGCGTCATCATTACTCGAGGGTTCTCATATCCCGTTTTCATAAAATGCTATTTGATTGCACCACCAACATAGCAGAATATGAAGCATGCATCATGGGTATTGAAGAAGCCATCGACTTGAGGATCAAGATCCTTGATATATATGGAGACTCAGCCCTTGTGATCAATCAAATTAAAGACAAGTATGAAACTCATCATCTTGGTCTAATTCCTTCAGCGAGATTATGCAAGGCGGTTGTTGACTTTCTTCAACAAAGTTGAACTGCATCATATCTCTCGAGATCAAAATCGGATGGCAGACGCCTTGGCTACTCTATCTTCCATGTTCAAAGTCAACGATTGGAATGACATGCCTAGAATTCGCATCAGACGTCTTGAAAGACCGACATATGTATTTGAGCGGTTTCGACGATAAACCGTGGTTCCACGACATCAGCGTTTCCTTCAACACGAGTACCCTTCGGGCATCGTACAAGGATAAGAAAACTCTAAGGAGGCTTTCCGGGAATTTCTTCCTCAATGAAGATATTCTATACAAAAGAAACTTCGACATGGTTACTTTCGGATCGTCGGCAGACAAAGAAGCGGAACCACGATCATCCATGAAGTGCATGAAGGGTCCTTTGGAACCCATTCAAATGGGCATGCAATGTCTAGAAAAATCTTAAGCGAGGATACTATTGGATAGCGATGGAATCGATTCTTGAAACACGTTAAAAGATGTCACAAGTGCGGATCTACGCGAGATAAGATCCATGCCTCCGACTCTACTCAACGTTCTCTCCTCTCCGTGGCCTTTCTCCATGTGGGGCATTGACATGATTGGAATGATTGAACCAAAAGCGTCCAACGGACATCGCTTCATCGGTGGCTATTGATTACTTCACCAAATGGGTGACGGCATCTTATGCCAACGTCACAAGACAAGTGGTTGTGAGGTTCATCAAGAACAACCTCATTTGCCGATATGGAGTTCCAAGCAAGATCATTCTTACGACAGCGGATCTAACTTGAACAACAAAATGATGAAAGAGCTGTGTGAGGAATTCAAGATTGAGCATCATAACTCGTCTCCTACAGGCCAAAGATGAGCGGTGTTGTTGAAGCGCCAACAAGAACATCAAAAGATCGTTAGAAAATGGTCATCACTTACAAGGCGGCACAATCCATCATTTGCTCGCATGGGTATCGTCTTGATCGCTAACAGGGGCAACTCCTTTTTCTCTAGTATCGGCATGGGCGGTGCTCCCGTAGAAGTTGAGATCCGTCAATGAGAGTTCTCATGGAAACTAAGCTATCGAGGGTGAATGGTGTCAAAGCGGATCGACCAAGCGAACAATTGAAGCGCGGCCGCTGCGTGTCACGAAAACTCTATCAAAGAAGAATGAAGAAGCTTTCGACAAAAGGTCCGACCTCGTGAATTCCGAGAAGGCGACCTCGTGCTTAAAAAGATTGTCTTTCAAAGCAGTTCTGGGGCAAATGGACTCCTAATCGAAGGCCCATACATCGTCAAAAGGTTTCTCTGGCGGTGCTATGACTCTCACAACCATGACTGACGATGAACTCCGTATCCTGTGAATCTTGGCGATCAAAAATACTTTGTCTAAAAAAAAAAAAACATTCGGTGGGTGAAAACCGAAAAATGGCTTAGGCAAAAATGGCGTCTCGATGGATTGAAAACACGAAAAGCGATCCGGGCAAAATTAGAGACAATAAACATAAATTATCACGATCGATCGAAAACACGAAAAGGCGATCTAGGCAAAAACAAGGATACAAAAAATGACAAAGTAACTGCGGTCAGTCTGTATTTTGTCCACATGAAGAATCTTCCATCAGCGGATCTTCAATCAACTCTTTTGAAGCAACAAGCGTTGGAATTCAAAGTTGTTAGGAATAGTAGTGGTTATTTGCTTTCAATGTAGCCTTTTCCCAATAAATTATCATTTCCAACTTTTGTAAATAGTTCATGGAATCACGCCTTTGGCTGGTCACCATTCTATTCAATAAATTTGAGCCTTGTGCCTTTTGTTTGCAATTCCTACTTTATTACATTTTTTAAAATAACGCTTTTATTGTGAAAATCACTTTTGAAACTAAAATGTTTTAAATGAATTTTACTTCAAAATTTGAAACAAAAGCAAAATTCTCCTTTGAAACTATGAACACGGATAACTGCAAGTTTCTCCAAGAGTGTTTGATCCCGATTGAGTAAGCCAGCTTTGCTAAATGATCTTCTCCTCATCAGAAATCATCAAAGGGCGGTATTCTTATCAAAAAAAATCCCCGACCAAGTTGCCAATAAAATACCTTTCTCGGAAAGTGTAAACCATGCAACTCAAATTCTTCATTAGTGAATATACGCACCATTCTGCAATTTTCACCAAGTATTTATTCGACTGTGTGTGATCCTTTTCTCAAATATCCCTTTAAGTGTTTTTGTCAAGTATTGTTAGCATGCATATAACATTCATGACATTCATACATAATAGCATCATTCATTGCATTTTTGCATCTCTCAAAATGTTTGCTTCCAAATCCTTTGGTTATATATATACTCATACGGTATATCATATCCCACGAGAATATCTCCAAACGGAAAGATACTTTTTCTTTGTTTCCCCAGGAGTATTCCCAAGCGAAAGGATATGTCTTCCTTTTCCGGGCAAAGTCCCCAAACAAATGCATTTTCTTCTCTCTATCATATTCGCGGTGAGATGATCTCTCATCGGGAACAATGTCTTGGTTAACTTCTTCTTTCTAGTTCATTCTGGATAGAACAGCATCATTACTCACAAAGGTACCTGGCAACCTACTTCAAAGATTTACCTTGTTATAGTTATCACTTGATAATTGGTAACATCTTCAAAACCCATTACCATACTATATCACAAGGTGATAATTGGTAATATCATTTCCACTTACCTTAAACATTGTCACAAAGGCGTGAAGGTAATCTTTTGTTTCCCAAGCGAGCAGATATTCATTCTGTGAATCATTCTTTCCCAATGAAACATATTGTTTGTTTCCCAGCAGATAAGTTCTCTTTTCTCAAAGCAGATCGAGTCATCCTCATAAAATTTTCCCCATCATGTCACTTCTTTGACATCCTTTGGGTAAAACTTTTTAATCATTTGCATCATCGCATCTTTTGGTATCTTAGGTCCAAATTTTGCGTACGATATTTAAGTCTCTTTACACCTATCAAAGCGAAGATATTCATCTTCATCTCTCGAGTTAAAGAAACTTAAATAGGGGCATCATCCCCAAATTTTGACCTAATATACCACATTTGCATTGTTGCCTAACTAGTTCAAACGGCATTAATGGTATAGCATTCACGAGTCAAAATTAGGGTTTCATCATTTTCATCGATTCAAAAGCTAACCAATTAGGGTTTGAGATTTACTCACTCCATTTGATCTATCTTGATCAAATCATCGATATCAATCCTCGGATATCCATTTTCTCATAGATCGATGAGGATCGACCAATTAGGGTTTTGTTGAGCATAGGCATTCTCGATTTTTTGACGGTGATTGACTTTTTGGATAGATATTGGTCATTATATCTTAGATATAACATCTTGACCTAATTTACGGATTCAAAACATCACAGAGGTTCACGAAATTCATCGATCCAATTTGAAGCGTCGATGAAATTTCATCTGCCTGAGAAAAGTCAAACTTTGACTTTTGGTCAAATTTTCAAAACAAAACTTTTCAATCATCAAAATACTTCAAATGATCCATCATGATCATAAAAAATCAAAGAATTTGGAAAAGTCAACAAAAGTCAAAATTTCTATAACTTAGAAAATTTCTAAGTGTTGAAATTTCACATTTTCAAACTTCAAGCCATTTTTCACCTAGTTCCAATTGGAATTTGAAAAAACTCAAAACATGAAAGTTGTAGCTTGTGGAAAGATCTTTCCAAAATGTCCAAGAAATCTCAAATCCATGGAGTCTAGCTATGTCTTTGAAATTGAAACATAAGGCTCCATGAAACTTGATTTTTCAAAATCCACAACTTCAATTATAGGTCATTTTTGCATTTTTCTCATTTAGACCACTTGCAACCTTGCCAAATGGATTGATTGAACTGATAAATATCAGCTTGGAAGTAATAATTGGGATGAGATAGGATCAAAGTAAAATTGAGCACATGGTGAAAAAAGGAAGCTTCCTTTTTTGGCAAATACCATTCTTACCCCTTAAGCAAGCTTTGATTCACCAAATGGCTTGTACTTGTTGCCTAACATTTCAGAATTCTCTTGCCTATAAATAGCTCACCAATTCAAGTTCAAATTACCCCAAAGCAATCCAAATCAAGCTTTCACTCTTTCTTTCTTAAGTTTCAAGTTTTATAGTTCAAAGTGAGGAATTTTTGCAATTCTCAAACCTTGCAAAATTTGAGAGAATTGAGGGTTCAAACATGTTATAAACATCAAATAGAACTTGTTTAAAACTTAAAACCATAAAGAAACAAGATAAGAAACATATTTCTCATAAAAACTCAATTTGTGCAAGTATTGTGCCTTAACATGCAAACTTGAAATCCACTCGTGCGTTTTCAGTTTTTATCATTCAAACACTTTCCATACATCCCATAGAGATGATACAAGCCCTTAAACAAGTTACGTAACATCATTATCATCATCCTCCATTCAAAACCAGCCACCTTCAAGTTGACTTGGTTGGAGTAATTCAAAGGTTTGAACAAACTAAGGTTGAAACACACTCGGGGAGGTTCAAGGAAGCTAAATCAATCGTTACTTTGCACTGGAGTGGCTTAGCTCGCTGGTTTTTCATACTAAGAGGTAAGTTTTCAAACTTTGATTCTTCCATTCATGCACTTTTAGCTTTAAAATTGAAAAGGAAAATGTATATATTCAATCACTAAAGCTATACGGGTCCTTAATATGAACTAAAATCAAGCTGTGTTTAGAGAATTAACAACTTTTGCTTAGGGTTCAAATGGGGATTGATAAAATTCGTGGTCCTCTTTGATTAATAATAACAACAAAATACATATTCATAATCATGGCGAAAATCTAGATGAAATAGCATTTACACTTTTAAAATTGATCAAGATTTGAAGAAATTCAATTTCCATGGCCATGGTTTTTCTGATTCTGACAAAGAGGAAGAAGATGAAGTTTTTGAATTCCAAATTTAAAAGCTAGATTTATAATATATATTTCTAGTTTCATTTAAATTAACGGATGTATCACGCTTAGCGATTGCCACTCACTCTTAAAACTCTCTTGCCTTGCCACGCCATCATGTCCCATTCGTCCCTTGCGAGGACCAATTTTCAAACTTTCCATTTTCATTCAAACTCTCCAATATCATGTCTACGTGTTTTAATCCACTAACACTCAGTAGCGTTTGGCTCGATTAGTTGCTTGCTCTTTAAGGCTTTGTGACACGCGTCCCACTCAAAGGTCATGGGTTCAAAACCCAGCAAGACCATTTTTTCACTCTTTTTTCACAAACTCTTCAATATTTTCATATTTTTTCTTCAAACCTCAACAATTTTTTTTAACCAATCAAAACTTCTCATTTTGAGATGATTTTTTGCACACTTGTCATTTAATATATATATTTTATGATTATGTCAAAAAAATCCAAAAAAACTTTCATCGATTAAATTTTAATCGGGCAGCGATGTTACGAACACTTTTCAAACCTCCTTAAAAGGTGAATTTTTCAAGTTTTCGATTTCCGATTCTTTTCAAAACTTCTCATAAGTGAACCTCACATTTCAAAACATTTTCAAATCATTTTTCAAAACATTTCATCAAACTTGCATCTTTTACCATGATCAATCCGATTTAAAACGATAAAACTGATTTCGTCTTTTCTCGAATTTCTCGATCGATCATGGGCCTCCCTTATGGTGTAAGTCCCAACCCTTTATGTACATATTTAGTTTTACTTGTACATGCTCAAATTATCATTGTTAATATTCAAACGTAAACAAATTTCTTTCATTTGTTTTCATTCGTTTGTCTATACGCCGAATCCATTGGCTCTGAAAGAAGCATTCTCCTGAGTATAATTTCTTTCCGACCAATGGGCCTCCATCACGGTGTAAGTCCCATAACATTCTTTTATGTACATAATATTTCTTTGTACATATCAAACTTTTGTCAAACATATTTTAAAACAAACTTTTTATTTGTACATAACACAGATACTTCTTTTTTCAAAACTTTTTATCTGTACATAATACAGATACTCTTTCTTTTGAAAATACTTTTTACAGATAAACTTTGATCAATCATTTCTGTTTCATCTGTACATTTTACACTGAATACCATTGGTATTGAAAGGAGCATTATTCCCTGTGAAACTGCTTTCAAATTAATGGGCCTCCCTTACGGTGTAAGTCCCAACCCTCCTATGTACATCCATCTTTGTCTGTACATAAAAACTCATTCGTGTACATATTCATTTCCTTGTACACAGTTCAAACTTGTGAATAATCAAGTTACGCTCGTTTTAAACGTTCGTTTCACAAACACTTGTTTATATTTCATAAACTGTTGTAAATAAACATCATGCATTGTTTATATTTCCTTCATAAATTCCTGTGAATACATATCACACACACACACACACCTGTTTATACAACCGTCTAATAAATAACATAACAATTAGACTAATCAATAGGTTCCCCACAGTATAGCCTCCGCTTGGGCTTCATACAAGACAATTCATCATCAGCATGAGTTAGCCTCCGCTTGGGCTTCATACAAGACAACTCATCACCAGTTGAGTTTAGCCTCCGCTTGGGCTTCATACAAGATAACTTATACCCAGCATGGGTCAGCCTTCTCTTGGGCTTCATACAAAGAAACTCTCCCAACAGAGTTAGCCTCCGCTTAGGCTTCGTATAAGACAACACTCCCTGTTGAGTCGCCTCCTCTTGGGCTTCGTTCAAAGAACTCCTCATTTAGTTTAGCCTTCTCTTGGGCATCATACAATGAAAGAGCAAAATCTCTTATGACCTCCTCTTGGGCTTCCAATACAAAGAATCACCGCTAAGATAGAACCACGAAAGGATGGTTTCCGGTGAAATCACTTTCAAATTTCCAGAGAGTAAAATTTCCGGTGAAATTGCTCTTATTCGAAAAGGATGATTTCGGTGAAATCCTTTCAAGCCAAAACGACCCATACCTATAGCTTCCTCTTGAGCTTCATACAAGGACCCTCGATGACCCTCGGAATGCCTCCTCTTGGGCTAACAATACAAGGACCCACGGGCTTCTTAAAAGCATCCTTTTAATCCAATCAATTTCTCCTAAGAGATTTAGACATTTATCATCTCTATGGAAGAAGTATCTCATTAATTACATCACATACAGTCAAAAACTTTTCAAACTCTTTCAATCTATTTTCAAACAAAAAACATCTCTTAACAGTAAGTGGTAACGCTTGTACACTCAAGCAAAACACCCAATACTTACAGTTAAAAGATTCAATCATTTTCAAACATCTTTCTTAAACATGTAAGTGGTAACGCTTGTACACTCAAGCAAAACACCTAATACTTACGACGAAAGATTTTTATCAATCAAACCCTTTTCAAAAATGTATGTGATGAAATAGATTAGATACATTTTTCATTAAGATCACATTTGTCTGTCTCTTACTAACATCCGTTGCTTTCCACTAGCATAAGTCGAACTACGATTGCTCGACTTTCTCAACATCCTTTTGAGAATACGTGAGCACAAGGTCTCATCCTTGCCGAGCAAATTTCTATCTCCCTCGGACCAAACAAACCATAGAACCACGAGATCCGAGCTACAAATGCTCGATTCCCACTAGGGGATATGTGTCGAGAAGATCCAAGATCTTTGCGAGCACAATAATAACAAAACCTAGAATCCCACATAATCTCTTTCCTTAAAATCCCAAAGGAGAAACTTTCCCAATCATAGAAATAGCAATTAAAAACACAACATATCAAACATATTCATATATAAAGCTGTAGATAACTACATATATTTAGGGTGCTCCATCTATTCCCTTTATATACCAATCCCCTTATTCGAATCTCCCCAATGCGTTACGTCTAGTTTGCGCTAGTCGTTCGCATACCAATATCAATTGAGGTATTTGACTTTCCCTTTTTCAATCATTAAATCATCTTTCTTGTGTTGAAAATAATAAAGCTTGATGCTCGCGGCATCTTTATAAACAAATCAAAAGATTTAAATCGTTGCGTACCAGAGAATCCGAACTCACGTTCGCATCCTCAGGCGCGTCACCTTTTAACGCGACCAGATGTAAACCAGAAAGAGCTCACCGGAGCAAGTTACGACCCTAGGCCGCCGTCAAGCCACCATCAAGACTCTCCACCTTGTCTCAGAAGACCGAGTTTGCGTCTGGAAGTTCCAAATCCTCCACCCTCGCCGTCAGAAGCCACGTCGGACAGTTAGGGTTTCCAAACTTCCACTCAAGATCTAAGCCAAATCAGACGGTATCTGCAAAAATCAGAATCAGATTAGTATAGAGGAGGAAGAGACGGTTCAGAAAATGTAAGAAAAACCATCATCGGAGCAAGCCGCCGCCCAAGGCGATTTCCGGCCGCCGCGGATTCATCATCGCCGCCGTCGGTCATCAACGTCGCCACCGTGTATTCATCATCGCCGCCGTGGATGTTCTTCTCAACCACCGATACAGATCGGTTCTGATTGCGTTTTCTGGGTTTTCATTTGTTTTTTTTATGGAATAAACATAGAGAGAGGATGAGAGATCATGAGGTTGAGAGGATGAATGTCTTTTATAAAAACTGATTCTGGTTCTTTTTTTTATTTTTAAAAATACAACTTGAGTTAGTATTAGTTTAGATCTAATTAGGATTAGTTTATTTATTAAATTTATAATAAAAATAAGCTTAATTAGGATTAGTTTTCTGTTTATTTAGTTTATAATAAAATGAGTTAGATGAATATTCTAAATATAATTAGGAATGGTGTTGTCTGGTCCAGGCGGTGACACTTGTCACCGTCTGTGTGGCCTGTTCGAAGTCCATTGCAGGTTCATATATGATAAACAATTTTGCACCTTCTTCCATAGCCATCAGATCTGTTGAAGTCCAGATCCGATGCTCCGGAATGGTGGACCACACTTTGCTTCCATGGAGCTTCTACACAGGATCCAGCAGCATTGTTTTGGGCTTGGGCTCAGATTTGCTGTTAACACCCTCCAGATTAAAGCTCCAATCAGGCCCATTTCTAACTCTCTCTTTAAATTTATTATTATGCAAGTTTTTATTTATTTATTGATGTATTAAATAATAATTAGTATAAGATAGTTTTTATTTGCTAAATTATCAATTAAATTATTAGTTGATTTTTTATCAAGTAGAAAAAATCTATACTAATAATTATTTAAATTCCGGTTTGTATTGTGTGTTAATTTATTTTCTTTTACTATCCGCTTTATTATATTATCCGCTTGTATGTTTATTACGCGTTTGTACACTCACTCACAAATTAACATAAAAACAACAACAACGCCTCCGATCTCTCATTTTTGGTTACCCACACCAAATTCTCTAAGGGTCTCATGGTTGGGGATGGGCATGGCCATCCTCACGAGGTTAATTAAGGCCCTCGTTGCCTTGATTAATCATAACCCGAAAAAATAATTGGTCCACATACCAATCACCATGCACCAGGGTCTCATGGTTGGGGATAGGAGCACCTATCCTCACGAGGTTAATCGAGTCCATATACTTGGTTAATCATAACCCGAAATATCATTTCTCTACGTCCAACGCCGCAATTTTCAACACACTTTCAAGTCAAAAAATATTTAATTGAACTTGCTATTTCAAAATCAATTTTTCTACAAAAACAAAAAAACATAGTGTTATGGTATTTAATTAAATTGTTAGAGGTTCGCCCGACGATTTAATTAAAATGTAAAGTATTTGGGCCATTAGAGGGTAACCCAATGACTTAAATATTTTATTCCATAATACTTAATAAAAGTGAACTTTATTTCACCTCACTCTTTTCATAATAAAGATTTTGGATGAGAGATGATCGGTTGACCTCAATCACCAATCTCGAGTATTGAATCGTTATAGGATATCCCAACGTTTTGGTACTTGTCATCTACAATTAAAATCAATTCAACTCATTCAAATCTTTTTCGCTCATATGCGATTATCAAAATCAAAAACATTTTCTTCTAAAATCAACACAACCAATCCAAGACATTTTCAACAAGAACTACGGAGTTTTGACTTTCCCATTGCGAGGGAATACGTAGGCACGGTTTGAAACCGTGTCAAACTCAAAATAATAATAAACAAACGCCTTTTCTTATTCATGACTTAGAAATTAGCGATTACACACACAAACATTTCGAACTAAATGGGTCCCATCGAGTCGACGGACGTAAGAGGTGCTAATACCTTCCTCTTGCGTAACCGACTCCCGAATCCATGCTTTTTGGTCTTGTAGACCGCCTTATCCGATTTTGTGGGTTTTATCTATATTTCCCGTTCTTTTAGAACAAATAAAATTAGGTGGCGATTTCATTGTTTTTGAAAATTCATTTAAATGATTTTGAAAATCGAGTTGCTTCAGTTGGCGACTTCACTGGGGAGAATTTTAAAAACTTTTTTTGACTAAGCGAGTCAACCCTAGTTTAGTTCTTCGCATGTTTGTGTGTTTGTTTATCGTTTTCTTCTTTTTGCTTATCTATTGTTTATTTGCTTATTTTTCTCTCTATGCTTTATATATTAATCATTAATATATTATTGTGATGGAATTCATGGGCATTGTTACATAGATAAGCCCACTACCCAGGGTTCTAGGTCACCTTTTAGAAATAGAGGGGTTGCGTAGCCTAGGTCCACTTGACTCCATTGTCTTGTTGGCCCGAAGCGAAGACTCCGGCTTAGAGTTGGTTGTTTTAAGGAGGTTGTTGGCCCGCGTTAGCGCAGGACATCAATCTTTGGACAAATGACCTATAACTCTAAGTTTGTTCATGTTGTCCTAACCGAGACCAAACGCTCAAATATTGGATTTCGAGCATCCCGTTAAGAGCCGTTTCTTGGGGTATACTTTTACAAATACTATCGCCACGTAGGCCTCTCGCTCGATGATAGTGTTTGTAAAAGGGGATCTGAGACCCCAAGAAACATTTAGCCAAAAAACATAAGATTAGCCTTACCCGGGGAATTGTTGGGTAGACGTCGAAACCATGACCGGCCGATCCTATGAACCAGCTTTATTTAATTTGCAACATGCATTGCATACATTTGCATAAAACCATTTAGCTTATAACTTTTATTTTCAGGGAACCTTATAGATTTTGTTGGTGCAGTAAGCAGAAAGGAAGAATGAATCCAACTGTGAAGATCGTTCCATGTCTCAAATTCAAAGAACTAAAGTTGGGGAGGCTGATAACTCAAAGTGAAAGAATTCCGCCTGTCAGTAGAGCTTATTTTGGGAAAAGGTTTGGGAGCATCCTAGATCTTTTGACTACCAATGTGGACATGGAAGCTTTGATTGCTCTGGCAAAGTACTATGATCCTCCTCTTCGATGCTTCACATTCCAAGACTTTCAGCTTGTTCCTACAATTGAAGAGTTCGAGAGAATCCTTAATTGGCCTTTGAAGGACGACACTCCTTTCCTCAACATAGGGCAAGATTTGGATAAGGCTAAGATAGCTGCTACCTTGTTTCTTCCTGTAAGGGAGGTGGCACCTTGGATTACAGACAAAGGTATTCTTAGGCAAAACTTGGAGGATAAGTTGTTAAGTTTGAGTGTTCAAGACGATTGGCCGACTTTCAGCTCCATTCTTGCTTTGCTCATCTTTGGGGTGGTTTTGTTTCCAACTAATGAAATTGGTTACTTGAGCTCGTCTGCTATTGGCATATTCATGTCAAAGAACCCCCGTTCCTGCACTGTTGGCTGATGTTCTTTACCATCTCCATGAGAGACATCTGAAGAAGCGAGGGGTGGTTCTGTGTTGTTCTCCACTGCTGTATTTATGGTTGACATCTCATATCCCTCAGAGCGGACCGTGGGAGAAGATCCTGAGAAACTTATCTTGGTCTCAAAAATTAGCTTCGCTAACAGCCGATGGTGTGTTGTGGCATTCTCCAGGTTGGGGATTCGTTGATGTTATCACTCAATGTGGTGGATATTCTAATGTTCCTTTGATTGGGTCTATGGGTTGCATCAATTATAACCCAAGACTTGCAACAAGACAATTGGGGTATCCGATGGAAAATGAACCAAGGCCTGAGCACTTGGAAAGCTTCATTGTACACGAGCTTGGTAAAAAAGATCGCAACGAAGTATTGAAGATCCGAAGAGCTTGGAGTCAAATCTATAGGGAAAGTCGAGAGTTAATCAAGAGAGGCGGAATTGATGGAAGATCTTATCGCCAGTGGGTGATAGAGAGAGTCCAAGAAATCAAGCTGCCTTACTTTGTGGAGGTACCTTTTGATCATCCCGAACCTGCAATCACTCATGTGCCGATAGAGGAGAATATGAGGCTTCAGGAAATTATCAGGAAGATGGAGGAGGAAAGATTGGAGCTACAAAGCTCTAATTCTCGCATTTTTCTCAGAGCTGAAAATTTGGAGGCCAACCTCAAGGAGGTAAAAGAAGAATTAGCGGGAAGAAGAAGACAGAATGAAGAGGATGAAGAGCTCCTGATGAGATGTTCTGAAGACTTGAGGAGTGCTGCAAGTGGGGCAAGGGTCCTCCGTCGACAATTGAAGACTGCTCAGCATCAAAGGGGCCAGGCTTATCTAGATGAAGAAAAGGCCGTTGAAGAAAAGAGAGCATTGAAAGCACGTCTCGAAGCAAAGATTTCAAAATTAGAAGCTTCTCTAGCACGAACCAATAAAATGCTAGAAAATGAGATAATTGCAAAAGAAGAAGTCTGCATCGCCCGAGAATTGGAAGCGATTGAACTAGCTGAAAAGGTTCAAGAGCTGAACATTACGAGGGAAGAAAGAGATAGCAATAGGGATGCTTACGAAGGCCTTAGAGAGCAATGTCAAGGTTGGATTGATGAGATCCAAAAGCTGAATCGTCTGTTGGATGAAAAGGATGAAATGGTGTCCTTTCTAGAAGAGCAGAATGGGCATTTCTATTGGAAGTACAGTGGGATGGTTGACATATGTAACCATTTGATTGTTGACGTACCTTGGAGACTCAGGTCGGCCCTAGAAGACCTCGAAGGCAACCCGATACCTCCTGCTGTGAGCGATTTCCTCTTCCTTTGTCAAGATGTGGTGAACAGGTTCAAGGCAGAAACTAGAGATTTGAAGCCTCGTCGTGGACAGCATTTCTAGTTTTTAGCAACTTATCTTATCTGAATATTTGAATCTAATTATTAATGTAATGATTTAAATTCCAGTATGAATCTTATTGCTCTGATTGAACTTGAACAGCCTTGTAGTCGCACCTAACATTTTGATTGTCTATGAGATTTCGTTGAATTGCAGTTTAATCAGTCTTTTCTCTAATGCTTATTGTTAACTAACGAGTCTTCAAAGAGTCCCTGAAAATAAAATGTACAAAAAACATATCATGGGCATGCATACATCCTCCCATAACATATCATACATAACAGGGTATTGAGATCAGTCATCTTACTTCTGCCGTTGATTTTCTTCTCCACAGACGAGAGACTACAGGTTTCGTCGTTCATCGGTACCCGACAAGAAGTAACTTGAAGAAATTGATGGAGAAGATGGAAGCTGACATGGCTGCCCTAGGGACAAGAATGGATGCTCGCGTAGGGCAATTGATGGAGATAATTCAAAACATGGCTCTGCAACAAGAGGAGTTGAGAGCTCTGGTTGTGAGGCCCGCTGCAGCCACTACTGAAGAAGCCGCAGTTGTTCCTCCCCCTCACGGGAATGCTTTGTCTGGAATTAGCTTGGAAGTCAACACCGGTCTTGTGGATCTTACCGGCGAGAATCAAGCTGCTCAAATGAATCACGCTTCGGTGGTTCCTCCTCCGCCTACTCCCACACATCGCCAACAGCCAGAGCCTGGGTGGATTCCTCCACCAGGCAGAAGGACTATTCAGATTCCTGCTCCCCAGAATTGAGGAGGATAACTTTGAGGATTGGTTTTCCAATGTCGAAGAACCAACCGAAGCTGATCGGAAGTTGAAGATGCTTGAGGAGCGCATGCAAGCCTTTGAGAATCAGGAAGTCTTGGGTTTCGACATGTCCAACTTGGGATTGGTTCAAGGAGTGAGGATTCCTCCAAAATTCAAAATCCCAGAGCTTTCAAAGTACAAGGGCAACTCTTGTCCTAAAACTCATTTGAGGTATTACTATAGGAGGATGTCTGCTTATACGAAGGATGAGAAGCTCTTGATGCATTTTTTTCAAGATAGTTTGACTGATGGGCCATTGGATTGGTATATGGGCCTTGATAGCTCCCAGGTGCGAACTTGGAGAGAGTTGATTGTAGCTTTTGTTCAACACTATGGATTTAACACTGATATGGCGCCTACGAGAACCCAGTTGCACAACTTAGCTCAGAAGAAAACTGAATCTTTCAAGGAGTACGAGCAAAGGTGGCGCGAGGTAGCTGCTAAAGTTCAATCTCCTATGGTGGAACGAGAGATGGTGGAAATGTTTACCGGCACACTAGATGGGCTATACTATGCCTCTTGCAGTCTGACCAGTACTTTCGCTGACATGGTGATGTTTGGTGAAAGAGTTGAGATGGGGATCAAGTTAGGAAAGATTCAAGATGTTGGTACTAACAAGAACCAGGTTGGTGGCACCAAAAAGGCTTTTGGTGGTTACCAGAAGAAGAAAGAAGGTGAGTCAAGCGCACTGTATGAGCGAAGAGGGAAAGAGAAGCGCCAGGAATTCAACCGCCAAGTTGCTGTTGTAACTATTCCTGCTAGTATTCCAAAATAGGATGTTGCCCCGAGACAATACCAGCCAAGACCCGTGAAAAAGTTTGACCCTTTGCCAATGTCTTATGCAGAGGTATTTGCCCACTTGCAAAGTCTGAATATGATTGAATTGCGCCATCTAAAGATTGACCCTGATAACCCGCCGAAGTACTTCAACGCGAATGCCCGCTGTCTCTATCATTCCAATGCTCCGGGGCATTCCATTGAGAATTGTTATGCTTTCAAGTACAAGGTCCAGAACTTACTAGACACTGAGGCAATCAACTTTGGACCTCCTCCTACTCCTAATGTCATTCAGCACCCTTTGCCTCCTCATGGTGGAAATGCTGTCAATGCAATTTGCGAAGATGGAAGTTTGAACCTGATAATGGATGTTGATAGTTTGACCACTCCATTGTGGTGGATAAAGAAGCAATTATTGTTGAGGGGAGATTTCCCTGGTTGTGATGATGGTTGTATACAATGTTTAATCCAAGTTGAAGGTTGTGATAATTTGAGAGACGAGATTCAGCGTCTGATTACTGAAGGGACTCTTCAGTTCGTCCAGAAAGAACTTGATATGCAGAATGTTGAAGATGAGGTTGACGTGGTCACTATCCCCGTCGCTTCTAGAAAAATTCCCGTTACAATCCCTGTGCCGACTAAGAAACCTCCTGTGATCATTACTTTGCCGGGCCCAGTCCCCTACACTAGTGAAAAGGCCATTCCGTGGAATTATGGGTCTGAGTGCTACCGTGACGGCAAGAAATTGAATATGGAGACCTCTGAAGGAGGAAAGTCTGATGAAAATAAGATTGGAAGAATTGAGCCTGCAGTGCATGATATTGCGGAAGAAAGTCGGATTACCCAAAGTGGACGAATCTTCTCTCCACCCAATCTAGTTGAGAAAAGTCCACGAAGCTTTGGCCAAGGCTAAAGCAAAGGGAAAGGAGTCATGATTGGGGTGAGTCAACACCAAAGATTTCGAACATTACGAGCCCGAGTTGACCAAAGATGTTGAAGAACGATGAGGTATATAAGGAAGAGCGATTACAAGATAATCGACCAGCTCGGCCCGCCCGCCAAGATTTCTATCTTAGCTTTGTTGAGGATTCGAGCCTCACCGCAGCGCTCTGATGCAGCTGTTGGGAACGTCTTCGTTCCCCAAGAGATCTCGGTTAACCAGTTTGGGTATTGTGAACGGCATTTGATGGTCTCGGTTTCATCGACTTTGATTTACCTCCGAGGAAGGAAGCATAACAAAGCGCTACACGTTTACGTGGAAATAGTGAGAACTACTTTGTCCGTGTCTGGTTGACACGGGATCATCCCTCAATGTTCTTCCGAAGTCTACTCTCTTGAAGTTGGATTATGAAGGGGTGGTGCTGAGACCCAGTGATTTGATAGTTAAGGCGTTTGATGGGTCGAAGAGATCAGTGTTTGGCGAGGTGGACCTGCCTATTAAGGTGGGCCCTTGAGTTTTGATGCAACTTTTTCGTCATGGATATTAATCCTCCTCATTGTTTGCTTGGACGGCCCTAGATTCATGGGGCTGGTGCTGTGACATCCACCATGCACCAAAAGCTGAAGTTCTTAATCAATGGGAAGGTGGTCACCATTTATGGTGAAGAAGATTATGTCGTCAGTCATCTGAGCAACTTTCGATATGTTGAAGTTGAAGGAGAGATCCACGAAACTCCATGCCAAGCTTTTGAGGCAGTATCAGTCGATAAGATCCCTTTGCAAAAAGGTGAAGTCTCCATGGCATCCTAGAAGCAAGCTCAGGCTATTGTCAAGTCAGTACATCCTGAAGGGTGGGGAAGAGTGTTAGAGCTTCCTACCCAGACGGATAAGAGGGGTTTGGGTTTTGCTCCCAGACTGAAGGTCCCAGTCTCCACCCCAATGAGCAAAGGGGTGTCTCCTCCTGTCAAGTTTGTCAAACGTGGAATCCAGATTGAAGATGTTGATGCAATTGATGGTGAAGCAGACGGTGACTATGATATGGACAAATGGATCTACCATTGTTCCGGGCGTGAGCTTTCAAATTGGTTCGTTGAAGACGTTGCTGTGGTTTCCCGTTTTGAAGAGTAAGTTTCTGTTTTTATGTCATGCCATAATTCCTACGTTATGCCCAAGACGTAGTGATCATGCTGTAGGGCCACCATGTTTTTAACTTTCAAGTTTATCATTAATAACAGACGTCTTTTTTGCATTCAAATTTTTCTCTCTTTGTTTTTCTTCACTCTTTCTTTAAAAAGGTGACAATATCAAATTTTACTTTCTTTTTATACAAACTTTTTGTCTTTTTCTTTTTTTTATTATTATCAAAAAATTAATTAAAAAAAATAATAATAATAAAAATAAAATTACCAACCACGCAGATGCGATCCTTCGTTGATCCCAGATTTTGTCGACGATGATTCCGTCGTGGCTCATTATGATTTCGACGAACCAATTTATCAAGCTGAAGAAGAAGCCGAAGAGGACTGTGAATTACCTGAAGAATTAGCCAGAATATTGAGGCAAGAAGAAAAGGTCATCCAGCCGTACCAAGAGGCTCTAGAAGTGATCAATCTAGGAACCGAGGATGCTCGAAAGGAGGTCAAGATTGGGGCAGCATTGGAAGTTGGAGTTAAGCAAAAGCTTGTCGAAATGCTACATGAGTACGTGGACATCTTTGCTTGGTCTTATGAAGATATGCGGGTTAGAATCGACATCGTCATGCATGAATTGCCCTCGAAGGCTGCCCACGGTAAGCGAAGCTTGAACACATCCAAAATGTCAAGGAAAATCAAAGAAGAGGTTCAGAAGCAGATGGAAGCAGGTTTCCTAAAGGTTGTTTCTTATCCCCCATGGGTTGCAAACATTGTACCGGTCCGAAGAAAGACGGCAAGGTAAGGATGTGTGTTGATTATAGGGATCTGAATAGAGCTAGCCCTAAGGATGACTTCCTCTCCCATCGACATTTTGGTCGATAATCTCTTTCAAGCTAAAGTATTCTCCTTCATGGATGGTTTCTCCGGCTATAACCGATTAAGATGGCGCCCAATGATATGGAAAAACTACTTTCATTACACCATGGGAACTTTCGCTACAAAGTGATGCCTTTTGGTTTGAAGAACCAGGGCAACGATCAGTAGCTATGGTCACTCTCTTTCATGATATGATGCATAAAGAGATTGAAGTCTACGTTGATGATATGATCGCCAGTCAGACGGAAGAAGAACACTGGTTCACTTGTTGAAATTATTCAAAAGGTTGAGGAAGTTCGGTGAGGTTGAACCCAGTAAGTGCACCTTTGGGGTGAGATCGGAAACTTTAGGCTTCATTGTGCGAGAAAGGGATTGAGGTTGACCACAAAGATAAAAGCGATACAAAGATGCGAGCCAAGGACGAGAAAAGGAAGTGCGAGGTTTCTTGGGAAGACTGAATTACATTGCTAGGTTTATTTCTCATCTTACAGCTACCTGTGAACCCATTTTCAAGCTGTTAAGAAAGAATCCAACAACCAGGTGGAACGATGACTGTCAGACGGCGTTCGATAGTATAAAGAGGTACCTACAAGAACCTCCAATTCTCTCACCCCCGGTGGAGGGCAGACCTTTGATTATGTACTTGACAGTGTTGGAGAGTTCCATGGGCTGTGTACTCGGTCAACATGATGAGACGGGCAGAAAGGAGCATGCCATATACTATTTAAGCAAGAAGTTCACAGAATGTGAATCGAGGTATTCATTATTGGAAAAGACTTGTTGTGCACTCGCATGGGCAGCAAAATGACTCAGACAGTACATGTTGACTCACACTACTTTCTTGATCTCCAAAATGGACCCGATAAAGTATATCTTTGAGAAGCCGGCTCTCATCGGAAGGGTGGCCCGTTGGCAAATGATCCTGACGGAATATGATATCTAATACACTACTCAAAAGGCTATCAAAGGTAGTGTGGTGGCAGACTATCTCGCTCAACAACCATTAGAAGATGATTATCAGCCGATGAAGTTTGAGTTCCCCGATGAGGACATTATGTATATCAGAGATTGCAACATTCCTGGCCCTGAAGAGGGATCCGAGCCAGGTTCACGGTGGATGATGGCGTTCGATCGAGCCTCAAACGCATTAGGAAATGGTGTTGGCTCCGTTATCACTTCTCCGACAGGTTTTCATATTCCATTCACTGCCAAAATCTGTTTTGATTGCACCAATAATATGGCCGAGTACGAAGCTTGTATTTTTGGGATCGAAGCAGCCATTGATCTGAGAATCAAGATTTTAGCGGTATACGGAGATTCTGCTTTGGTAATTAGTCAAATCAACGGAGATTGGGAGACTCGCCACCCGAATTTGATTCCATACCGAGAGCATGTCTTGAAGTTGATCCCTTATTTCGACGAGATCACTTTTGATCACATCCCAAGGGAGGAGAACAATTTGGCAGACGCTTTGGCTACTCTATCATCCATGTTTAAGGTCAGATGGGCGAATCATGCCCCGTCTATCACTATAATGAGGTTGGATGAGCCTGCGTTCTGCTATGAAGTAGAAGGTGAGGCAGATGAAAAGCCTTGGTTCTATGACATCAAAAGGTATCTCGAGACGAAAGAACACCCCGAGGATGCTTCCATCGTTGATAAGAAGGCCCTGCGCAAGTACTCGGCTAAATTTTTCCTCAATGGGGGTGTGTTGTACAAAAGGAACTATGACTCTGTTTTGCTCAGATGCGTGGATAGACACGAAGCAAATAAGATTATAGAAGAAATTCACGAAGGCTCATTCGGGACGCATTCTAGTGGACACACCATGGCCAAGAAGATCTTGAGAGCAGGCTATTATTGGTCCACCATGGAGAATGACTGCTACAATCATGCCAGAACCTGCTACAAATGTCAAATTCTGTTGATAAGATGCATGTGCCACCTTCTTCATTGAATGTTTTGACTTCTCCATGGCCTTTCGCAATGTGGGGCATTGATATGATTGGAGAAATTAAGCCCACCGCTTCTAATGGACATCGATTCATCCTTGTTGCCATTGACTACTTTACCAAATGGGTTGAGGCAGCATCTTATGCTCGTGTCACTAGACAAGTGGTCACACGTTTTATCAAGCATAATATCATTTGTCGTTATGGGATCCCGAGAAGATCATTCGATAACGGCTCGAATCTCAACAATAAAATGATGAAAGAGGCGTGGCGGTTTCAAGATAAAACATCATAACTAATCTCCATATCGTCCAAAAATGAATGGTGCTGTGGAGGCGGCAAACAAGAATATCAAGAGGATTGTACAGAAGATGATTGTCACTTACAAGGATTGGCACGAGATGCTGCCATATGCCTTGCACGGCTATCGCACTTCAATCGCCGCGTCAGGGGCAACTCCTTCTCCTTGGTATACGGTATGGAAGTCCTACCGTGGAAGTTGAAATTCCTTCCTTAAGGATTTTAACGGATGTACAACTCGATGAAGGCGAATGGGTTCGAGCAGACTTGATCAATTGAATCTCATTGACGAAGAGATTGATGGCAGTTTGTCATGGACAGTTATACCAAAAGCGTATGAAAAGGGCTTTCGACAAGAGAGTGTGTCCTCGGAATTTCCAAGCTAGTGACCTTGTGCTGAAGAGAATTTTGCCTCCCAATAACACGGACGCTCGGGGCAAGTGGGCTCCAAATTATGAAGGACCGTATGTCGTGAAGAAAGTTTTCTCTGGAGGAGCTATGTTGCTTGCGACTATGGATGGGGAGGATTTCCCTCACCCGATCAATGCAGATGTAGTCAAAAAATACTTCGCATAAAAGAGACCCGTTAGGTTGACTGGCCTAAGCAAAATAAGGGCATCCCGACGAATCAAGAGGTTCGGGCAAAAGTTAGGGATAAATATAAAAGATTGTACACCGGCAAGTCGAAAACACGAAAGGCGGCTTGGGCAAAAAGGGTATCCGGTGGATCGAAAACCGAAAGGCGGTCCGAGCAAAATTAGGGATTCAAGGCGACGACTATCTGCACCACTGTTTTGGTCAGCTCTTTTACAATAACTTGATAATCCAGAGTGATGGGGGGTCAGTCTAATCGGAGCATTTTTTGTTGACGACTTGATATTGAGGGACGTTGAAGTTGTGAAAGGCATGGCGGATTCAGAGTTCGACAAAATCCATGATTTTATTGTCACCTTTGTTTTCTTTTAATCTTGATGTATAAGCAATTGCCTCTTTTTAGGAATTGCTTCTTGATGTAAATGCTCATTTACGAGCTAATCAATCAATAAAATTACTTTCATCCAAACTGTGTTTTTCTATTATTTATCTCTGTCTTATTTTCATGTTTTTTTTAACTGTTTTGTTTGCAAAAACAACGTCCGATATCTTTAATAAAACTTTGCACATAAAAACATCAGTGCCCCAACGGCACGTGGCATAATTTCTGAAGTTACTCGGAATTTCGGGTACACCACATTAACGAATGAAACAGTTGATCTCTGTAGCAGAATGATTGTTATGTCTCCTGTTTTACATTTTCAATTATGCAAAGATTCTAGAATGAAAGGGCACCATGCGCATGGGCATCGGTCAACTGACGAGTTTCTTTCTCTCCAACAAGAGTTATCTATGGCATATGTGTGCCCTTGGATGTTATCATTCTTTCCCCGTCGCGGAAGAATCGCAAAGAACGGCTTACACCAGCAAGATCATTTTCAAAGGCTCACTTGTGCCAGAAGATATTGTCGATTTCTCTTATGTAAAAGCTTGTAATCCAAAGCTATCGAAATCATGAACTCTACGCAACAAGATCATCATCCCAGATGAACGTCAATCTCTAAGAGTTACTTCCCTAGTGATGTAGATCATTGAAAGTTGATGCTTCTATTCTACAATCCCCCTGTCAGGGACTAGACTATCATCTCTTCGATGAAGACTAGATGATTTATATTCAATTCATGGATGGTTGATGTTTCCTCGGCAGCTCACAATTGCCTATAGTCCCAGGCGAAATATTAAAACATGCATCACTGCATTGCATAACAAAACAAAAACGCGTAGCATTTCCATTGATATGGAGCATTACGCTAAAAAATAATAATCTCAAACATGCATCATTGCATTGCATAGCATCCAAAAAAAATGCGTAGCATTTCCATTGATATGGAGCATTACGCTAAAAAATAATAATCTCAAACATGCATCTAAGCATAAGCTAGATTAAAGTCTTTATCGAGTACCTTTTGCGTCTCCGAAGATAAGTCTACCCATAAAAAAATCCCAAGTGGTATTCCCTGTCAAGTTTCCTCAAGACATATCTTCTTGTTGTTGCTATATGCACTTTTGACCCCGTGTCAGTCTCCTACACCGTTCAATTCAATTCATTTACCAAGCGTCTTGCTTTTTTGCAAATTTTTTATTTTGGTATTCTTACCCGTGTTTGCCTCTGTCGTTAGAGTGTGAGTAAGAGTCGGTGTCTAACCTTTCTTGCTTCTCGGTTATTTGAGTATCCATACTTGGTGTGTGGTAATTCATATAATTGCCTCTCTTGAAGAATTACACCCCGCCTTTGGCCTGAGGGATATTGTATTTCTTGCATATTTGCAACCTTTCAAAGTCCAACATAGCCTGGCAGTCCTTGCTAGAGTCTCTTTTGGTTGGCCTCTTTCCCCATAAATTCGTCTCCGATCGACGTTTTTACAATTCCATATATTTTCTCCCCAGTGAGTCTGCTCCAGTCGGTCTCCTTCTTGTGTGTGTCTAATATCTTTACCTAACATATACTCCCGTTTGTTCTCATTTTTTATCTGCGAAGCAACTTATTGAAGTATGCTCGTTCCAAAGATCTATGAGTTCTTACCTTTCTGATCTACGAAGCAACTTATTAAAGTATGCTCGTTCCAAAGGTCTGCTGTTTCGTTTACGATCTGAAGCAACTTATTGAAGTATGCTCGTTCAAAGATCGCATGTTCTCATTTTGATCTGCGAAGCAACTTATTGAAGTATGCTCGTTCCAAAGATCTATGAGTTCTTACCTTTCGATCCGAAGCAACTTATTAAAGTATGCTCGTTCCAAAGGTCCATCGGTTTCGTTTACGATCGAGCAACTTATTAAAGTATGCTCATTCCAAAGATCATTTGTTCTCATTTTGATCTGCGAAGAAACTTATTAAAGTATGCTCGTTCCAAAGATCTATGAGTTCTTACCTTTCGATCTGCGAGTAACTTATTGAAGTATGCTCGTTCCAAAGTGCATGCGGTTTCGTTTACGATCTGAAGCAACTTATTAAAGTATGCTCGTTCCAAGATCTGCTGTTCTCATTTTTGATCTGTGAAGCAACTTATTGAAGTATGCTCGTTCCAAAGATCTATGAGTTCTTACCTTTCGATCTCTGAAGCAACTTATTGAAGTATGCTCGTTCAAAGGTCTGTCGGTTTCGTTTTGATCTGCGAGCAACTTATTGAAGTATGCTCGTTCAAAGATCTGCCTTCTCATTTTGATCTGCGATGCAACTTATTGAAGTATGCTCGTTCCAAAGATCTATGAGTTCTTACCTTTCGATCTGAAGCAACTTATTGAAGTATGCTCGTTCCAAAGGTCATCGGTTTCGTTTTTGATCGAAGCAACTTATTGAAGTATGCTCGTTCCAAAGATCTGCCTTTCTCATTTTTGATCCGCGATGCAACTTATTGAAGTATGCGGTTCAAAGATCTATGAGTTCTTACCTTTCGATCTGTGAAGCAACTTATTGAAGTATGCTCGTTCCAAAGGCATCGGTTTCGTTTCGATCTGAAGCAACTTATTGAAGTATGCTCGTTCCAAAGATCTATTAGTTTTCATTTCTAGTCTGCGAAGTCGCTTATTTAAGCGCATTCGTTTCTCGATATACCAAAACCCTGTGCAAAAAAAAAAGTCAAAAAAGAATAATAACGTCAAAAAGCATAAATATTTGTTCTTCGGAGCGCAAATTTTTGGGTTCTTGTAGTATTTAATCTTCTTCTACCTTGAAAGCTCGAAAGGCTATCGCCAATCTCACTTTCAGGTTTAAGACGATTAAATAGGGGCAACTGTTGCACCCCAAAATTTGCCCTCCTATCTCGGTTTTCATCTGGTTTAGGCTTCGCATTTATCATGACACTCACAAGCATTCATACCACCGGTTCTATGGTTACGGGTTGGAGTTGATTCCCAAAGATTTTCCGTTGAGCAGAAAAGGCGTGTTGCTTTCAATCAATCTAGGATATTTGAAAACGACGAGGTTTAATATTGAACCTTATCCTTTCGTATCTATCGGTTTTCAGGGCTTGATGTTTGATTGTTGAAATGAGTGGTCTCGTTCTTGATGGGGCTACGGAATATTTGTTATATTGAATATCATTACCTCCTGACTCAAGAGATCAATTCATCACGAGTTTGGGTTTTGCTGTTGTTTCGAGTTCATTGTTCAAGATGTAAGAGGGTGGATTATGGTTATCCGATTATTGATCAACAATTCAAGTTCTAGTGCATTTGGTTTGCTCATCAACTTTGTTCGTTCTTGGCAATAGTTGATGTACGTGAAAATATTCATCCAGAGGACTTGTTTACAAGATTTACGAATGTCAAGTTGCCGCATGCTAAGATCTTTTCCAGTCGTGTTCATCGCCCACGAGATTCAAGGCATTCAATGAAGAATTAGAAGTTTCTTTATGAAATTCGTTTGGTTTCAAATCTTTTTCTACTACCGAATATGTTTCGATTTACAAATGCGGTGATAATCCCATTAATTTCAAGTGGAATCTATCACCCATTTCTTAAAGAAATCATGGAATCGCCAAATTGACTAAGGTTTGGAATCAAGAATTTTATTTGAAACTTAGAGTTTAATTTCAAGTGGCAAAAGGCTCGGGATTTTTTTTACATGAACGGATCAACATGAAAGCTTTATGGCCGGGAAATTCAAAAGAATTCAAGTATTGTTTAAATCTGAGTCATCAAACCATCTTCGCATTTAGAATTTAATTCTCAAGTTTCATATACTAGAGGACTCAAGTCCTAAAAAAATGCAACAACCATGTTACCACTCGTTTGATTCAAGACTATGGATTGAAATTATAGATTGAAGTGGAATTGGATACATTTGTTAATCAACATTTCAACTTGTTTTGTTTTAACCAATTTAATTTTGGTTCATGATAAATTTTTGGGATATTTGATGCATAATGAATTTCCAACTTTTATACACAATCAAGAATTCAATTAGGTGCATTTTTCTCAAGGCTTGTGTTCATAAAATCCCAAGATTTCCAAGATAGATTTCCAATATTGCTCTAAAAGTTTTATTGTACAAGGACACGAATCAAGTTACATGTTACAATTTGTCAAATCTTAAAATACAAGTTTCAATCCAAAAGCCAAACAAATTCATTTAATATTCAACCTTCTTTCCTTGTCATTCAAGTTTCAAAAGTCTTATTCGAATTCAAAATGACATTCAAAAAATACCCGTTTACAAAGTAGAATCAAACTTCCAAGTTCAACATTCGCTTAACTTTAGTTTGTACAAATGCTACATGAGTCATCGAATTCGCAATGTCAATTTGAATTTGTAACATTACAAAATTTCAAGGCTTCTAAAGAGTTCCTAGATTACAAGTTTTGAGTCCTAGCAAATGTTACTAATGCTATGTCCTAATCCTATTTTTATTGGAGTTTTGTTGTTCTTTGCCTTCTATGTTTTCTTGCTCTATCTTTGAACCATGCTTTCTTGACCAATCTTCCTTCACCACTTTCCCAAGTTCGTGCCATTGCTCGTGTTCATGAAACAAAACAAAAGAACATGATTAGCAAATAATTGTACAGCATTAACAAGAAACAGTTTCCAAAACACTTGTTATCTCATCATTAGGGGGAAATAATTGGGATCAGTTTATGTTAAAATTGTTTCTCATTCATGTTCAAGAACCCACCCTTTTGCAAATCACAACTCTAGTTGGTTCACAAAAGGGGGGTGTGGTTCAGAAACATCATCACCACTAAAGCTGCTGCAAGTACAATGCCATGCTGTCCTGTAATCAGAAAATATAACACAGAGCAGCCCAACAGTTTCAAATCGGTTTCAGCCCAATGTTTTCAATTTTTGTCCAACAGCCCTTATCCCAAAGTCTGACATCAGAGAAAACCCTAATTACAGGACATTATAAAAAGATTAAAAGCACTAGAACCGAGGCAGAGGAACTGTTCACCTAAAACCCTAATCCCAAACATCATTCGAAAAAGCTAGAACCCAGGATACAAGAACATCAAGCTAAACCCAGAAATATAACAGTGTTCATCATCAACCCAGAAATATAACCAACAGCATTCGAACAAAAAAGCCAGAAACACGAAAAACCAACATTCATCATACCAAACAGCATACTAAACCAGAAAAAAACATCAACAAAAAACCCAAGTTCATCATTTCCCATCATCCCCCTTCAGAAAATTAAGTTTCAGAAATAAATTCTGATTTGAGAGAGAGACCGAAAAGATTGTAAGGCTACAGATTTTAGAGAAGAAGATGTAAACCAGAAAGAGCTCACCGGAGCAAGTTACGACCCTAGGCCGCCGTCAAGCCACCATCAAGACTCTCCACCTTGTCTCAGAAGACCGAGTTTGCGTCTGGAAGTTCCAGATCCTCCACCCTCGCCGCCAGAAGCCACGCCGGACAGTTAGGGTTTCCAAACTTCCACTCAAGATCTAAGCCAAATCAGACGGTATCTGCAAAAATCAGAATCAGATTAGTATAGAGGAGGAAGAGACGGTTCAGAAAATGCAAGAAAAACCATCATCGGAGCAAGCCGCCGCCCAAGGCGATTTCTGGCCGCCGCGGATTCATCATCGCCGCCGTCGGTCATCAACGTCGCCACCGTGTATTCATCATCGCCGCCGTGGATGTTCATCTCAACCACCGATACAGATCGGTTCTGATTGCGTTTTCTGGGTTTTCATTTTTTTTTTATGGAATAAACATAGAGAGAGGATGAGAGATCATGAGGTTGAGAGGATGAATGTTTTTTATAAAAACTGATTCTGGTTCTTTTTTTTATTTTTAAAAATACAACTTGAGTTAGTATTAGTTTAGATCTAATTAGGATTAGTTTATTTATTAAATTTATAATAAAAATAAGCTTAATTAGGATTAGTTTTCTGTTTATTTAGTTTATAATAAAATGAGTTAGATGAATATTCTAAATATAATTAGGAATGGTGTTGTCTGGTCCAGGCGGTGACACTTGTCACCGTCTGTGTGGCCTGTTCGAAGTCCAATGCAGGTTCATATATGATAAACAATTTTGCACCTTCTTCCATAGCCATCAGATCTGTTGAAGTCCAGATCCGATGCTCCGGAATGGTGGACCACACTTTGCTTCCATGGAGCTTCTACACAGGATCCAGCAGCATTGTTTTGGGCTTGGGCTCAGATTTGCTGTTCACACCCTCCAGATTAAAGCTTCAATCAGGCCCATTTCTAACTCTCTCTTTAAATTTATTATTATGCAAGTTTTTTTTATTTATTGATGTATTAAATAATAATTAGTATAAGATAGTTTTTATTTGCTAAATTATCAATTAAATTATTAGTTGATTTTTTATCAAGTAGAAAAAATCTATACTAATAATTATTTAAATTCTGGTTTGTATTGTGTGTTAATTTATTTTCTTTTACTATCCGCTTTATTATATTATCCGCTTGTATGTTTATTACGCGTTTGTACACTCACTCACAAATTAACATAAAAACAACAACAACGCCTCCGATCTCTCATTTTTGGTTACCCACACCAAATTCTCTAAGGGTCTCATGGTTGGGGATGGGCATGGCCATCCTCACGAGGTTAATTAAGGCCCTCGTTGCCTTGATTAATCATAACCCGAAAAAATAATTGGTCCACATACCAATCACCATGCACCAGGGTCTCATGGTTGGGGATAGGAGCACCTATCCTCACGAGGTTAATCGAGTCCATATACTTGGTTAATCATAACCCGAAATATCATTTCTCTACGTCCAACGCCGCAATTTTCAACACACTTTCAAGTCAAAAAATATTTAATTGAACTTGCTATTTCAAAATCAATTTTTCTACAAAAACAAAAAAACATAGTGTTATGGTATTTAATTAAATTGTTAGAGGTTCGCACGACGATTTAATTAAAATGTAAAGTATTTGGGCCATTAGCGGGTAACCCAATGACTTAAATATTTTATTCCATAATACTTAATAAAAGTGAACTTTATTTCACCTCACTCTTTTCATAATAAAGATTTTGGATGAGAGATGATCGGTTGACCTCAATCACCAATCTCGAGTATTGAATCGTTATAGGATATCCCAACGTTTTGGTACTTGTCATCTACAATTAAAATCAATTCAACTCATTCAAATCTTTTTCGCTCATATGTGATTATCAAAATCAAAAACATTTTCTTCTAAAATCAACACAACCAATCCAAGACATTTTCAACAAGAACTACGGAGTTTTGACTTTCCCATTGCACGAGGGAATACGTAGGCACGCGGTTTCGAAACCGTGTCAAACTCAAAATAATAATAAACAAACGCCTTTTCTTATTCATGACTTAGAAATTAGCGATTACACACACAAACACATTTCGAACTAAATGGGTCCCATCGAGTACGATGGACGTAAGAGGTGCTAATACCTTCCTCTTGCGTAACCGACTCCCGAATCCATGCTTTTTGGTCTTGTAGACCGCCTTATCCGATTTTTGTGGGTTTTATCTATATTTCCCCGTTCTTTTTAGAACAAATAAAATTAGGTGGCGATTTCATTGTTTTTGAAAATTCATTTAAATGATTTTTGAAAATCGAGTTGCTTCACCATGCAATGCAAAAGGTAGCATCTCATGTCAATCCTTGTAGGTGACAACCATCTTCTAAATGATCTTCTTGACGTTTTTGTCTGCAGCTTCAACTTCCCCATTCATCTTAGGTCTATAGGAAGAAGAGTTGTGATGGATAATCTTGAATTCTTCACATAGTTCCACCATCATCTTATTATTCAAATTCTATCTGTTGTCAGTGATGTTCCTGCTAGGCACACCATACCGACAAATGAGATTGTTCTTAATAAACCGAACCACCACTTGCTTGGTAACATTGGCGTAAGAATACTCTTATCGGTATAAATCAGTGTAACATCCCAATATTACCCAAGGTTTTATATGTAAAAATTAGAGTAAATTAAAATTTCATAAACTCAATACTGAGGCATCACACCTTCAAAACCAAATCACTTTAAACAGTTTGCTCTAAAGTATAAATCTCGGATACATAGCATCGTCGAAAAACATAAATTGATTCATAAAAATCAAAACATCTTCTTTATTAAACTTCCTTAACAAATCATATTTTCATAAAGTATGATTCTTATTTACAAAAAGAAAAACAACAAAAGAACAACAACAAGACAACATAATTATTCCCCCCGAGTGCTACGTATCATAGCGACACCGACTCAACTAATAGCAGCTATAAACTCCGTCTTCATAACCTGCACGTTACCAATATAAAGGTAACGGCGAAACAAGTAAAGGGTGAGATACTCCAAAACATATAATTAAAGGCATGATAAAATATATATATATATATATATATATATATATATATATATATAGTTTCGGAATTATAAAGGGTATAGATTAATAAGTGCAATTCCAACACATATCCAAAACTCACATACTCTTATCGTCATTTTAATGTGTATAATCTACACTTTATCGCCATAACCTCATCGGCATAAATCATCACAACAACACATAAACTTCCATCACCACAAAATCATCGCAAGTTAATACGTCACTAATCAACACGTCAATCATAAACAACAACATCAAACAATGCTTATAACATAAGCAACATAAATAAAATCATCATAAATTGGCTAAAGCCCATCGTCGCAAACATCATCACATCATATTTGCATTAAGCATTTCATCAAAATTACATCATCACAAAACTCATCATTTATATTCATCGCGATTCAACATCATCCATCAATTAAAACCCACGCCAAATAACTCACACATAAACATAACCGACTCCATGAGACACGACTATGTTATGCATGTGGTACCCGTCGCTTTGTCCCTATTTAGGAACACTTGGCATAAAGCCCATCGTCGCTTGGCATAAAAGCCTCGTCGCTTGGCATAAAAGCCCTTGTCGCCAATGCAATGTATGTGACTCTACAATAAAACAACACAACACAAAAACATCATCATCGCTCATCAACATTGGCATAAAGCCCACATCGCCATAATTTATACACATCAAGATAAATATATCATCGCATCATAATTGGATTATGCCAAAACATCACCAATAATTCATCATCATCAAAAGTCATGCATTCACAAATCGGAAGCATTTATTAACAACATCAATATAATCATCACATCATCATGTACAAAGACATATATCATCGCATCGCATATCATCAAGTATTCATTAATAAATACACGTAAACATTATGTTTAATCACACCACATCATTATCAATTAATTCACTATTGAATTAGTATATTGATTCTAGTCATTAAGTATAATACTAGTCCACAATACGACCACTAGCCGGCTCCTACTATTTCAACACTACTATGATACCTCGGCTAACCAAAACATCGTCCGCTATCATCAACCATTTTGCTCTTGTCGGTATTCATATAATCCACTTAATTTAATAAAACCATACGATCATATTGTCACTTCATTAATAAACTTTCCACCAATATTAATTACTTATCTTAGTTGATTCCAATGGCATACTATTTCAATTTCCCTCAAATTCCGGTTAATTGACTATATCGCTTACAACTATCAACAACCACAACATTCGACAACAACAACAACGAACAATAACAACTTTCAACAACCAACCACAAATTTTATCACATATTAGACATCATATAAATGGCACAAAATCTCCCCATTTATATGGCAAAAGTATAACCCACTAAAATATACCGATCGCATTTGTTTTAAATAACAAAACGTCCGACAACACAACCTTTCCATAACCACTCATTTATAAAATCATCTACTGTAATCTAAACTAATACTATTAGAAAGAATATTTCATTAGCTTTCTAACGCTTCGAACGGCACCCAAAACGGAGTTACGGTTCAAAAGTTATGACCAAAACAATTTTCAACTTTCATCGCGATGCAGCGCACCTAGTTCGGACGCGAACTTAACAGGTCAGGAGGTTGGCACCGCGAATAAAGTTCGAGCTGCGAACTGGGCGAAACAGAACCCAAAAACTTGATTTTTATGTTCCCAAAACTCAATTTTAACCAAACTTCATAACCCCAAACATCTTTTATCACTAACCCACCATTTCTTATCATCAACACAACATATATACCTCAATTACAACATCAAAACAATGGCAAACTATAAACCCCATGAATCAAAATACCAATTTTTCCTAAATCCACAACATATCTATCAAACCCTAACTATATGGAAAGGAAAATCAAATTCCTTACCTCTAGAGCTTGGATGCTTGCAAGATGCTCCAACAAAATCCCAACCTTCAAGCTTGCTCATGCTCTCCTTCTTCTTCCCAAAACCCTCTCTTTTTCTCTCCATGTTCAAGTTTGGCTTGGTGTTTATGAATGGAAAGAAAATGAGGGAAATGGTTTTATAAGTTGTTTTCTTACTAGCAACCAAGGGTGTAAACCCAATTCAACACAATTAGTCCTCACACCCCTAACTTATTTTTATTAATTAACACACTAATAATATCCAATAATATTATTAACTCAATTAATTAAAATAATTCCGGGGAATTAAATATCGGTCCGAATAATATTTTACCGAACCGAACGGAATAAAAACTGGACCGAACGAAACGTTGCCAGATATATTATCAGATATATTGATTAATATAAATATTCTCATCGCAAAATAAATATCGATCAGAAATTCGAAAATATTAATATAATATAATATTAATTAAAACGGTGCGTTACACACACTATACCGACAAATGAGATTATTCTTAATAAACCGAACCACCACTTGCTTGGTAACATTGGCGTAAGAAGCCGCTTCAACCCATTTGGTGAAGTAATCAATTTCTACCAAGATGAAACGATGTCCATTAGAATCATTGGGTTCAATCATCTCGATCATGTCAATACCCCACATAGAGAAAGGTCATGGGGAAGAAATAACATTGAGAAGTGTTGGAGGCACATGAATCTTATCAGCATAAGTTTGACACTTATGACACTTCTTTGCAAATTTGTAACAATTAGATTCCATTGTCAATCAATAGTAACTTTCCCTTATCATTTTCTTAGCCATAGAGTGTCCATTAGCATGGGTACCAAAAGAACCTTCATGAATCTCATGATCAACATGTCTGCCTCGTGTCTATCCACGCATCTGAGCAAGACCGTGTCATGATTTATTTTGTTTAACACACCTTCATTGAGGAAGAAACTATCGGCTAACCTCCTCAATGTCTTTTTATCTATGTTTGTTGCATCAACCGGATACTCTTGAGTCATCAGGAAGTTCTTGATATCATGATATCAAAGCTTATCATTATTTTTCACATCCACAACGAATATGTAAGCCGACCTTTCCAGGCGCTCAAGGGTGATCTGAGGTACGTCATTCCATTGGTTCACTTTGTACATGGAAGCCAAAGTGGCTAAGGCATCTGCCATCTGATTTTCATCCCGAGGGATGTGGTGAAGTTCCACCTTATTGAAGAAAGCCAACATTATCCTTGCTTAATCTTTGTAAGGGATTAAGCCAGGGTGACGAGTCTCCCAATCTCCTTTAATCTGATTTATTACTAAAGCTGAATCACCATATACATCAAGAATTTTGATTATGAGATCCATGGCTTCTTCAAGACCCATGATACAAGCTTCATATTATGCCATATTATTCGTACAATCAAACATCAACCTTGTTATGAAAAGAATGTGAGATCCTTGGGGAGTAATGATTACTGCACCAATTCCTTTTCTATAAGCATTTATAGCTCCATCAAACACCATTCCCCATCGGGACTCATCATCATAGTCTTTCATTTTCAAATACATCACATCCTCATCAGGGAAATCAAGTTGTTGATACAGTGGATGAGATTTTGGATGCTAGACATCATTGTGATGATAGGAAGTGGGATATGGATATTCCATATCTAGGAGGACTTAGGTAGAAGGGTCATTGGGTAGGGATTAAGTGAGGAGTTGTAAACGGGGAGTTTATCTCTAAATGAATGCTGCTAATAGTGAACTTCATTCTTGGCTTGGTATGCCTCCAGACGTAGGAGAGTTGCTCCGAACTGGGTGAACAATTTTGATGTGTTATTTATGTTTTCCCTGCACTGTTATACCTTGCATGTATGTTAATATCAGATCAGATGTCTCGACATCTCTATAAGACATCTGAGTCTATTGTACCAGAATTTCAATTTGAAAGGCTAGCGCCAATCTGACCCTCGGGTTTAAGATGATTAAATAGGGGCAGTTGTTCTACCCCAAAATTTTTCCTCTTAATTTATTTGACTTTTGTTTCTCATTTCATCAACATCACTACATTAGGTCATTTGCATATTGTACATGTCATATTCCAATTTTTCCTGGGTCTTTTACAGTTATATGGTTTGTTGTTTCATTTTATTTCAAAGGACCAAGATAACACATTTAGTAAAGACTTTGAGAAATGATTTAGAGGTCTTAGGTTCGAGTCTCAATTTTGTATAAATAATCACATTTTTTACGCATTTGGAGGAGGTCAATCCACACGTCTATCATTTTTTACGTATAGCACTTTTCTCATAACCCTAGGCCACTTTTCAGTAATATTTTCATACACTCAATAACCCATTGTACATATTTCTTTTAACACATTAGAACACTCATTCTCACAACTTCCACCCAATATTTCTCTCACAAAAAGGTTCACTTCCACGTGATAGTTTTTCACTGAAACAACCATGGTCATCCATTCTTTCACCATGCCACTCAAATAGCTACACCTATTATCATGTTTTTTTCCAGAAAAATTAATGCAAACCCATTCATCACAAGCCATTAGAATATATTTTCATTCATATACAAATCTCAGTAGTACCTTACTTTCAACACCACAATGATAACCAATACCATAGGTCCATAACAAAATAAAAATTACACAGTTGCATTATTATATTTCCACCATTATCACAAGCCGTAAAATATTTGATCCATCTCAATAATTAAAACAATTTTATCACTTCCTAACCTCTAACTTTCATAAACAAATAACCTTCAAAACATTAAAAGAAATTGGTTCGTAACTTTCTTCCAACACCTCGTGGGCAAGGATTGAAAATCTTAAATCTTGAAACACTTTGATTTCTTTCCTACAATCAATCTAACGAAAATCCAAGAAGATTAGCATCGTCAACCACGCGAGACCCTCCCACCAGTCACAAATTTTTATGGCAAACACACATCAAAACCTTCGTGTAAAACGTGCAGATCCCGGTAACACCTTCTGCAACTCCAACCTTCAATCACCGTTATCCTTCTCCATGCATCTCCCTGTGTTCTTTTTAATTTTCCAATTTTGTTGTATTTGAGAGTGGATTTGAATTGATGAAGATGAACGTTATGTTTTAGTTTTGTGTTGTCTGATGAAAATAAGGAAGAAAGTCCAAGATAGTGAGTTGTATGTTGTGTTGTTTTTGTTAGTGCACAAGGTTATGAAGACGGAAAGAATAAGAGAATCTATTTATTGTTCTGAAATGGCAGCTACAAAAGATGTACGAAAGATTATAGGGTTATAACAAATTACAGCTACCACTAGTCTATTTATACACAAAGTAAATTGTCACGTAGGACCTAACAAAAGATAAATTTAATATCTAAGTTAACAAAACAAACTAAAATACTTAATTATCCTTCAATATCATCCCTTAATTTAGGATTTCCTAATCAAAACTAATAACACTAATTCCATTCCTCAAACGGACAGAGTATTCAATCTTGACATCCTTCGTTAGAACATCTGTAAGTTTTTTTTTGGTTGTTACAATGTGCAACTCCATTCAGAAATGCAGATTTCACCTTAAAATCCCATCTGACACTGAATTTCTTTTTCAAGTCTTGTTTCTTAGTCAACTCCCAAGTCTTGTTTCTTTCTATAGCCTTAAGTTCCTCTTTCATTGCCTTCAGCCACACTTTCTCTCTAGAGCTTCACAGGTTGACAAAGCAACCACCAGTTGCTTCTTAGAGCACCAAGAAATGAGACTTCTTAGATACTTTAAAAAATATCCAGAAGTACTTCTTTTGTCAAACTTAGCAAATGTTCTTGGTATTTCTCTGATTAGTCGTGGCCTCTGAACTTGTTCAGAATCTTCTTTTGCTATTTTTGCTTCTTCATTATTTGGCCAACAATCTTTAGCAAAGTGGCCAAACCTATTACAACAGTAACACTGGACCATTCTCTTGTCATACTTCTCCTTTCCCTTCTGATGTTTCTTCTTATTAGAATAGAAGACTTATGGCTTTTTTGACCTACCATGTTTTTTCTGCTTCTGGTCCTTCTTGACAAAAGAAGCCTTCAGAGCCTGCTCAACCTCCATCTCAGAAGTTCTTTCAATCAGACGCAACTCTTGCATCTCTAGACTGCTTTGCAGCTCTTCTATTCTCATAGTGTCCAGATCTTTAGAATGTTCAATTTCTACAAAATTGTAATCAAATTAAGGGGTAAGAGACCTCAATATCTTCTCAATGATTACTTGTTCAGAGAGGATTTCTCCATAAGCTTTCATCTCATTAGTGATCAAAATCACTCTGGAGATGTACTCAGATACCTTCTCGGTGTCCTTCATGTTGAGATTCTCATACTGCTTTCACAGAGACTGAAGCTTCACCCTCTTCACTGATGTGTCACCACCGTAACACCTAACTAATGTGTCCCACGCATCCTTCGCCATCGTCGAATCAATAATTTTATCAAACACATTCACATCCACACACTAATGAATGTAGAATAATGCCTTATAATCTTTCTTCCTTTTGTCTCTCTATGCGTTTCTCCGCTGCAACCAGAATGTAACCTTCGGTAACAAGCTCGAGAACTTCTTGAGCATCGAACAACACGCGCATTTGAATCATCCCGCAATTCCAATTATTGTCATTGAACACTGGAAGTTTGGTGCTCAGACTACAATTTCTGTTTATCTTCAACCTTGTGCTAGTCACTCAAATCTCACCAATGTTTCCCAATCCCATAAAATCAGAAAATGGGATTCTATTACGATTTTGTTCAAGATTCAACGCGAATTCAAAAAATAAAATCAACCACAGAATGCCTTACCGTTTCACTCGTGTTTCCTTATGGAACCGAACCAGAGCTCTAGATATCAAAGTTGGTGCACAAGGTTATGAAGACAAAAAGTGTAAGAGAATATATTTATTGCTCTATAATGACAGCTACAAAAGTTGTAAGAAAGATTATAGTATTGTCACAAATAAGATTATAGTATTGTTACAAATGACAACTACGACTAATCTATTTATACACAAAATAAATTTCCACGTAGACCCAAACAAAAGATAAACTTCATAACTAAGTTAACAAAACACTTTAAATTACTAAATTACCCTTCAATAATGTTACTAATACATGTTATATTTCGATTCTATTTTTTTAAAATTAATTTCTTTCTATCCCATGTGTCACCATAGATAGGGAGTGAGTTTTTGTTGAAAACTATAATAATAATAAATTAATAAAAAAGAATGAATGAAGTGCTATGTTATTTGTTGTTGTTACCGTGCTTTCCAATTATTTTATTTTATTTTTTCTTTTTAAATTGTTACACTAGTTTTATTTGATTGTAAATTTTGTTGATTAGCAAAATCAGTTTGTGATTGTTACCGCCCATGTTGGTTTGGATTTTGAGTTTAATGTATTGAATCTTAATTCTCTTAGTTGCACACTCTCTTTCAAATTTGCACTCCTATCCTACTTTAATTATTAAATCAATTATTATTTTAAGTTAATGCTTATTTGTATTAGATTAATTAGTTTTTTTTTGTAGTTTTATTTGTTCTTGTCGTAAATAATTATTTAGTAACACAATTAAATTAGTTAGGTTGTGATTAGTTTAATTTGGCTTTTTATATAATTAAACCATAAATGACCAAAAAAATGTACATGAACATAATTTAACCAAAAATTAAACTTCACTAATAAATATGCAAAAAAAAATATTTTTTTTCATTTCTCCAGTCATACTGCAAACAATAATTTTTAGTCAAAATACAAAGATTTTCAAGAGGCTTATGCTAAATACCATAAATGTTTTGGGTGATAATACTTTCCCATTGCATAACCAATCCCGATATCCTTATCTTTTTATTTTGTGAATTTTATTCTCTCTTTTCCTATTTTCCTTTGAAAATAATAAAGTGTGGAGGAGACTCTTGTTTTATTTGTGAGTTAAGTTAATCAATAGCTTAATCTCTAATTTTCACCGCTACAAGAATTATAACACATGTTAATACTGATGACCCAACATCATAACACAATTTGTTTCTGATACATAACAATAATATCAAGTTGTAACTTAAGCAGAAATAAATTGAAGAATGATAAATAACACAGCTGATTGTTAACCCAGTTTGGTAGAACATCACCTACTCTGGAGGTTACTAAGCCAGGAAGAAAATTCACTATGACATCATTAGTTCAAAGCGTAAACAATTGCAGTTTATAATTTCTCGCCTAATCACTACCTTGTGAAACTTCTACCTAAAAAACTTCTAGATATGAGATCCCCCTCTCACTTACTACCAATCACCTCAGTGATAAAATACAGTCACAAACCTTGTGACTAGAATCAAAACCAGAAGATTATACTTCCAATAAAAAATGCTCAGTTATGCTTAAAAGCCTCAACCAAGAAAAATACTCCACTCTTTTCTTAAAATCTCGGGAATGAGAACAATAACATGATTAACAATCAAGCAACAATCTGTCTACAATAATGTATCAAAAGATACATGGGTGACTTACAAAAATACAAGAGACTCTCAAAACCTAAGACTTTAGACTTTCCCTAATTTTACATTTGTGAAAGTTGAATTACATTAGTTTTATGTATCTCTTTAAATACTCCTTAGTATTCCTTGAGCTTCGAAATCTTCACTCAAATATTTCTTAATCCATAAGGTGAGAGTTGCACGAATTATGCAGAAAAATCTCTTTAAGTCTTGGAATAAAACATCAAGTTTCCTAAATTGTCTCAACATCCAATTTTAGGAAATTATGTACAACTGGATATTAGATCACCTGTTCGAGATTAAATCTTCTTGGCCTACCTAAATCATTGATATATCTAAAAGAAATATCACAAAATCAATCAAGATTTAAAATAGCTTGTATTGATGTTCTGGTACAACATGTCACAACATCTTACAAAAAATCTTCTTCAATGTAAGTTCACACTATGTTGTATAGGTTTGGTCAAGATATTATGACATCTTGCACAACATTTGTCAAGAACCATGTTTTAGCACAATTATTGTCAATCCTAAATCATGGATCTAACACCTTATACACATGTGATAAGATCAATATGAGTCCATAACCTAAATCTTATCTATCTTCCAACCTATTATCAGTAATGCACCACATTTTCATAACCATCTTCATTTGAGGCATTTATAATTTATACAAAATCTCACTTGCTCCATCTTTCGGGACAAACCTTTTTGAAGTGACTGATTTTGTAACAAGTGAAACATTTAAAATTTGATTGATAAGAAAATTTGACTTAGAATTTAACCTTGATCTCTTCCTTTTCTAGTTTCCTTTACTCGAACTCATTTCTCAAGAGACATAATAGAAAACCTTAAAAATTTTAAACTTTGATAGCTCCTTTGATCTTATAACCATTTGGACTTAATCAAAAGTGATATTACCTTCCTTACCATAAATAATGACATTGATAAAATGCTCAAAGGATATGGGTAATGAGCTTTAAAATAGTATTTTTTTGTCTTCGTCTTCAATCTTCACCTCAACATTAGGAAATCATCAATGACCTAGTGAAATTTTTCCAAATGTTCCATAATTGATTTATTCTCCATAATCTCTGAGCCAATGACTTGATAATATATAATGATTCAAGATTAAATCACATCTTAGTTGCGGTCTTATCCTTTCCAAACCACCTTAATACTTTATCTCTTAGGCACAATATAATGGAAATTCTAGACTTATCCACAATCTCGCTCTTCGCGGCTTGTTTTAGGCTAGTAGGCAAAAATATACCCCCTCTAATGTTTCAATACACCTCTGTTGAATTAGTATTGCTTGCATTCACCTTACAAAATTCTAAGTCATCATACACATAAAACATCTCGATATGCCTCATTTGAAACCCATGATGCTCATTAGTAAAGTTAAACCCTTTGTCCATTGAAGAGCGCCAATTATTGTGAAAATAAGTAAATCTGTTTTGAACACACCAAGACACTTAACTATGGGAAAAATAAAATGGAACAAATCAAATGGTTTCAAGAAACATGAGAAAATAATAGGAAACATTATAGGGAAAAGATTTTAATCTGCTCGATCAAATCAATGCACATATAAAGAAGAGAGCAACCCTCATATTGACTATACTTCAAAATTTGTTATAAGAGATTGTAGTATGAGTTACAAAAAAATGGTCATTTGAATTACCAAACTAAACCCTAATGTCTACCCAAATGTTTCTGATCTCTGCAACTCTCAATATAAGAATCATGCAAACCTAAAACGTTTAAAGTGTTTGCAAAATCCCTTTGATAACTCCAAAAAGATGCCAAACTCCAAGAATAAAGTCTAAGGATTTATACATTTTACTTTTCACTAGAATATATACCTTATACATTTTTGGCCACTTGTGTTTATAGAAAAATGAGAGAGATCCATATTTATTAATTCAAAGTGTATGTTTGGTTGTAGAATTGATTCTGAGGGATTTTGAAGTGTTTGGTTTGTTAAAAATAAAATTGATTCTGTTTCCAGAATTGATTTTACTTGAAGCTAGAATTTGTAGCTTCTATCTCCAAAATTGGTTATGGATGATTTTTACACTCAAATTTATTGTTCAACTCACTTTTACATGAATGTATCCAAATATAAATCAATTCTACTAAACTCAATTCTATTAAAATCAATTCTACCAAACGCAATTCTATTATAATCAATTATATTCACCGTCAATCCAAACATACACTATCTTGATCAATATATGGCTCAATATATGACCTTTTAGCATTATGAATCTCATAACTAGCCCGAAAAACTAACAATACCAAATTATGGTTTTTTTTTCTCACATGAGATTTTAAGGCCTATTACAATAAAATATTTATACAAATAATAAACCGAAAACTAATATATCAAATTAATTATCTTTTAAATATAAACATAAGATAATAATAAAAACCAAAAAATAATATAAAAAAAATCTCAAAATTCTTAGTTGTTATCGATTATACATATGTTTCAACATCGCAAAATATTTGTCGATATATTTTATTAATCTTATAATTGTTCTTTTTTTTTGAGGTATCACATTAGAAAACACTATTTTACTTTTTTCTTCAATCATCTTTTTTTTTTCACACTTTTTAAAATGATCATATTTAAGAGACATTTTTAATTTTAACAATTATAAAATCAACTGTGAAAATAAAATACTAAATTCTAAATTATTGAGCAAATTATGTGAGAGTCGAAATTATTGTGCCCGAATCAGATTATTATATACTTACATAATGTGCTCCAAGTATTTTCTTTCAATTATTACTTTAAAAGTACTTTAATTTAAACAAGAAACTTTTTTTAAAATAAATTAGCCTCCTAAAGTGTATTTTTAAAGTTTATATAATATCATATGTTATGACATACGGATCTACAAAATTAAGAGCATTTTAGTTTTCAAGATTGGTCTTCAATTTAGAAACATTAAAGTTCATTAGTTTAAATTTGTGAAACGATGGATATAATAAAAACATCTTTTAACAGCATTTTTAAAAGTGCTTTCTAAATTGTAACTTCTAACTACTTTTTAAAAGTGTTCGTGTACGTCTGTCTTTAACGGCATTTTTCAAAAGCGTTTTATAAAATTAACCTTTAACAGCACTTTTTTTCAATTTAATTTATATTCTTTTTTTAATTTAAAGCAGCGTTTTAGAATAAAATGCTGTCTTCGGAATGCTATCTAAAACAATTTTAGTGTTTTGTGCTTTGTAACACCCCTCCTTTCATATTATATTCATATTATATGTTACATATTACATTTTACTATCATTAAATTTTGAAAAATTAACCATTTATAATTCTAAAATTTTTAAATTTTAATTTGGTATTGAAATTACTCAAACAATAATACATATTAAAAAAGAATATAACAATAAATATTGTATTTCTTAACACAAAATAATTTTTTTATTTAAAAAAGAGGCCTTTTTAAATTATATTTTACTCTTCTACCGTCCATTCTCATGAATAAGCTAATAACCTATTTAAAATTGATTATGATTTTTATAGTAAAATAAAAATATATTTTTTTATAAAAGTGACTATTAAATTCATTGCATTTTGAAAGGAAAACACATTTCCATGGATGCATTCAGAAACAATATTAAATTGATTATATGTTAAAAAAATTATGCCATTAAATTGTAAAATGTTTAATAAAAATAATTACAAAAATAAATAAATTTTAAAATAAGTTTCTCACATTTGTCGCACGTTATTTTTTAAAATTATTTTCACTCATTTGACGCACATTATAGTCAGTATTATCACGTGATCGATATAATAAGCTTACCGTTTTAATAAAAAGAAAAAAATAATTTATGATATTTATATTACCATTGGTCATTGTTTTAATATTGAAAATTAAATGATTTGAATACATTTTATACAAAATTATACAAAATTCTAAAAAGCGAGTATTTTCTATCTCGAAACTTTTTCATTTTAAGTCTAAAATAATTCTTTTAAAGTTTTAATATTTACTATTTAATATTTCTTGTATTGGTTTTTTACATAAGTAAAAAATTATAGGAGAAATATACAGTGAAAATACTCTAATCATATTCAAAAATTCAAATTTAACCGCGAGAATAATTTAACTAGTACCATTCTAAAGATTATATTGAATCTTGATTATTTTTTACGCAAGTTCTTGAATTATCAAAGTACAATTTATCTAATTGGTGCTAAATAAGCTAAGAAAATATATTAAAAAAGGTAAAAAGTGCAATTTTTTACATTGAATTTCCTACCATATATACGATGTAAAAAGAGATTTGTTGTGAATATCTCAATATATACCATAAATAATTTAATTTATCGAAACGGTGGAACGGTTTGAAAAAAACCGGGTTCCCATTTTTTTTAGACAAATCTAAGTTCATTTGAAAATGTATTCTATTGAAATTTGTCTATAAAACGACATCTTCACATCTAATTATGATACGTCATTTCATAGATTGAAGTTTCAAACACATTCATCACTTTCTTTTCTCTTTTTGAGTTCAATCATGTCAACTGAAAAGAAAAACCGTGGTCGTCAAAAGATTGAAATGAAAAAGATGAATAAAGAGAGCAATCTGCAAGTGACTTTTTCTAAGCGTCGCAGTGGGGTTTTTAAGAAAGCCAGTGAACTATGCACACTTTGTGGTGCAGATGTTGCTATCATTGTATTTTCGCCTGGTGACAAGGTGTTTTCTTTTGGTCACCCACATGTTGATACGGTCATAGAACGTTATTTATCCCACATTCCAACCCAAAACAATGACACCACACAGTTCATTGAGACTCACCGTAGTGTCAATGTGCGTGAACTCAATAATCAACTAACTCAAATCAATAATACGCTGGATATTGAGAAGGAGCGTGGTGATGAGCTGAGCAATTTGCGCAAGGTAACTGAAACTCAATTTTGGTGGGCTTGTCCCATTGATGGGATGAATATGGCTCAAATTAAACTATTCAAAAAGGGTTTGGAGGATCTTAGGAAACTTGTTGCACAACAAGCTGATAGGCTTGTAATTCAAGGTGCACCTACCCAAACTTTTACATTTTTTGTTTGAAATAGTCCCAACTCACATGTCTCTCTATCATCAAGGACAATTTTTTCAGAACTCTATCTTACAATCTCATTTGTTTCGCTTCAATAATATGGGAGGAAGTGGTGGATATGGACTCTTCCGCTTTAGGATGTCCTTATGAATATTTTTTTTCATATTATTTTAATCTATTTCAATTAAAGCATACATGCTTATCTTGTTTCATTTATGGGACTTGGTTATCTGAATCTTTATTTTCATGTTGTATGATATATTGTTCAAATAAAGGGCATCTTATTTATTTATATTTCAATATCTCTCCAAAATTGTATTAATCATTTGAAGTTCAAAGAATCTATTTTATTTCTTCACTGTTTTTTAATCATCATTTGGGAGGAGTTACATAAGATTTGTGGTAAATTCGTAAGTGAATTTCTTAATTTACTCCATGAACTTCTTCTCTATTTTGGCAAAAATTTTAAATTATTCTTGAAAATTAGAAATATACTTCTGATTAGCACATCATATCATAAAAATCACGTTGAAAAAGATTGGGTGTGAACCGGATGTATATTTTCGATTTCAACCTATGTGTAATTTTTAAGACTGTAGTTGTCCATCAAATATTATGAAATTATTCTCAATTCAGTCTAATATATACGTTTTATTCTATTGATTCTATTGATAAAATAAACAATTTGATTTAACAAAATAAAATCAAACATTAAAATTTAATTTAGACAGATAAAAAATTTACCGTAAGTTTTGGTCTAAAAATCAGGCAAAATCATGATCAATAATTACAGTCTTAAATAATTTTCTAATATTTTGAAGATGGTAATTATTGATGCCTGATTTTTAGACTAAAACATAAGGTAAAATTTTTATCTGTCTAAATTAAATCTTAATGTTTGATTTTACTTTATTAAATCAAATTGTTTTATTTTCCCGATGGAATAAAGAGTATATGTGAGACCAAATTTAGAATAAATTTTTAATATTACATTATTTAGTATGGATTCGAAAATATATTTTCGGTTTCACTCAAAAATATATTAGGGCTTTCATGGAGTGCGCCCCACTCTTATATAATTGGTTAAGAAATCAACATTCGTAAAAGGCTTGACGGAATGCAATTTTCATTCTAAATTTGTAATGAGATGAGTAGTTTCTTCTTATTTTAATTGTATAAAGTGTATCTCTCTTAATATAAAAAATTTATTCATAAATAGAAAATCCATGTCACAAATATATTCCAATTTATAATTTAGACCAGTAGACTTCTTAAAAATCAACAATAATTTTGAAATTCCTGGCAGCAGATATGTGATGTCACAGAGAATGTTATGACACAGTATCTGACACTCTGTTAACAATTCACACAGTTAATTTAAACAGTTGTACAGAACACAATCAATTGTTTACCCAGTTCAGTGTGTAACTATACCTACATCTGGGGGCTACCAAGCCAGGGAGGAAATTCACTATTAGTAGAATTAATTCAGGAATAAACCAACCAGTTTATCTCCTTCACTTAAAACCTACCCAATGCAACTTCAATCTAAGTCCTACTTAGACCTGAGTTCCTACTCACTCCCCCTCAATCACAACAGTGATATCAACCTATTGATTAATTGAATTGTGAAGACACTCTTCAATAAACATACTTGATTTTGCTTCAAAGCTTTAATCAAGAGACACAACACTCGTGCTTCAAAGCTTTGAGTGATAAACAACCCTTACAACCAAATCCTAGTCCAAGGCACTTATCAAATGATAATTACTTGGCTCACAAGAGTAACTAGAATACACAAATAACAACCTGCTAAATCTTCAATTCAGTCCAAGAAGCGTGTAGGCAGAATAAGGGTTCTTTTCCTATTATAGAAGTAGTCCTGTAACTTCAGTTTTGGACTTCCATAATTATAGCTAGGGTTCACTTAATTTAACCTAAAGACTTGGTCTTTTTAACAAACCAATTTAGGGTTAACTAAGATTAACCACACAGCCACATGAGCACGTGATCCAATTACATAAAACATAATAAAAACAGCTCAACAGAACTCCTGAAAAGTCTCAGGAAAAGTGAATCTGCAGAACAACAAATGTCACACAGAATGTCATAACATTAGTTATGACATTAGTCATTCTTCTGCAGAATTCCAGCACTTCAGTTAACTTCCAGTCTGAGCTGTACTTGAATCATTCTTCTTATGCAGAATTTATCTTCACACTCTGAATGTCATGACATCAGTCAAGACATTATCATATCCTAGTTTTACCAAAAATTAATGCCAACATAAAAACACTTACAAACTCCCCCTTTGGAAATTTTTTGGCTAAAACAAACTAAGCTATCAGAGAACTAATGCAGCAGAATAAAACAACCAGTCTAAGCTAATCTAAGCTAAATAACCAGAGCCTAATAAAGATAAATTCTACCCACAATTGCCCATAAATTCTTCTCCCCCTTTTTAGCCACAAAGGGGCCAAAGGTGCCAGTACAAATTCCCAAAATTCATCATATAAATAAGTACCATCAGAGTTAAATATTACATCCCATGAATAAAGTACAACAATCCAAAACAAATAGAACCAAAAACAGCAGAGCAAAATTAACATCAAAAAACAACAAAAACAATTAAATAGCAGCAACACAAGATTGTGAATCAAGCACTTTCTTCTCCTGAAGAAGCACTGTGGTATGTTGCTTCTTCTGAACTGCTCTCAGCACCCTCTTCTTGTTCTGCACCAGTATCACCCAAATTATCAACAGTATCATCACCAGCTAGCCCTTCATCCTCAACCTCTGTGTCTTTCTCCTTCTCCAAGGTAGAGATCAGCTCCTCAATGGTTTGCTTCCTTGCTTCAAGTTCCCTACAGGTCTCTTTTAGCACCGCAATGACATTTGCCTTTTGAGAATTAGCCTTGACATTTGATGTCTCAGCAGATGTCATGACAATGTCTGGGACATGCTTCCCTTGAAATAACTTGTAGTGGAAACCAAGGGCAGCAGCTCTTTTACAAACTGAATCTCTATCAACCAGGATGTCAGGGTATTGATCAGTTATAATACGACACAAGAGGGAGGGAAAGGCTATTGGTCCTTTGATAGCAAAATTGTCAGCATGTTTTAAAGTTTGCTCAAATATGTAAGTTCCATAATCAAACTTTGCTTTTGTACCAACAGCAAAGATAAATCTGCCCAGGCCAATGGAGATGGTGGAATTGTGGTTTGTGGGAACCTAGTTGGATGCACCTATCTTGTGCAGAATAACAAACTTAACACTCAATTTTCTGGCAGTTAACTTTCCCTTCATTGGCCAATGCTTCACTTTCTTGGCAGTGATTGTTTGGCACACTTGATTATCAGTTTCTTCAAGCTCAGGTTGAGCATCATCAGACCTTCCCAAATATTTGTTGATCACACTTGGGGAAAACTTCACTTTTCTCCCTCTTACAAACACAGTCTTAAAATCTGCTGATCTCCCATCAGCACAACCACTAGTCAGATTCACTATAAACTCCTTCACCAAAACATCATAACAATTTGAAAATTTGACCACAGTCTTCATCAACCCAGCTTCCTTGATCAGGTCCATAACATCCTTGCATTCAAGGGCACTCCTGTTCAGCTCCCTTTCTAATGCTATTCTTTTCAGACATACATATTTCCATCTGCTAGCACTCTCTGGATGGTGGAAAGAGATGTTATCAATAGCCACTTCAGGAACTTTGGGCAGTTTACCAAGAGATGGTTTCTTTCTAAGTGGAATGTCTGTGACATTCTCTTCAACATTAAAATCTGAATCCTGATCAGATTCTGAAGATTCAGGGGCCTTCCTTTTCTTGATAATTGGAGTTCTCTTGGGCCTAGAGATACTACCAACAGACTTCATCCTACCCTTTCCTTTAGAGGGTCCAGCTTTCTGATCCTTCCCAGATCTTTCTTCAACCTTGCCTTCAGCTCTGGGAGTCTTATGAACAGTTTCAGCTACCTTCTCCTTGGAAGGACTCTGAGAGGCATTCTGCTTCCCTTTTCTATTCATCATCCTCTTAGCAATGCTAGGATTAACACTAGCAAGAAGGTCATTATCAGAGAATTCTTCATCCAGATCTATGATAGGAGGTTCAACAACATTTTTAGAGTTTTTCACTGGAGAGTTTTCCAGGTTGTCAGCAACAGGTTTTTCAGGTGATTCATCAAGAATTCCATCAGAAGAACTCACTGGAGCCTTTTCCATGTTTTCATCAACAGGTTTTACAGGAGATTCTTCAATAATTCCATCAGAAAATATCATCAATAGAAATCACAAGGGACTTATCAGTGGTATCAGCAACACATTTTTCAGGGGATTTATCAGAGGGTTCATTATCAGGATTCTCAGGGGTTTTCCTAACATTGTCATCAGATGTCTTGACATTCTGTGTGACATCTGGATCAGTTGCTAAACTAGGGCTAAAAGATTCTTGATTCAAGGGAATAGATACCCCAGGCACAGAATGATTCTCATTCAGAATCCTAGTAACTATTCTAGCTATGGCTTGATGAACATATCTAGAACCCTCCCTATTTTCTATTTCAGGAGGAATAGAGGAAGATGGTTCAACATTCTTACCAGAAGGAGAGGCTTGTGATCTTCTTGCATGTCTGGTTCGAAGTTTCTTTACCCTCCCAGGATCAGTTGCCATGGCACGTAGAGGAGTAACCTCCAGAACCTCAGTCTCCATGGTTTCTACATTTGCCCTAAAACCAGAATAGTGTGAGAGGGAGAACCACTTCCTTTGATGATAAAGAAGACGATGACATGCTTTGTTGAGACATCTTGAGAAAATGAGAAAATAATTGACAGGGAGTTTGAGAGTTTTTATTGAGGGAATGGAATGTGATACTTTCAAAAGGAAAAACTGATATATATATATATGACTCTCCCTATTCTTGAGCTTTTGAAAAATAAGAGGGAAGCAATTAATTAGCCCACTCAGAATTAAATGAAATAAAAAGTCTCTTCCATCCCTTGTTGTAAGCAATGCTAATTGCTACAACTCTTCATATTGGCAAATACCCAGCTTGTCCCTTAAATTCTCAAATTGACTAGCATCAAGAGCTTTAGTAAAAATGTCAACCAGTTGAAGTTCAGTGGCTACATGCTCCAATTTAATCACCTTCTCTTCCACAAGATCTCTGATGAAGTGATGTCTAATGTCAATGTGCTTAGTCCTGCTGTGCTGTATTGGATTCTTTGAAATATTAATAGCACTCAGGTTGTCACAGTACAATGTCATGACATCCTGTGTGACATTGTACTCAGTCAGCATCTGCTTCATCCAGACCATTTGAGAACAACTGCTACCTGCTGCTATGTATTCAGCTTCAGCAGTGGATAAAGACACACAGTTTTGCTTCTTGTTGAACCAAGAAACAATATTGTTCCCCAAAAAGAAGCATCCTCCAGAAGTGCTTTTTCTATCATCAGCACTACCAGCCCAATCAGCATCACAATAGCCAGACAGAATTGGTTCACATCCATGAGAATACAACATACAATAATTGTAAGTTCCACTCACATACTTCAGAATTCTTTTCACCTGATTAATGTGACTTACTTTAGGTTCAGCCTGATATCTTGCACATACTCCAACAGCAAAGGCAATGTCAGGTCTGCTGGCTGTTAAGTACAACAAACTTCCTATCATGCTTCTATACAAGCTTTGATCAACATTTGTCCCACTTGTGTCTTTGGACAACTTTAGATGTGTAGGAGCAGGAGTCCTTTTATGACTGGCATTTTCCATGCCAAATTTCTTGACAATATTCTTTGCATACTTGCTTTGAGAAAGGAAAGTTGAGTCTTCCATCTGTGTGACTTGTAGTCCAAGAAAGTAAGTCAGTTCTCCCATGAGGCTGATTTCAAACTCAGCTTGCATTTGGTTGGCAAAATGTCTCACCATTTTATCTGAAATTCCTCCAAACACTATGTCATCAACATAAATTTGAGCTACCATTATCTTTCCTCCTTCATCATTGACAAAGAGAGTTTGATCCAATCCTCCTTTCTTGTAACCTTTATAAAATTCCTGGCAGCAGATACGTGATGTCACAGAGAATGTTATGACACACTATCTGACACTTTGTTAACAATTCACACAATAAATGTAAACAGCAGTAAAGAACACAATAAGTTGTTTACCCGTTCGATGTCTAACTACACCTACATCCGGGGCTACCAAGCCGGGGAGGAAATTCACTATTAGTAGAATTAATTGGGAATAAACCAACCGTTTATCTCCTTCACTTAAAACCTACCCAATGCAACTTCAACCTAAGTCCTACTTAGATCCGAGTACCTACTCACTCAATCCTCACGTTGATATCAACCTATTGAATAATTGAATTGTGAAGACACACTTCAATAAACTATCTTGATCTCGCTTCAAAGCTTTCAATCAAGAGACAAACACTCGTGCTTTAAAGCTTTGAGTGATAAACTACCCTTACAACAAATCCTAGTCCAAGACACTTATCAATTGATAGTTGCTTGGCTCACAAGAGATACTAGAATTACAAATACCAACTGTTAACTTTCCTAACAGTACACAAATAACAACCTGCTATTACTTCAATAAATTCTGGAAGCGCTGCAGTATTGTAAGGGTTGTATTCCTTTTTATAAGTAGTCCCGAAACTTGGGTTTGGGCTTCCATAAAGATAGCTAGGGTTCACTTAATTTAATCCTAAAACATGGTCTTTTCAACAACCAATTTAGGTTTAATTAAGATTAACCTAGCAGCCACGTGAGCATTTTCTAATAACGGAAAAACAATAGTTAGCACTCAACAAACTTCGAAAAGTCTCGGAAAAAGCAGTTCGAGCGAATGTCAATGTCATAACATACATTATGACATCGGTATTTTCTGCGAATTTCAATGACTTTAGCTTCGATTCGGTGTCTTTTAACATCCTTAGCAGGTAGGATTTATCTTCAATCTCCGAATGTCATGACATCTATCATGACATTGCTAAAGCCTAGTTTTACCAAAATTAATGCCAACCAAAACACTAACAAACTCCCCCTTTGGCACATTTTTGGCTAAAACTACTTAACACATCAGAGTACCTATGCAGCAGAAGACAAACTAGTTCTAAGCTTAAAGAAACTAGAACCTAGAGATAAGATAAATTCTATCCATACAGAAATCCCACAGTTCCCACAATTGCCCACATACAAAATTTAAACAGGCCATACAGGTTCCCCAAATCCCATACTACTGTCACACAGTAGTTCTTCTCCCCCTTTTTAGCCATAAAGGGCCAAAGGAAACAATACAATTGCCCCAAACAAACAACATATAATTAAGTACCAGCATTGTTTAGGGGTACATTTCTGTTAAGGCATTACAAAGCAGTCAATAGAAGGCAATTACAATCATCCAAAACAAAGATTGGGAAAATACAGGAACAAGAAACAAGAACAAAACAGGACAAAATCAACAAAAACAAGGACCATCACAGCAACAGATCAGTTGCTCTCCTTCTTTGAAGAAGCATTGTGATCATCATCATTGTGAGCAACACCATCACAACTTTACCGCCTCTTGACTGAATCTTGAAGCCAGAACCTTGATCAGACTCTGCAGGTTCGGGAGCCTTTCTCTTCTTGGTAATTTGTGTCCTCTTGGGTTTTGTGTTACCTACAGATTTAACTCTATACTTCTTAGAGACAGTGCCATCCTTGGTCATCTTCTCTACTTGAGAGCGAGATACCACCCTTTGCTTTGGCAGGGGCGGGTAGTATTGTCGAAACAGGAGTTTTGGACATGATCTTGAGATGTCATAACATTCTTTGTGACATCTTGATCACCTTGAACTAGGGCTAGCCATTTCTTGGTTAAGGGGCGAAACTCCAGTGCAGTGTGATTTTCGTCTAGGATTCTGGTGACTATCCTAGCAATGGCTTCTTCTACATACATGGTACCTTCCCTACTTCTTATCTCAGGGGGAACAGATGAAGATAAGCCAGAAATCTTACCAGTGGAAACTGATGATCTTTGGGTATTCCGTGCATGCGATTCTCGGTCTTGAGAGTTGCCATTGAACAGAGGAGAGGCCTTCACGGGTTCAACATTCATGGCTGCAGCGATTGCCCTAATCTCAGCCATGGTAAGAGATGGACAGTCAGAGTCTTGGGATGAAGAGGATGAAGAAGACATGTTTCGCTGAGACAAGTTGAGAAACAGAAACCAAGAATGACAAAGAGTTTGAGAGTATCTTTTGGATGAAGAAGATATGATACTTTCAAATGAAAAAGCTATTATATAGAGGAGTCTTTTCATATTCTTGAACCTTATAAAAATGAGAGGGAAATAATCAAATGACCCACTTATAATTAATAAAAGGTCTCTTCCCTTCCTTGTAAGCAATCTTAATTGCTACAATTCCTCATACTGACAGATACCCAGTTTGCTCCTTAAATTTTCAAATTGACTAGCATCAAGAGCTTTAGTAAAAATGTCAGCCAGTTGAAGTTCAGTGACTACATGATCCTATTTAATCACTTTCTCCTCCACAAGGTCTCTGATGAAGTGATGTCTAATGTCAATATGGTTAGTCCTACTGTGTTGTATAGGATTCTTTGAAATATTAATAGCACTCAGATTGTCACAGTACAATGTCATGACATCCTGTGTGACATTGTACTCAGACAACATCTGCTTCATCCAGACCATTTGAGAGCAAGCGCTACCGGTGCTATGTATTCACTTCAACGATGGACAAGGACACGCGTTTGCTTCTTCTGAACCAAGAAACAAGATTGTTTCCCAAGCGACATCCTCTAGAGTACTTTTTACATCATCAGACTACCGGCCATCGGCATCACAATAACCAGACAAAATTGGTTCACATCCATGGGAATACAGGATACCATAATTGCAAGTTCCACTCACATACTTCAGAATTCTTTTCACCTGGTTAATGTGACTTACTTTAGGTTTAGCTTGGTATCTTGCACATACCCAGCAAATGCAATGTCGGTGCTCATTAAGTACAACAAGCTTCCTATCATGCTTCTATATAAACTTTGATCAACCTTTTCACCACTTGTGTCCTTGGACAACTTCAAATGTGTGGGAGTAGGAGTCCTTTTATGGCTGGCATTCTCCATTCCAAACTTCTTGACAATATTCCTTGCATACTTGCTCTGTGAAAGAAATGTTGAGTCTTCCATCTGTGTAACTTGCAATCCAAGAAAGTAAGTCAACTCTCCCATGAGACTCATTTCAAACTCTGCATGCATTTGATTGGCAACGAGTTTCACCATTGTCTATGACATTCCTCCAAAAACTATATCATCAACATAAATTTGAGCCACCATTATCTTTCCTCCTTCATTCTTGACAAAGAGTGTCTTATCCAAGCCTCCTTTCCTGTATCCTTTGTCTGTAAGGAACTTGGTTAGCCTTTCATACCAGGCCCTAGGAGCTTGTTTCAGTCCATATAGGGCTTTCCTTAATCTGAAGACATGTTCAGGGAAACTTGGGTCCACAAATCCTTTAGGCTGTTCTACATATACTTCCTCATTTAAGTAGCCATTTAGGAAGGCACTTTTCACATCCATCTGAAATAATTTGAATTTCAGGAATGCAAGCAACCCCTAGTAGAAGCATGATTGATTCCAGTCTAGCTACTGGTGCAAAGGTCTCATCAAAGTCAATCCCCTCAACCTGAGTGTAACCCTGAGCAACAAGTCTTGCTTTATTCCTGGTGACAGTCCCTTCTGCATCAGACTTGTTCTTGTAGATCCACTTTGTACCAATGATATTTGTTCCTTCTGGTCTAGGAACTAATTCCCATACTTCATGTTGCTTAAACTGGTTCAATTCATCTTGCATTGCTCCAATCCAGAATTCATCACATAGAGCTTCTTTAACAATTTTTGGCTCTATCTTTGACACGAAGCATGAGTTTGAGACAGTTTCTCTGGACCTTGTAACCACACCTTTGGTTGGATCTCCAATGATGAGCTCCTTTGGGTGATCTTTCTGAATTCTGATGGAAGGATCTTTGTTTGCTTCCTCTGGTTCAGATTTTGGTGGAGTAGGAATAGGTACATCTTCCTTATCAGGTACTTGAGGTGATGTCTCAAACCATGTCTCAACATCATATGTGACATTGTTTTCCTGATGGTGATCATCAACAATGACATTAATAGACTCCATCATAACTTGGGTTCTGGAGTTGAATACCCTATATGCTCTGCTGTTAGTGGAGTATCCTAGAAAAATGCCTTCATCACTCTTAGAGTCCATTTTTCTCCTTTGATCACGATCTGTCAGAATATAGCATTTGCTACCAAACACATGGAAATATTTCACAGTTGGTTTTTTCCCTTCCATAGTTCATATAGGGTGGAGGAAGTTCCCTTTCTTAAGATAACCCTGTTGTGAACATAGCAAGCTGTATTCATAGCTTCAGCCCAAAAATGAATAGGGAGTTTCTTAGCATGAATCATTGCTCTGGCAGATTCCTGTATAGTCCTGTTCTTTCTTTCCACAACCCCATTTTGTTGAGGTGTTATAGGAGAAGAAAACTCATGATTGATCCCCTCTGAGGAACAGAATTAATCAAACTTGTTGTTCTCAAATTCCTTTCCATGGTCACTTCTTATTCTGACAATACAACTTTCCTTCTCTCTTTGAAGTCTTTTGCATAACTCTTTAAAGACATCAAACACATCAGATTTTTCTTTGATGAAGTTTATCCAGGTAAATCTGGAGAAATCATCCACAACAACATAGGCATATCTTTTTCCACCAAGGCTTTCAACTGCATAGGCCCATCAAGTCCATGTGCAGCTCCAGCACTTTAGAAGTGGTCGGATGTCTAGACATTGGGTGTGACATTCGGTTTGCTTTCCAACGACACTCACCACGACCCTTCCTTCATCAATATGGAGTTTGGTATCCCTCGAGCCTCCATAGTGATGATCTTTTTCATTCCTCTGAGATGCAGATGTCCAAGTTTTTGATGCCATAGCTTTACCTCCTTTTCATCCTTGTCTGTAAAGCACACAGAAGAGAGGTTGGTGTTCTCAGATTCCCACATGTAGCAGTTGTCCTTTGATCTGACTCCTCTCATAACTACTTCTTGTTTATCATTGATTACAAGACATTCAGACCTAGTGAAGTTGACTTTAAATCCCATATCACATAGCTGACTTATGCTTATGAGGTTAGCAGTCAAGCCTTTTACCAACAACACTCCATTTAGATTTGGAACTCCAGAGCAGTGCAAGTTTCCAATACCCTTGATTTCTCCTTTAGCTCCATCTCCAAAAGTAACAAAGCTGGTAGAGTGAGGTTTGACATTATTCAGTAGATTTTTTATACCAGTCATATGCTTGGAACACCCAAAGTACCAATCTTCCTTGGCGGACACTCTAAGAGAGTGTGTGCTATCAATCTTCAGATCCTCTTTTTCACTTTTGAGTGTAGGGTACCTTGATGTTCTTAGGCTTAACATAGGGAGTCTGATTAGGGTACCCATGTAACCTATAGCAGAAGGGTTTTATGTGTCCAAACCTTCCACAATGGTGACATCTCCATCTTTGAAACTTCTTATTCATGTTTCTCTGATCCTGATGTTGACCCCAATGTTGTGACATCTGCTTTGACATTTGCTTATTAGGTCTGGTCTTCTTCCTGTTATCAGCAAATTTCTTTGCATCTACATGCCCTAAGCCAGGAGCATTTCCTGTTTTATGTTGTGACATCTGCTTTGACTTTGGTTTCCCATGCCTCTTCTTTTTCTTGTCACTAACAGGTTCCTTTTCAGTCACATATCCCAGCCCATGCTTATTTCCAGCATTTTGTCCAAGCTGAAGAATTTCTTCCACTTATCGGTCGATGGTCGACATCTTGATGAGACTTAGTCATATGATCAAGCTTGGAAGTCAACACTATAATCTCACTGTTGAGATGACTTATAGTGATTGTATTTTCCTTCTTCTCAACTTCCAGCTTCACATTTTCTGCCTCCAACTTCTCAATCAGCTTTTTCTGTTTTTCATTTTGTTGACATACTTCACCACTTACGACTTCTTGTAAGTATCAGCAAGTTCTTCAAAGGTCACTTCCTCATCACTAGAGTCATTATCAGGATTGCCACTTTCAGAAGATGCAGTGACAAGTTTGGCTGATTCCTCTTCAGAGCCACTACTTGATTCACCATCAGACCAAGTAACAGTCATTCCTCTCTTTTGTTTCTTAAGAAAGGTAGGACATTCAGCTCTAATATGTCCAAATCCTTCACATCCATGACATTGGATTCCACTTCCTTGACTTCCTTTTTCCTCTGACTTGGATCTTCTGCTGGAGTCATAAGATCTGCTGATGTCAGATGAAATGTCCTTGACATTTGACCTTGACTTTGGATCAATTCTCTTGATGAGCTTGTTGAACTGTCTTCCAAGCATAGCTATAGCTTCAGATATCTCCTCTTCATCTTCCACCTTGCATCCTTCCTCAGTATTAGATGCAAGTGCTATGCTCTTGTTCTTTTTGTCAGTAGTTTCACTGATTCCCATCTCAAAAGTCATAAGAGATCCAATAAGTTCTTCAACCTTCAAGGTGTTGATGTCCTGAGCCTCCTCTATTGCAGTCACCTTCATTGCAAATTTATTAGGCAAGGATCTGAGAATCTTTCTCACCAGCTTTTCTTCTGACATCTTTTCACCAAGTGCTCCTGAGGCATTGGCAATTTCCAAAATATTCATGTGAAATTCATGAATAGTCTCATCTTCCTTCATCTTCAAATTCTCAAATTTGGTAGTGAGCATCTGAAGTCTTGACATCTTTACCTTGGATGTTCCCTCATGAGTAGTTTTGAGAGTGTCCCAAACATCCTTGGCCAGCTCATTGATGGACCAATCAAGATATTTTCAATACCATTGAATAGGGCATTCAATGCTTTAGAGTTCCCCAGAGCTAGCTCCTCTTCCTCTTTGCTCCATTCCTCCTCAGGTTTCAAGACAGTAGTCCCATCTTTCTCAAGCTTGGTGGGATGTTTCCATCCTTTGTCAGCAGCTCTCCAAGCTTTAATGTCCACTGATCTTAAGAAGGCAACCATACGAGGCTTCCAGTAATCATAATTAGACCCATCCGAATAGGTGGTCTACCTCCAAATCCTCCTTCCTTATCCATTACACGAAACTATTATCCCTAGATCTCACCTGAAATAACAGGCGGTGCACGCTGATGCCAATTGAAATTCACGGCGGATCGTGATGTCACGAGAATGTTATGACACACTATCGACACTTTGTTAACAATTCACACAATAAATGTAAACAGTAAAGAACATAATAAGTTGTTTACCCGTTCGGTGTCTAACTACACCTACATCCGGGGCTACCAAGCCGGGGAAATTCACTATTAGTAGAATTAATTCGAATAAACCAACGGTTTATCTCCTTCACTTAAAACCTACCCAATGCAACTTCAACCTTAGTCCTACTTAGATCTGAGTACCTACTCACTCCCCCTCAATCACAGCAGTGATATCAACCTATTGAATAATTGAATTGTGAAGACACACTCCAATAAACTATCTTGATCTCGCTTCAAAGCTTTCAATCAAGAGACAAACACTCGTGCTCTAAAGCTTTAAGTGATAAACTACCCTTACAACAAATCCTAGTCCAAGACACTTATCAATTGATAGTTGCTTGGCTCACAAGAGATACTAGAATTACAAATACCAACTGTTAACTTTCCTAACGGTACACAAATAACAACCTGCTATTACTTCAATAAATTCTGGAAGCGCTGCAGTATTGTAAGGGTTGTATTCCTTTTTATAGAAGCAGTCATGAAACTTCAGTTTTGGGCTTCCATAAAGATAGCCAGGGTTCACTTAATTTAATCCTAAAAACATGGTCTTTTCAACAATCAATTTAGGTTTAATTAAGATTAACCTAGCAGCCACGTGAGCATGCTTTCTAATAACAGAAAAACAATAGTTAGCAGCTCAACAAACTTCCTGATAAGTCTCGGGAAAAAGCAGTTCAGAATAGAATGTCACCGAATGTCATAACATCATTATGACATCGATTTTCGAAATTTCCCTGACTTTAGCTTCGTTCGAGTGTCTTTTAACATCCTTAGCGGTAGGATTTATATTCAATCTCGAATGTCATGACATCTATCATGACATTGCTAAAGCCTAGTTTTACCAAAATTAATGCCAACCAAAACACTAACACTTTATCAGTAAGGAACTTTGTCAACCTTTCATACCAAGCCCTAGGAGCTTGTTTCAGACCATATAAAGCTTTCCTCAATTTGTAAACATGATCAGGAAAGTTAGGATCCACAAATCCTTTAGGTTTCTACATATACCTCCTCATTTAAGTAGCCATTTAGGAAGGCACTTTTCACATCCATCAAAGCACTTGAATCTCATAATGCAAGCAACTCCTAGTAGTAATCGATTGATTCGGCCGCCACGGAGCAAAAGTCTCATCAAAATCAATCCCTTCAACTTGAGTGTATCCTTGAGCAACAAGTCTTGCCTTATTTCTGGTGACAACTCCTTCTGCATCAGACTTGTTCTTATAGATCCACTTTGTGCCAATGATGTTTGTTCCTTCTGGTCTAGGAACTAACTCCCACACTTCATGTTGTTTGAATTGGTTCAATTCATCTTGCATTGCTCCAATCCATTATTCATCAGTTAGAGCCTCTTTAACATTCTTTGGCTCAATCTTAGACACAAAACAAGAGTTTGAGATGATTTCTCTGGATCTTGTAATGACTCCACAGTTAGGATCTCCAATGATGAGTTTCTTTGGATGATCTTTCTGAATTCTGATGGAAGGATCCTTGTTAGCTTCCTCTGGTTCAGACTTTGGTGAAGTAGGGACAGACACATCATCCTTATCAGACACTCGTGGTGATGTCTCAAACAATGTCTCAACATCATATGGGACATTGTTTTCCTCATGGTGATCATCAACTATGACATTAATAGACTCCATCATAACTTTGGTCCTGGAGTTGAATACCCTATATGCTATGCTGTTTGTAGAGTATCCTAGAAAAATTCCTTCATCACTTTTGGAATCCATTTTTCTCCTTTGTTCACGGTCTGTCAGAATATAGCATTTGCTACCAAATACATGGAAATACTTCATAGTAGGTTTTCTTCCTTTCCATAGTTCATAAAGAGTGGAGGATGTTCCCTTTCTCAAGGTGACCCTGTTGTGAACATAACAAGCTGTATTCATAGCTTCAGCCCAAAAATGAATAGGAAGTTTCTTAGCATGAATCATTGCTCTGGAAGATTCCTGTATAGTCCTGTTTTTCCTTTCCACAACTCCATTTTGTTGAGGAGTTATAGGTGAGGAGAACTCATGATTGATTCCTTCTGAGGAACAGAATTCATCAAACTTGCTATTCTTAAATTCTTTTCCATGATCACTTCTAATTCTGACAATGCATCCTTCTTTTTCTCTTTGAAGTCTCTTGCATAATTCTTTAAAGACATCAAACACATCACATTTTTCCCTGATGAAGTTTATCCAGGTGAATTTGGAAAAGTCATCCACCACAACATAAGCATATCTTTTTCCACCAAGGCTTTCAACCTGCATAGGGCCCATCAGATCCATGTGCAGCAGCTCCAGCACCTTGGAGGTGGTCAGATGTCTTGACATTGGATGTGACATTCTGGTTTGCTTTCCAACCTGACATTCACCACAGACTCTCCCTTCATCAATATGAAGTCTTGGAATCCCTATGACAACCTCCATGGATATGATCTTTTTCATCCCTCTAAGATGCAAATGACCAAGTTTTTGGTGCCACAGTTTCAGCTCCTTTTCATCTTTGGCTGTAGAACACACAGAAGAATAGTTAGTGTCCTCAGGCTCCCACAGGTAAAAGTTATCCTTTGATCTGACTCCTCTCATAACCACTTCTTGTTTTTCATTGATTACAAGGCATTCAGCCCTGGTGAAGTTGACCTTGAATCCCATATCACATAGTTGACTTATGCTTATGAGATTTGCAGTTAAAGCTTTTACCAGCAACACTCTATTTAGGTTTGGAACTCCAGAATAGTCCAAGTTTCCAACACCTTTGATTTCTCCTTTAGCTCCAGTCATATGCTTAGAGCATCCACTGTCAAAGTACCAGTCTTCCTTGGCAGAAACTCTAAGGGAGGTGTGAGCTATCAAGGTTCTTGATTCAGAAGGTTCTTGATTCCAGTCATATGCTTAGAGCATCCACTGTCAAAGTACCAGTCTTCCTTGGCAGAAACTCTAAGGGAGGTGTGAGCTATCAAGGCTGCAGTCTTCTTCTTCCACTGTTGAGTATATGGTACCTTGTTAGTCTTAGGCTTGACATAAGGGATCTGTTTAGGATATCCATATAGTCTATAGCAAAATGGCTTTATGTGTCCAAATCTTCCACAATAATGACATCTCCATCTTTGAAACTTTTTCTTTATGTTTCTCTGATCTTGATGTTGAACCCTATGTTGTGACATCTTCTTTGACATTGATTTATCAGGTATGTTCTTCTTCTTGTTATCAGCAAATTTCTTTGCAGCCACATATCCTGAACCAGACACATTTCCTACTCTATGTTGTGACATCTGCTTTGACATTGGTTTGTCAGGCCTGTTCTTCTTCTTGTCACCAGCAGGTTTCTTTGCAGCCACATATCCTAGACCATGCAAATTTCCTGCATTTTGTCCAGTCTGAAGGATTTCCTCCAACTTATCAGTTCCAGTTGTCAACATCTTGACAGACTTAGTCATCTGCTCAAGTTTGGAGTTTAACACTATCACTTCACTATTGAGATGACTTATAGTAGTAGTATCTTCCTTCTTCTCAGCCTCCAACTTCACATTCTCAGCCTCCAAGTTTACAATTATCTTTTCTTTCTCATTTCTTTGTGGACTTGACGCCGATACGACTTCTTGTAAGTGTCAGCAAGTTCTTCAAATGTCACCTCCTCATCACTAGAGTCATTATCAGAGTTACAAACTCCAAAGAGAGAAGTAACTAGTTTGGAAGCTTCCTCTTCAGAGTCACTTCCTGAGTCACCATCAGACCAAGTGATGACCATTTTTCTTTCTTTAGAAAGGTAGGACATTCAGCTCGAATGTGCCCGTATCCTTCACACCCATGGCACTGGATTCCTCTGCTTGGACTTCCCTTCTCTTCACACTTGGATCTTCTGTTGGAGTCATAGGTTCTGCTAATGTCAGATGGGATGTTCTTGACATTGGACCTTGACTTTGGGTCAATTCTCTTGATGAGTTTGTTGAACTGCCTTCCAAGCATAGCTATTGCTTCTGAGATCTTCTCTTCATCATCTTCCTTGCTTTCATCTTCAGTATTGGATACAAGGGCTATGCTCTTGTTTCTCTTGTCATCATTGTCACTGATTCCCATCTCAAATGTCTGAAGTGATACAATAAGTTCATCCACCTTCAAGTTGCAGATATGTTGAGCTTCCTCTATAGCAGTCACCTTCATTGCAAACCTCTTAGGCAAGGATCTGAGAATCTTTCTTACTAACTTTTCTTCTGACATCTTCTCTCCCAATGCTCCTGAGGTGTTGGCAATCTCCAAGATGTTCATGTGAAACTCATGAATGGTCTCATCTTCCTTCATCTTCAGATTCTCAAATTTGGTAGTGAGCATCTGAGTCACCTTGGATGTGCCCTCATGAGTAGTTTTGAGAGTGTCTCAAACATCCTTGGCCAGTTCACACTGATGTACTAGTCTGAAGATATTTCTGTCAATTCCATTGAATAAGGCATTCAATGCTTTAGAGTTGCCCAGTGCAAGCTCTTCTTCTTCTTTACTCCATTCTTCCTCAGGTTTCAGACTAGTAGTCCCATCTTTCTCAAGCTTGGTAGGATATTTCCATCCTCTGTCAGCAGCTCTCCAAGCTTGAATGTCCAGTGACTTCAAAAGAGCAACCATACGAGGTTTCCAGTAATCATAGTTAGATTCATCCAATATGGGTGGTCTACTTCCAAATCCTCCTTCCTTGTCCATAACGCCAGAAACTATTATCCCTAGATCTCACCCAGAAATAACAGGCAGGGTGCCTGCTCTGATGCCAATTGAAATTCCTGGCAGCAGATACGTGATGTCACAGAGAATGTTATGACACGATGTCGACACTCTTAACAATTCACACGCTTAATTTAAACAGTTGTAAAGAACACAATCAATTGTTTACCCAGTTCAGTGTGTAACTACACCTACATCTGGGGGCTACCAAGCCAGGGAGGAAATTCACTATTAGTAGAATTAATTCAGGAATAAACCAACTAGTTTATCTCCTTCACTTAAAACCTACCCAATGCAACTTCAATCTAAGTCCTACTTAGACCTGAGTTCCTACTCACTCCCCCTCAATCACAGCAGTGATATCAACCTATTGATTAATTGAATTGTGAAGACACTCTTTAATAAACATACTTGATTTTGCTTCAAAGCTTTAATCAAGAGACACAACACTCGTGCTTCAAAGCTTTGAGTGATAAAAAAACCTTACAACCAAATCCTAGTCGAAGGAACTTATCAAATGATAATTGCTTAGCTCACAAGAGTAACTAGAATACACAAATAACAACCTGCTAAATCTTCAATTCAGTCCAAGAAGCGTGTAGGCAGAATAAGGGTTCTTTTCCTATTATAGAAGCAGTCCTGTAACTTCAGTTTTTGGCTTCCATAATTATAGCTAGGGTTCACTTAATTTAACCTAAAGACTTGGTCTTTTTAACAAACCAATTTAGGGTTAACTAAGATTAACCACACAGCCACGTGAGCATGTGATCCAATTACATAAAACATAATAAAAATAGCTCAACAGAACTCCTGAAAAGTCTCAGGAAAAGTGAATCTGCAGAACAGCAAATGTCACACAGAATGTCATAAGATTGGTTATGACATCAGTCATTCTTCTGCAGAATTCAAGCACTTTAGTTAACTTCCAGTCTAAGCTGTACTTGAATCATTCTTCTTATGCAGAATTTATCTTCACACTCTGAATGTCATGACATCAGTCAAGACATTATCATATCCTAGTTTTACCAAAAATTAATGCCAACATAAAAACACTTACAAATTTCAAGCCCTAAAAAAAACTTCAAGACATAAACATGTACCATTTAATAGTTTGGATGATAAAATATGAGAATTTCTTCAACATGGGGTAGAATTAAACTCTATACATTTGCCAAAATATCCTCTAAAATCGAAAATATATTCTTGTACGCATTATATTGTTTCTTTAGTGGATTTTTATGTCATATCTCAATTTTATTCCAACATTTCTATTTTTCATGTATATTATTTATAAAAAGAACAAACATTAATTAATTTCTTAATTTTTAAGAAGTATTGAGTCAGATTAAGTTTTGCATAAACATTTAAATCAAAATATTTGTGAATTTTAATTAAAATTGAGATTAATAAAATGGGCGTCTGATTAGTTGTCATGACATGTTATTTAAAATTTCACTCTACCTTTATTTAGTTTTTACACAAGCATTATTGAAAATTTCTTATATTTTATTCAATTTGTTTATTTTTAATAAAATTTACTTGATTTATTTTTATATGTGTTATTAATAAAAATAAATAAATAGTTTAAAAAAATATTTAAAAAATAAAAAATATATATTATTTACTTTTGTAAAAAATATATTAGGTGATATTATTTTATCAAATTGAGACACAATAAGCCCAAAAAAATAACACCAAAGTCCAAGGACAAAATTGACTTTAAAGTAAGTGAGAAAACCCTAAATTAAGGGTATAAAATAGGACTGGTAGAGTAAATGAAGGGGGAGCCGTCATCATTCACCTACAAATCTTTTTCCTCTTATCTCATTATAAAAATAAAAAAAGAAGACAAAGTGAAAAAGGAAATGGAAAGAAAAAAACACAAAGCTGAAACTCCTTCATATCTCTTCTATGCAAAAGCATCTTCACCATCACCTTCGTTTTCTTTGAAGCTTCATGATCGGTAAAATAGAAATTGTACTATTTTTCTCTGTAGTAATAATAGATAAATTACCCAAAATCTCGAGGACTACATATAAATATTGAGTTCGAATTATGGTTCAATTAAACAAAAACTAGGGTTTTGGGTTGAATTGCAGGTTGTAAATATAAATTAACAAAATACCAAATGGTTCTTCACAAATATGAGAGTATGTTAGGGTAAGGTGTATGATTTGCCATGTAAAAACTTCGATTCCTTATTTCAGTAATGAGTTAAAGATAATCAATTACTTGTTCTCTAGTTTATTTTCTCCTAAATCCTTAGTTAGAAAATCTTTGATCATTCATTTTAAACCCCAATTCCTTAGAGAATTATGATGAAATCAAGCAATGATTTTATCAAGAATTTATCGATTACTACAGGATATTCCTAGTCCTAGGTGATAACTATTGGAGTTTAATCGAACAAAAGCATTAACAACGGCGGTCCAGCCTAATTGTTAATCGTCAATCAATTCATATTGGTCCGAAGGGGAAGACACTAGAAACATTGTACGATTAAACTAATTATGAAAAACAAATATGTTACAGGAATAAGAAGTCAAAGTTGTTTACATAATCAAAGCAGGGGCACCCCCTAACATTGAGGAGTTTAGCTACTCATATTGTTCAAAAGAATTACAAGATAAAAATTAGATATTACAAGTAAAGGGATAAAATTCGAACGTAAATTGATTCCGCTCATGAGAATATTTTGCCTCCAATGACATTGTTTTCTTCAATCTTGAGTCGTATAAATTCTATCGTGTCAAAAGTTCCTTCATCCTTCTCAAAAACTCACTTAAATAGAATAGACCCACTAAAACTGGTTGGAAATGCCCAAACTACCCTTACAGAACAACACTTGAACAAAAACAAGAAAATCATCCAAATTAGCGGTACAAGTCCCTACGAGCCATAGCAGGTGCTACCTGTGCCCGTAGCGGACCCCTAATTTTCTTATACGTACATGACCTGCCTGTTATGGGTCGTAGCAACTGCTACGGGAAACTATAGTTGGCTTACTGTAACCTGGTGTTTTTGTTGTTAGAATGGAGTTTGATGCATGTCTGCTACGGGTTGTAGTAGCTGCTACGGGAGGCTTTAACAACTACTACAGGTGATCATAGTTGGCCTCTTAGAACATGGGAAATTTCTCAAATTCTTCGTGGTTTTCCCTGCTTTATTACACAGAACCTGCAAATTATAAAGCAACACAACCAAATCATAAAATGCAAAAAAATGAAGTAAAGTGCTTGACAAACACATAAAAGATTAACTAAAATTAATAGTAAATAAAGGTGTAAAAACATCTAATCAAACTCCCCCAAACTTAGACAGTTTCTTGACCTCAAGCAATAGAGAAAAGAGCTTATAAATTCCAAAGTCTATCGGCACTCATACGCAAGACTCCCGTTCACATTGGTCAAGAGGTAGTTCGTATGGTATTCACATGACACAGAGAGTTTTTGTGAGAACATTTTAAGCCTGAGCTTCCCTGTCGGATAACTCTCTAACTATGCTTTGTACTTAAGTCTTTTTTTTATTTTCCTCCTTTTTCATTCGGAAAATCAAATTAAGACAATGACATTTATGATAATCATCACATGCGCACGACTAATCAAGAATTTTTGTTTAGGCACCAAATAAGCAACAATTTCCACTTTTAATACCAGTGAAATTTTCAAAACTTTTCAATTTATATCTTGCCCTTATTTGGACGGTGTTTGTGGATCAACCTCATTTTGGCTAAATAATCGGATGAGGATTACCCAACTTAGCAGGTTGGTTGCCTTTTAATTCCCTTTCATCATTCGGTGCCAAAATTATTTATTTTCCAACGAATCATACATCCATGTGAATCTAGATTATGCCAGATTGTCAAGATAAACTACTCAAGGAGTACTTCTCAGGATTCAATAACTACGGTACAAATCTACATGTTAGACTCATATAATTTTTTAGGGAACCTAGGGTGTTCAAACAAATCCCTTTTTCTCATATTATTCCGAACTTCCTATCCTTAAAAAATATTCCCTTTACCTCAAAATAATATTCTCGATCTCTTTGAAATAAAAGCTTTTGCGCAAATAATCAAAATTTCAGGTTAAAATTTGGGAAGAACCTAAAAGTGCAGTTTTTACCACCACCAAACACATAAAAACAAAGCTAATAACATAAAGGCAAAATAATCTTTTTGGTACCGTATGTTAACGTTAAGGTTCATTTTGGTCCCTTAACTTTAAGAAAATTTATATTGATCCCTTAACTCTTCAAAACACTCCATTTTAGTCATTTTTGCATAATTAGCGACGAATTTAGTGACCGGTTTCTGAGTTTTTTCGTCACTAATTAGACAAAAAGGATTAAAATGAAGCGTTTTGAAGAGTTAAGGGACCAATATGAACTTTTTTTCAGTTAAGGGATCAAAATGAACCTTGACGTAAACATACAGGACCAAAAAGAGTATTTTTCCTAACATAAAATAAATAAAAAGAGAAACACTAAATCCCCCCAAACTTGAAATAAACATTGACCCCAATATTTTAGAACAAGAGCGAGAAGGGTGACTCACAGAGCGACAGAGGATACTGCAACATCAATGATACCACATAGCTTGCACCTGTAAGGCACTACTACCTGCAAACAAAACAAAACAAATAACAAAAAGAAAATACCCAGTCATTAAAAGTGTGGGTTGCCTTGCACGAAGCGCTTCGTTTAGCGTCGCATGGCTGGAAGGTTCATCATCCATGTTAGGGTGGGTATTTCAGCTTCCACACCTTGTTACTTGCCCTTTCCGCAACAAAGAAATGGTTTAGTTCAAATACAAATACTACCTTGTGCCTCAAGTCTCTTCCAACTTTCATATCCTTACCTTGATTCTCCTTTTTCTTTCTCTTATTGACTTCTTGAATAAAATTAGAAGTTTTTATATGTGTTATAGATGAACGATATAATGTAACATGGGATATTATGCCGAAGATTTTTCAAGAGGTGGTTTTGTACTTTTTCCTTCTTCCACTATTTTGATCATACCAACTGTAGATTGATTATCTTCACCTTGCTTCTTGATGTAAAACGCTTTCAAATTTATTTCCTCATTAAAAGATTTCAAGGTCAGAGTATCTTTTTCAATACCAACATAACATTGACAAGTAAGCAAGAATTGTCGACCAAGAATGATAGAAGTCTCTTTATCTTCCGGAATGTCCATTGTTCTTGCAGAAAAAACCTCGTTAATGATATTTTAGGGATTTGGAAGCTCAAGTGTCGTAACTCAAGTTCCAAGCTTATGATTGTCTTGCTTATCCCGCTGGCGGAGCCCTATTTATATCCATCCTTCCATGGAGTCATCATTCCCTTTCCATAGCCGCCTTGACGCATTAACCATGGCTTGAAGGCAGGAAGTTAACTGTTATAGCTTATGATGATTCGCTCTGTAACGTCTCATAAAGACTCTTGGGACTCTTCATTTTCCTAATTGATAACGTCTCCCTCTACCTGAGCCTCTAACCCGGATGAACCGACGAGCTACATCTCGGGACCAGGCCGACCTCATGCTCCTACCCCGGGAACCATGTCGGATAAGGACCTCGTCCTTGAGCCCGAGACCTATCCCGGATCCCTGCAACCCTCCTTCCAGACATCCATCTCGGCTAAGGAATTTATGCATGATCATAAGCCCCCTTGGTCGCGCGGTTTTAAACCCTTTGAATCCGTGTCGACCAAACAATTCTGAAACCATAAACCCTTAGCGAGATATATACTCGGAGCTTTTTTTTAAAAAATATGGCACGTGACTCATGTGCCTCCAGCCCAACGGTCACCTGTATCCAGAATGATTACCCTATAAATAGGGAAAAGCTAACTTTACGCCTTCTTTCCCTCCTTCTCATTATATCGCATTTATTCGTTCTCCAAGAAATCCTCTTTTTCATATTTCCACAAACCCTACTGCATTCTTGCCGTCAGTTGCTTCAAAACCCCTTTCTCAGTCAATCAATCATCTACTCAGGTATCCTCTTTTCTCTTTACATTACTTTTGTTTTAATCCAAACATGGTCGTTATTAGGGAATGCGATGATTTTGGTCGCAAAATTCACTTAGGAAACGAGGAACGCAAAACTTTGTTTGAGGAATGCATGCGTGAGATGAGTGATGCTCAGAGGGTAACTGAACTAAAAAAGGGTTACGGACAGGGTTTGCACCGAAGTTTTACTTCTGATAGTGATTCTAACCCTGACTCTTCAGGTTCGGTGGAGAAAATAATGGAAACCAACCGATTAATCAAAGGAGAAGCTGTAGGCTTTAAACAAAGCCTGATACGAGATGTCGAAATCGCTACTCTGCGTTCTCTCTGGAATGTCTCGTCTACAGGAAACGAGGATGACGTGATTCTAGAATCTTGTGAGTCTGGGGAGAGTGTTTGCATGATCCGCCCCAAGGGAGTTGACTCTGAATGGTTTTACTTTTACACTGGAGTCATCGAGGAGTTTGGCATTCAATTTCCTCTTTCCGACTTTGAGACTAACATTCTCCGAACCATTAACGTCGCACCCTCCCAACTCCGTCCAAACAGCTGGGGTTTTATCCGGGCATTTGAAGTAATCTGCCGAACCTTATCAATAGTCCCCACCGTCGGTCTGTTCTTTTCTTTTTTCGAGATAAAGAGCGCTGAACCCGGAAGCTGGGTTGCCATCAGCGGCATCCCAAAAAGAAGCTTCCTCCAAGCCTACACCTCAAACTTTAAAGGCTACAAAGAACGTTTTATCCGAGTAAGATGTGGGTCTCGGTGCCCTCAAGTTATTTATGGTGCTGATGGGCATCATAAATTCCCTTTATACTGGACTTGCGACCCACTTCCCATCTCCGGTTTCGATTATAGCCTGAGTGCTTCCGAGACCCTTTCCTCAGAAGTACTAGACTCCTTCAGGCCGATCAGGGTTAAGGAATTACTTGCCTTGTCTCTAGAGGAAGTCCCCGACTTCCTAGGTAAGCTTTTCCCAACTAACTTTACTCTGCCACCTTCTTCTTGTATGCTTAATCTCTTTCCTTTGTTTTATTTTCCGCAGACAAAATGACTGATATGTCCGTGAAGGAGCAGAAGAAACTAATGGCCGCGGCTCGTGCTGCTCGGATGGGTGACGGCGGCCCCTCCGAGACCAAGTCTAACCTGTCCGGGCTGGAAGTACGTGTTCCGAAGAAGAAGAAGAACGTCTCGGCCCGAGATAATACTCTAGAGACTACCGTCATTACCGCTTCTCCACCAAAGCGCCCCTGCTGAGCCCGAACCAGCCCCCGAGCGTATCCCGAAGAAGCTGAAGACTATCATGGGAAATGAGAACAACTCAGCAGATTGGGCTGTCTCCAATTTGCTAAAAGAGACTGGTGACAATTCTAGCCGAGCTTCCACAGAGAACCAGTTCTGGTCTGCTGACTTTGATGGCCTCAAATTTCTTTATGACCATCTCAACGCCACCACCGACGTGAACAAACTGACAAACCTAGGCTCACAGCAGATCACCAAACAGTTGAGTTCGTATCTGATGAGGTGTGCTGTACTCACTCGGAGTTTGTTCGAGTCTGGTGATAACGTGGAGAAGAAAAAGGCTGAGCTGGAGACAGAAGTCAAGAGGCTAGCTGACAACGAGCAAGCAGTTCCTTTACGATGCCAACAACGTGCTCAAGAACAAACTCCTGGAAGCTGCCGATAACATCACCGATCTTGAAAACAAGAATTCGGAAGCTAACAACCGGATAAAGGCTTTGGAAGACGAGCTTTCTCAGGCCAAAAATTCAGCCTCCGAGATGTCAATCAAGTTTCAAGACTCCGAGAAGTCCTGCTCCGAGCTGAAAGATGTTTTGAAGAAGTCCCAAATGGACGTTCTGGATGCCGGGGATTTGGCCTTCGATCGAGCCAAGGCTCAGGTCGCCTGTCTGTACGCCGATATAGACATCTCGGAAGTTGATTTCTTCAAGACCATCGTAGATGGGAAGCTGGTGGAGGTCGACGAAGATGATAGCGAGGCCACAGTAAGCGAAGGAAACGCTAATGTGGATGCCAACCCCAACCCCTGAATTTTCTTTCTAGTTATCGCTTTTTCCGTTTATGTTTTAACATTTCTGTAGTTAGTCATCCCTTTTGGTGGATGCATTTTGTACTCTGAATATGTGCCCTGTCGGGCTATTTCAATTGTTTTTGATGTTTTTGCTAACATATCGACTTCAATGCTATGTTTTTTCTAACATATCGACTTCAATGCTCCACTAAATGCGTTTTTGATGTTTTTGCTAACATATCGACTTCAATGCTCCACTAAATGCTTATTGCGCGTATAGTTGTGAACTTTTATGTAGCGCTACTAGCTCCCCGAGCCATAGGGTGCGGCGAGCAACCCTGATGGTTTGAGATAACCACATAACAACTGTTCGCAACTCTAACGTACTCCTCCAGGTAACCTTGGTTTACCGGGACTAGAGAGGGCTTTGGAGGAACGCCTGACGAAACTCAATTAAGATTCTTCGCCCTATATGCTTTGAAGGTTGTTCCGAGTAGGAACAGAGCCTTTGAAGGTTGTTCAGTAGAGAGCCTTTGGTTGAGCCTCTATAGGGGTGATCCGAGACGGATTCAGAGCCCAGCCGAGGGTCACCTGAAGGTTGTTCCGAGTAGGAACAGAGCCCTTAAGGTTCAGAGCCTCTATAGGGGTGATCCGAGATTGACCCCCCGAGGTGACCAAGGTTGTTCCGAGTAGGAACAGAGCCTTTAAGGTTCAGAGCCTCTATAGGGGTGATCCGAGACGGATTCAGAGCCCAGCCGAGGGTGACCTGAAGGTTGTTCCGAGTAGGAACAGAGCCTTTTCGGGTAGAGGGTTTTACCGTGACTGAGAGACGATCAGAGACCGAGCTCAGCAGTACGTACCTGATGGCTCCCGCCATTTTTCTTTTTAAAGATCGGATGCTGCAATACAATTTCATTTTACAGGTGCCTCATTAAAAACCCTGGCCCTTGCCTAGGGAAAAGAGTGCACCGTTTATTCTTACATTAAAATGTTTAACTAAAATAAAACTTAAGATTGGCAATGTTCCAGGTCCTTGGTAACTCAGATCCGAGCAGTGTTTTCAGCTTGTAGGCTCCATTTTGTAACTCCTCCGAGACCCTGAACGGTCCCTCCCAATTGGGATCTAGCTTACCCTTCTTGGTAGGATCAGTCACTTTTTTAAGCACTAAATCTCCGACCTTAAAGCCACGTTGCTTCACCCGCAAGTTGAAACGTCTGGTCATTCTTTGCTTTGCCGCCACCTCCCTGATATGAGTTGTGTCCCTTATCTCATCCAAAAGATCTGCCTCCTCGTCTAGGGCCAGCTTATTGGATTCCTCTTCAAAGTGCTCCCGTCTCCAGGAGGGCAAAGTAACTTCCACTGGTATCATGGCATCGGCTCCGAAAACCATCCTGAAGGGAGTCTCTTGAGTCGTGGTATGAACTGTGGTATGGTATCCCCACAATACCTCGTGCAAATATTGTGCCCACAACCCCTTAGCGGAATCCAACTTCTTTTTTATTGCATTTAGAATCACCTTGTTAGCCGACTCGGCCTGTCCATTTGCCTGTGGGTGCTCTACAGATATGAATTTGTTTTGAATTCCGAGCTCCTTGCAGAATTCTACCACCGAGGCACTTGCAAACTGCGCTCCGTTGTCTGAGACATTGACCCGAGGTAACCCGAACCGGCAAATGATACTTCTCCAATAAAAGCGCCGAACTCGATCCGCCGAGATCCGAGATACTGCCTCTGCCTCCACCCACTTAGTAAAATAATCAACAGCTATAATCAGGAACTTCAGCTATCCCAGGGCCACTGGGAACGGCCCTAGGATGTCAGCCCCCCACTGATAAAAAGGCCACGGGGCCAAAACGGCGTGCTGGAACTCGGACGGAGTGTGAATGATTGGAGTGAATGTTTGACATTTTGAACACAGTGCAACGTACCCTACACAATCCTTTGTCAGAGTAGGCCAGTAATACGCGGCCCTTAAAATCCGACCAGCTAGAGCTCTTCCTCCTCCATGATTTCCATAGACCCCCTCATGCACTTCTTTCACTACTATAGATACGTCCCCCTCCGCCACACAACGTAACATCGGGGCTGCACGCCCTACCTGATACAACTTCCCAGATTCCATCACGAACCTAGCTGAGATTTTCTTGATTCGTTTAGCCTTCTCATTGTCCATGGGTAGCGTGTCCTGCTGCAGGTAGCGAATGATCAGACTCATCCACCCCTCTTCTTCATTAATAGCCAGGGACTCTTCCCTCTCAATTCTGGGCACGGGAAGTACCTCTCGTATGACCGACTTGTTTATCCCAGAATTCTTAGAACTGGCCAGCCGGGATAGAAGATCTGCACGGATATTCTCCTCCCGGGCTACATGACATATCTCGAACATGTCGAACCGTCGGCTTAGGGAAATAGCTTGCTGTACATACTTTATTAGAATAGGGTCCTTTGCCTGGAACGATCCATCCATCTGCCCGGCCACCAGCTGTGAGTCTGTACGGACCAGCAGATGTGTTACTCCAACTTCCAAGGCCAGCCTCAGACCAGCCAGTAGAGCCTCGTATTCCGCCTGATTATTACTCGTTGAAAACCCAAAGCGCAAAGAATACTCCAACAACATTCTTCCCGGGCCTTCCAGAACCACTCCTGCTCCTCTGCCTTTGAGATTAGAAGAGCCATCAACAGACAGAATCCATCTTTGAGTGGGAGCCTCTCCCGGTGGGGAGGTGAGCTCCACCATGAAATCGGCCAAGGATTGGGACTTGACACTGGTACGGGGACTGAAACTGATTTCGTACTCTGACAGCTCCACGGCCCAGGACACCATCCTTCCGGCCAAATCGGGCTTCTTGAACACTTGTTTTAGTGGAAAATTGGTCTTTACCTGGACGGGGTGTCCAAGGAAATAATTCCTGAGCTTTCGTGCAGTAGTCACTAGTGCCAGTGCTAGCCTCTCAATTTTCTGGTACCTGACCTCTGCTCCTTTTAATACTTTACTTACAAAATAAACCGGGCGCTCCCCCTCTTCCGTGTCTTGGACCAGCACCAAACTGATCGCTCCGTCCGTCACCGCTAAATATAGTATCAATTGAGAACCTTCTTTGGGTCTAATTAGCACCGGGGGTGCCGACAGCAGCTGCTTTATTCCGTTGAACGCCTCTTCGCATGTCTCCGTCCATTCGAACTTGGCCTTTTTCTTAATTGCCGAGAAGAAATGGATGGACTTGTCACCTGCACAAGATAGGAAACGAGACAATGCGGCCAAACGGCCAGTTAGCTGCTGTACTTCTCGTACTGAGGCCGGGCTCCGCATGTCGATGACCGCCTGACACTTATCCGGATTAGCCTCGATACCCTGGCTTGTAAGCATGAAACCCAGAAACTTGCCGGCTTGAACCCCAAATGTGCATTTGTCCGGGTTGAGGCGCATGTTGAACTTCCGTACTGCCGCAAAAGTCTCCCTAACTTCTGTCACATGATCTTCTCCTGCTGCGGTTTTTATCACCATGTCATCTACATACACCTCAATATTTCGGCCAATCTGAGGAGCAAAAACCATGTCCATCAGCCTCTGGTAGGTTGCGCCAGCATTCTTTAAGCCAAATGGCATAACCTTATAATAAAAGTTCTTCCGCTCCGTCATAAAAGCGGTCTTCGACGCATCCGCCGGGTTCATCCGGATTTGATTATACCCGGAGTATGCATCCAAAAAACTTAAAAGGCGAAAACCGGAGGAGCTGTCAATCAGTCGATCGATATGAGGAAGGGGGTAAGGATCCTTCGGGCATGCTTTGTTTAGGTCAGTGAAGTCTACGCATATTCTCCATTTTCCATTCTTCTTTTTCACCATAACGACATTAGACAGCCAAGTTGGGTACTGCACCACACTGACGAAACCACCTTTCAACAATTTGCCCACCTCTTCCGAGACAGCTTGTCCCCTCTCCTCTCCCATCTTCCGCTTCCTTTGTGAAACCGGTTTGATCCCAGGATCGATTGATAAATGGTGGCACATGATCTCCGGGTCTATACCCGGCATATCCGACAGTTTCCAAGCGAAAAGGTCTAGGTTCTGCCTTAACACCTGGACTATCTCGGCCTCCTCCTCCTTCGTCAGTTGTGTTCCCAGATGGGTGATCTGCGAGGGTAACGGCCCGATCTGAACATCCTTAATTTCTTCCTGAGGGGTAAGTCCATCATTGCTTGACCTTTCCCTCGGATCGATGTCCACCATGCCGACCTCGTGCTTCGGAGAGGCCTCTGATGGACCCGACTTCTTCTTGGCCTTCAAACTGTCTTTATAGCATCTTCGGGCCAAGCCCTGGTCTCCGCGTACGATCCCGACGCGCCCGTTGCCAAGGGGATACTTCATGGTCAAGAACAGTGTTGACAGTACCGCCTCAAGTGCGTTGAACGACGGCCGCCCGACAATGATGTTGTAAGGCGACGACGCATTAACCACCAAATATCTAACCTGAACAGTTTTGGCATTTTCTCCATCCCCGAAAGTGGTAAGCGCAGGGAGATACCCCAGAACCTGCACCTGCTCGCCAGAGAACCCAACAAGGGTCCCGCTAAAGGGTAACAATTCATTCGGCTCAAAGCCCATTCCCTTGAAGGCTTCCCAGTAGAGGACATCCGCGGAACTTCCCGGATCGATCAAAACGCGCTTCACACCCCAATCCCAGATTTGCACCTCGATCACCATGGGATCATTTTCATGAGGCAAAACCTCTTTGGCGTCTTCACCCGAGAAAGTTATCACTCCGGGATCAAACTTTGAAGTTCCGATGCGGAGTACATGCCCGGATCCACGAGCATACCTTTTCCTGGCTGAACTAGTGGATCCGCCTCCCGCAAAGCCTCCTGAGATAGTGTTGAGAGTGTGCCGGGTTGATCTCGCCTCTTTCACCTCCTCCACGGCTTTACCCTTTTTCTTGGACCTGGAATCAGAAGTCGAGTCCCTCCTCGGGGATGAGTCGCGTTTGCCCGTCCGCCCAGGATCTTCCTTCACGTAGGCTGACAGCTTGCCTCTTTGCACCAACCTTTAAATCTCTCTTCGCAACTGTATGCAAGATTCTATGGTATGACCCTTCAGACGATGATACTCGCACCATGCCTCCGGGTCACTCCCCAGAACTGTATTAACAGTCCACTTATGGCTCCAAGGCTTGACAAGCAGTTTCAAGTGATTAATGTCACGGAGGATATCTTCCCTTCTGGCATTAAGGGGTGTGAACGTTTCCCTGGGGCCTGAAGCCGACCGAGGGCGGGACTGCGGCCGCTTATCCCGGGTTCGTTCACGCACAGTGGCACTGTCTCGTGGTCAGGCACGCTCATCTCGTCCCGACCCCCTGTCCTTAGAATCTCGAGCACGTTTCTCCATGTTGCTTTCTTCCCCCTTCACGTAGCATTCAGCCCGGGTTATGATCTCATCCATGCTTTTGGCTGGCTTTTGGGCTAAAGATTCATTGAATTGACCGACCTTAAGGCCATGCTGGAATGCGGCCACAAATATCTCCTGATTAGGGTGTGAGACTTTTATGGTTTCCTCGTTGAACCTAGCCATGAAGTCACGCAGTGACTCGGAAGGGCGCTGCCTCACATTGAAAAGAGAGGTGTTGGCCACCTTGCGATGACGATTAGCCGAGAACTGCTGAATGATCTTTCGGTTAAAATCTTGATAGCTCACCACAGATAACCGTGGAAGCCCCATGTACCAACGTAGCGCCGGCTCTCTAAAGGTACCTGCCATCAACTTGCACTTAAGGGAATCGGATGCCCCAATAAGTGCCATGGTGTTGTTAACTGAAATGATATGCTCCTGGGGATCTGACTTGCCATCATACGATGCCAGTACGAGGGGTTTGAAATTCTCAGGAACAGCATCCTCCCAGATTGCCTGGGACAAAGGCTGCGGTTCCAGAGGTTCTGTTTCGTGCTCGTCCACTTCGTCTAAACCTCTCAGCTGGAGGGCCTGGACATTGTCCTACAAAGTTTCGTTATGCTGGCGTAGGTCATCGATCATAGCCAGCAACTGGGTTAGATCCGGGGGATCTGTTGGTGAAGTTTGAGACATTGTTGCTAGTATGCGTTTATGTGTGTGTGTGTGTGGCCTGGGATTGATTTCACCGAGGCCCCATGGTGGGCGCCAATGTTCTTGCAGAAAAAACCTCGTTAATGATATTTTAGGGATTTGGAAGCTCAAGTGTCGTAACTCAAGTTCCAAGCTTATGATTGTCTTGCTTATCCCGCTGGCGGGAGCCCTATTTATATCCATCCTTCCATGGAGTCATCATTCCCTTTCCATAGCCGCCTTGACGCATTAGCCATGGCTTGAAGGCAGGAAGTTAACTGTTACAGCTTATGATGATTCGCTCTGTAACGTCTCATAAAGACTCTTGGGACTCTTCATTTTCCTAATTGATAATGTCTCCCTCTACCTGAGCCTCTAACCCGGATGAACCGACGAGCTACATCTTGGGACCAGGCCGACCTCATGCTCCTACCCCGGGAACCATGTCGGATAAGGACCTCGTCCTTGAGCCCGAGACCTATCCCGGATCCCTGCAACCCTCCTTCCAGACATCCATCTCGGCTAAGGAATTTATGCATGATCATCCATGATCTCAAAATCAACTAGAAAGATAAATTTGTCAATTTTCACCAATATATTTTCAGCTACCCCATATGACTGCTTGATTGTGTGATCTATAAATTTTAAATGTGTCCATATCTCGCTTACCTTTCCAATACCTAGCTTTTGAAAGATAGACAGTGGCATTAAACTCACACTAGCACCCTAATTAATTAAAACCTTCTTGAAAGTTTTTTCTTTTGTAGTACAAGGTGTTGCAACTGATCCAAGAGACTTCTGCTTGATTGGGATTCTTCTTTTTCGCGAGATTGTACACTATTTCTCATCATTGGGTACCAATCCATCTCCTGTTGGTCTCGGTCTCTTTTTAGATAGTACCTCCTTTATGAATTTCTAGTACATGGGCATTTGCTCGAGTGCTTCAAAGAATAGAACATTGATCTCTAATTTTTTGAACAATGTGACAAATTTCTTAAAGTATTTCTCTTTTGGATCCTTCTTTGTAACTCGAGAGGGATGCAATAACTTAATCACTGGTTTAGTCTCCTTTGCACTATTCTCTTCCGTTGGCTTCACAAGTGGTATCATTTTTCTTATTTTCTCTCACTTCCATATATACTTTTATGACAATGTCATCAGACTTTTTCTTCTCGCTTCTTGTTGTGACAACATTAACATTCTCATGACTTTTTGGGTTTGTCACGTTGGATCTTGGAACGGTGCCTGGTGCTTGTAGAGATAATTGTTGTACAATCTGTCCCACTTGAAATTTCAATTTTTTTATTGACGCTATGGTATTCATGTGATTACTCCTTGTCTCTTCTTTGAATTGAGAGGTCTAGGTAGTCATATTTTCAATAGTTACCTCCCAATTTTCCTTATGTGAAATTTGTTGTTGATTCTGGACTTTTCCCTACTGATCTCTCCAGGAGAAATTTAGATGATTCTTCCACCATGAATTATAAGTATTTGAGTAGGGATTATTCTTATTTAAGAATTTTATATCCTCAATTTGTTGCGGAGTCAGAAGACAACACACAATATGATGAGGTCCACTACAAATTTTACAATTGATATCCCGAGCAGGTTGAACTTGGGCTACAGTTTGAGTACCTAAATTCATAGCCTTGAGTTTTCTTTCAACTTCAGCACCAATTTGATCTTCCATTTTTACCACTTGATCTACAAGTTTCAAGTCAATCACTCCCTCAAATTTACTCACACTTTGGTCATATAATTACAGATGTTCATTCACAAAAATGGATTCAATGATCTTCTTAATACCAATGGTTGTTGTAAAGTTGGATGAGCCACCGACATCTGTATCAATAAGCTGCTTTGTCTTCATTCTGAGGCCGTTTACAAATATTTTCATATTTTCAATTTGATCCATATTGTGAATGACACAAGCTACTAATAACCTCTTGAACCTCTTATAAGCATCAACTAGTGACTGTCCTTCTTTCTACTTAAAATTCACAATATCATATCTTTTACAAATATAAATAGAAGTGGGAAAGTATTCATTAAGAAAATTTTCTCCATCTCTTCCCATGTAGTAATACTCCCACCATGTAATGAGTAAAATCACACTTTTGCATCTTCAGCAAGTGTGAACGAGAACATTCTTAGTTTTCTTTGCTTCTTCAGAGTGCCCCTCAATCTTCAAAGTAGTGCTCATAGTAAGAAACCTTTGCAAGTGCTTATTTGCATCTTCATTTATCTTCCCTGTGAAAGGTCTCTTCTCAAGTTAACAGATTGTTGTAGGGTGTAGCTGAAAGTTTGCAATATTTACCGGTTGATTCACAATAGTCAACTGACCCGTTGGAGCATTTTCTCCTCCATAGTCCCCAAGAAGTCTCTCAGGTGGTAGAGGTTTTCACCCATAGTTTCTTCTTCCTTTTCAGACTCTAAAGCTAGATGATATGAGTCAACTTCTTCTTCTAATTCTAGTCTATCTAATCAAGCTTGTCTTCGCCTAGCGTAAAAATTGACTTACTAACGCTTCGAGACTAACATAGTAAACTAAAAACGCAAATATTGCCTACTCATCACAGCCTGGGGGATGAATAACACAAATTTTCACAACTCAATTTTGCTTGGAGACTAACACAATGAACTATATCGTAGAAACTAGATAACTTATTGCTGCTTTGAGACTGATACAACGAGTTATATCTCATATTTCATATATCTACTACAACCTAGGGAGTAAATGATATGTGTTTGAAAATATCTTACTAACGCTTTGAGACTAACATAATAAGGCATATCGCAGACTGATGTATTTATCACGACCTAGATGATAAATATCACAAGCTTAATAATTCATCGTTGCTTGGAGACTGATACCATGAATTTTATCATAAATTTTCACATATCTACCACAACCTAGGGGATAGATAACACGAGTTTTGAAAAAATAACTTACTAAAGCTTCGAGACTAACATAGTAAGCTATATCACATATTTTGCATATGCTGAATTTTGATAGTTATGATTCGGAATAACGACGTCGGGTGTGTCTGTTCTCAATCAATACTCGATTAGAATGAAGAAAGCTAAGTTTGAAGATTGAAACCGAAGTTTCGATGATGCTGGTTGTGTCTGTTTTCAACCAAGGCTTGATAATATGATAACCAAATGAAGTTGAATGTTTAAAAGATTTGAATTTGAAATGTTTGAATTTAATAATTGAAAGTATAATTTCGGGAGGCTGGTGATGACTAGGTTTTGAATATGAATTGTTGGTAAGCTGCCTAGTGAAATTTTGATAGTGATACCTTTGACATTTTTGTCTGTTCTTAACTGGGGTGGCTATAGTGATACTACGAAGAATGGAAAGTGCTAATCTTGGATTTAAAATTGAGTGCATCCCAGCTGGTAAGCATGCCTTGAGATTTTCCGCAATTTTCATGGGCATATATGATTGAATGTAATGCATGTATGCATATGTGATATGATCATGATCTATGTATGCATAATGCATGATATGTATGCTTGATATGATCAGGATAATGTTGTGAATAGAAATGATGCGATGATTGATAAATGCAATGCCCATGTTATTTGAACTGCAGATTTCAAGATAGGTTACCAGACAAGAACTGGGCTTTTTGAAAAGATATGCCAGACGAGGACTGGCCTTTGTAAATGATGTGTCATACGGGAACTAGGAATTACACCAACATTCATAGGGTTACTAGAATGGTATCACCTTGGTAGTTAGAAAGGTAAAACAAACATCAATGTCGTTAACACCCGTAAGGGTACTGGGATACACTAATCATGTGATTGGAAAGTGTGAGGGTGTTCACAACTTTTATATAAGGATGCTTACATATGGATGGCTGATGAATGCATGAGGTTGATCATGCTTTATTGGGCTGCCTACAGATGAACAATTGGCGAGGTTACGTGAAGCTGCTCACATCTTATATGAATCACGGATAAATAAATGTGTGAGGTTTCTCACATCTTTATGCTAATGGAAAATGCGTAAGACTGCACACATCTTAAATGGCTGAAAAATCATGTTTAGGGCTGCTTACGATTTGTATGAAGAGTGCTCGTACAATGGACTCACCAGAAGGAATAGTCAGTCATTGGTTTAGATGGTGATTACACGTGGGTTGAGAATAGTGACTCCCCTGGAAATTGACTTTTGATTTTTACGGGGTTCCTAAATCTTGGTTTATGATATGTCATGTATGCATGCAGATGCAAGTCTTAATGCATGGTATATAACGATCGACCAATGTATTCCATGCACAAATTGGATACCTATTGACAGATGTTGGAATTTTTAAACTCCAATGAATGATTGAGCTCTGGTCCATGCTGTCGGAATTCGTCAAATGGATAAATTGATAGGTATAGTTCAATTCTAGATCGAAGAGACCTAATGAATGATTTATGAAGACTTGTATGATTTTGATAGATGCCTTTGTGAGGGATCGAAGATGGTTAAGACGTAGAGAGGTTGCCTATATAACAAGGTTACTTGTCACACGATGGTAGGATAATATGCTAGCGCGATTTCCTGATATTTGATTTGAACTTGAAGATTTCTAATGTAGGAGAAAGATCCATTAGGGGTTGTGAAATTGTGCATAAAACTTTCCTCTTTTTGGTGGGTTTTTCCCCAATTTGTTAATTTGTAGAGATTCTCCTTGATATGATCTCGAGAGTTGTTTGATCATAATATGAATGACCCCACTTTCTTGAATTATGCCCCTAATTAACAGACTCTTGAAGATATTTTTCTTTGATGAACCACTTTGACTCAACTCCTTTTGATCGAGCCTCACAACAGTTTTCCCCAACATTTGAAATTTGAAATATATGCCCCCAATCTCCTGGATTTGGAGGAAGTACTCTTAGAAAGAACTTGGATCTCACCATGGTGTGACATGAACTTGATATAAATTGCCACAAGTATTCGAATCTTGAAGAGTTCGACCTTGAAGTTTCTTAACATGGAACCTATATCCTACGTGTCGTAAGATGAACTTGATGTGAATTGTCCCAATGTTTGGGTATTGAAAGGCTTCCCTTGATTCTTTGGATCTTGGAGGAATGGCCTGAGGATGAACTACCACTATTTCGTGATATGGCCTGGATTAATGAATGTTCCTTGAATTTGAATCTTCAAAAGGTATGCCCCTGATTGAACGGCGCTTTGAAATTTGGTCCAAGTTGATTGTATCTTATAACGATTACCCCTAGTAAATAGGATCTTCGTGTGATATACCCCTATGATCAATAATCTTGTTTATAATTATAAGGTTCTTCTTAAGATGATATTCCCTTACTTAGGATGTTCCTGGAAAGGATCATTTTTTATTAAACCAATTTTGAGATCTCTTTGATGCTAAGTATTGATTCGTATATAAAAGTGTACATTTTGAAAAGTAATTCTTAGTGATGTACATTCAAGTTTTGAAATATAAGTTTTCACGGAGAAGAAATGGATGATTTAGAGATGAAGATTCGAAGAAGCGAAGTGGTTAGCAATAATTTTAACAAACATAGGAGTCAGTTTAATATAAATTTTTCCGAGTATTCTTTCATAGTTAACCTTCATTCAATTAGGAATTTTGAGGGTTGTAACATGATCTGATTCACAATTTAAGAAACAAAATATATAAGGCTCGAAATTTGAAATTTAAACCACCACATTCTCATTGGTTTTCTCCATTCCCAAATTCAATCAACTCAATGGATGTATTAAGTCTGTCAGAGAATATTTTTAGTCGCGATGAAAATGAGAAGCATCAATGAGGTTTAAGCACTGTTGAGAAGCATTGATGATTCTTGAGGTTGCAGTCACAAGCTATTTTCTTTCTGTGAGATTTCAATCCCTTATTTTTGCATGGACCGATTCTTTTGAATTTTCGGTCCATCGGGATGCCCTAAATTTTTCCTAAGACATTTTTTTTTTGGATTTTTCATTTTTGACTTAGCGGGCTCTTTTCCTTTTCTTGTTGAAAATTTTTCTTTTGGTAATTTTTATTTTAATTCAAGAATGTCATGACTGCATGCTGAAATTTGAGAGCTTCATCTTTGTTGCTTCCTTGATCTTTAATGATGTATGTGAGAAAGAAAATGTTGTGAGCTTTATCTTTATTGCTTCCTCAATCTTTGTATGATGAATGTGGGAAAGATAATATGCTTGATCCACTTTCTTAGATAGAATCATTATCTTTAGATTAGAATGCATCATTGAATTAATTGAAAGACTACCCTGCCCCTGGTGAAAATTCAGGGTATTTTAGAAAATAGAAAAAAATCAACTTCTAGATCGAGGGGGTTAACTACATATTAACTCATTATTTCTCCACTGTTTAGGAAGTGAAACAATGTCTTACATCTTCAGCACTATTAAAACTCACACATCATCTTAATTTAGTAATTTTTTCATTTACATCATTCTCCCTCGAAGTTTATTAAAGATGAAAATGGAAATTGGAAGTTGAAAAATGAAATGAAAAAGTATTGATTTTTTTCGTATGTGGAAATTGATGATAATGAAAGAGGCAAATGAATGAACTAACTTAAAAAATATGCACGATTATTTTATTAGAATTAAAAATCAAAGAGTACAAAGTTTATGTTAGAACAATATTTGATTATGCAATTATGTCTCTTAGTTTTGATGATAACCAAGATTATGTTTGAGTGAACAATTTTGTTACTCTAATGTTTATTGTATTTTTAAGAATAAACAAATAGGTTTTGCTTCTAATGAATGGCGTGGCCAAGAATTAGAAGATAAAATGCTCCACTTCTAAGCTACAGAGGTTCTGATGAACAAGTAGCGAGGAAAGCTTCAGATGGCTTTGAAGCTCAGTTACTCTGATATGACCGTCTGAAGAAACCAGTCAGAAGATTTGAAGACAGAAATGCTACTTATGTCAAGATGCTGAAGTCTCAAGCTTCCAAAGACAAAGGGTTTTGAAGACCAAGTGCTTGAAGACCTTGAAGACGTGGCTCTGAAGATTCTAAATACTTGAAGTTCTTGTGAACTTATGTTACAATATAAGGTTACAAGAGCAAGTGCTGAAAACTCTGAAGAACGTGGTTCTGAAGTCTCCAAGACTTGAAGTTCTTTCAACCTTAGGTTACGATGCAAGGTTCTTCAAAACCATGTGCTAAAGGCTCTGAAGAGGAAGATCTAAAGACTCTAAAGACTTGAAGAAGCCTCTGAAGTGCAAAAGAAAGAAGATTACTTTAACGTGGTACAATAGTACATGGTACACATAAACATTTCATTCCACTACCATGAAGGATGAACGATGCGTACGATCTTGTCCCCCACGTTATTTCAAGCCACCATAAATTTCATATTTCCAGAAGTACCCTTCAACGGTTACATCATATGTATGGCAATATAAAAGTGCTTGAAGACTTGAAGAAACAGCTGCTAATTCACGAAGAAACTGTCTACGCTTAAACGCTATTTTTCTTGTAAAAAGATGTAAATTCTTTCAAGTCATTTGTACTAAAAATATATTTACATATTAGCTTGTGTAGAAACATATTTATTTGTAAACAAACTTGTTATCAAACAATTGTTTGATTGTCCCTTGAGACACCACCTGAGTCAGCTTCTCAAGAGGTCTAGGACTATTAGTCTTAGAGTTTGTTGGTCACACACATTTGGTGTGTGCAGGTGTTAGTCATCGTAGGTTGTCCGTGCAAGTGTAATCAGTTTAGTTATAGTGGATTAAGTCCTCGGTGGAGAGAGGCAAATCATCTCGAAAGGGTGGACTAGAGTAGCTTGAGGTTTTCAAGGATAAAAATTTTATGTTCTTTACTGCTTTATTTATCTTTTAATCTTCATCAAAGCAAAACATATTCAAGGGGATTGTTTTTAGAAGAAATTTTTTTCAAAGTATAAAACTCAATTCAAACCCCCCTTTCTTGTGTTTTTCACGCCTTCAGTTTATAATCAATAACACTTAACAATAAAGAAATTACAATTTGGAAATGATAAAGGACTAATGATCCTAGGGGTGAGCTTCATCGTTGATTCACCAATCTTATAAGATATTTATCAATTTTTGGACCTTGTCAAATTAAGGGGCGACCTTCATCTTTTCTTTCTGTTGGGCATATCAGTTTTGTTGATATGGCAATTGTTTTTGTTATTGCTTCCATTGATGTATGTGAGTCACCCTTAGTAGTGGCATCTGAGTTGTTGTGTAGGAATGTAATTTCCATGGTGAAGGATTGCCTTTTCTCTCCATTAGGATATGTACTTCTTGAGTTTCCCCGTAGCTCTTTTGAGTTCATATGCGAGTACCGGGAAACTTGCTAGTTGGATGTGGGGTGAAAGTGGAAATGGTATAAAAATGTATAAATGGTTGTATGGGATGTATGAAAATGCATGTGTATGAAAAATGATTTTGTGAGTTTTATCTTCACTACTTCCTCAATCTTTGTATGATGGATGTGAGGAAGAGGATATGCTTGATCCCCTTGCTTAGATTGAGTTATTCTATTTAGATTATAATGCATCATTGAATTAATTGAAAGACTACTATGCCCCTGGTGAAAATTCAGGGTATTTTAGAAAATAGAAAAAAAATTCCAACTTCTGGTTCGAGGGGGTTAACTACATATTAACTCCTTATTTCTTCACTGTTTAGAAAAATGAAACAATGTCTTACATCAGCAGCTCGGTCTTACTATTAAAAAGCACAAATAAACTTAATTTAGTTATTTTGTCATTTACAACATTCTACCTCAAAGTTTGTAAAAGATGAAAATGGAAATAGGAAGTTGAAAAGTGAAATGAAAAAGTATTGATTTTTTCGTATATGGAAATTGATGATAATGAAAGAGTGAAACGAATAAACTGATTTAAAAAATATGCATGATTATTTTATTAGAATTAAAAATCAAAGAGTACAAAGTTTACAAGCAATAACATTTAACAATAAAGAAATTATAATTTGGAAATGATAAAGGCCTAATGATCCTAGGGATGAGCTTCACCGTTGTTTCACCAATCATATAAGATATTTATAAATTTTTGGACCTTCTCAAAGTAAGTGGCGACCTTCGTCTTTTCTTTCTGTTGGACATATCAATTTTGTTGATAGGGCAATTATTTTTGTTAATTATGCCACTGATGTATAGGAGTCACTCTTAGTAGTGGCATCTGAGGTGCTGTGTAGGAATGCAGTTACCATGGTGAAGGGTTGCCTTCTCACTCCATCGGGACTTGTACTTCTTGAGTTTCCCCGTGGTTTTTTTAAGTTCATATGCGAGTATTGGGAAACTTGCTAGTTGGATGTGGGGCGAAAGTGGAAATGGTATAAAAATATATAAATGTATGTATGGGATGTATGAAAATGCATGTTTATGAAAAATGATTTTTGTTTTTGTTTTTAGGGATGCTAATTTTTTTTTATGGAAATGCAATGCAATGCACGTGTTTGCATGAATGCGTACGAACATGCTAAGATTTGTTTAAAGTTTTTATCCACTTGGAGTTTCTTTTTATTATTTATTATATTTTTAAGAATTTCATGTGAATATGACATAAGAAATGCAACTGATGAATTAATTAAACGCTTATGAAATGTATGTATGCAATTGTATATGGGTTTTTGTACATAATTCCTCAGTACGTAGGTTCATAAGTTTGTCCTGCGGGTATTCTAACCTTCCCCAAGGGTGACTTTCCTAGGGTATCATGGATAATAAAAAAGAGTAAAGGCACAAGGGCCTCCCTTAAGCGGAGCCTCTACATACGAGGTCTCACCATGAGATTTTGTTTTTAGGTTATACAAAGAGTCATGAGTCAAATTTAAAGATCCTACCTCCAAGAGAGTCTAGCCCTCTAAAATATATGTCCCGGAACCCAACCTACTATAGGCGAAATCATCACAAAAACTCGTAGGGATGTTAAACACCATTGGCCAATTGACAATCCTTCTATCTAAGGTTCATAATTTTATTTTTTAAATTAAATCTCACCAATAAGAAAAACAACATAATAAATAAACAATAAACAAATAATAAATATGGAAACAAAAACATGTCATAAATAGAAACAACCAAAAAATCTAGACCTAAAAGATAGGGTAAACTATAACCATAGGGTAGTTAACCTTGAGGGTATTTTGGAATGAACACCTAAGGGTTTTTTTTAGGTGAAGCCTTTGCATAAACCTATTGAGACTATTGTCTCGTAGGCCATACAAAGTCTGTACTTCAAGATTTTGGATAAGATTTTCAGAGTCATTGGTCAAATCTAAAATTCGTCCGTACGAAGGTCTAGCCATCTTAGGACATCTGATTTGAACTGACTCACTATGAGTAGGATTGTTGGTATGAAACTCATAGGGGTGTGAAAACCCCCCTTGACCCATATTAGACAATCCCTTTATTGTTAAGGTTTTCTAAGGCTCGGGTATAGAGCCCCACATACAAAATTCTCACAAATGAAAAAAAAATGTATATATAAATATGAATAAATTGATGATATAAATAAAGTAAAACGTATATTATGGAATAAAACAAGAAATAGAAGCAAATCAAAACATACCAAGAGAACACGAGAAACCTAAAACTTAGAGGATAGTTGAGACTCTCTTTAAAGATATCCCCAGTGAAGTCGCCAACTGTAATACCTGGTTAAATTAATGAATTCGCCACCATTATTTATTTGTCCTAAGGACGGGGAACCTAATGAAAAATCCCTAATTCTACGGATAAGGTGGTCATTGTAACTAAGGTAAGGGTACGGGAGTCAATTAAGTAAGGGGAAGGTGTTAGGCACCCCTCACTTCTCTTGTACTCAAGGGAAACCTTCTCTAATTTTAGGGTATGGTGTGCTTACTAAAGTTTGTTATCTATCTATGCTTTATTTTATTTTATTTTATTTTATTTATTATTCACATAAACAAAGAAAATATTTTAATTATTAACTCGCCAAGTTTCTCCCTGTGGCTACGTATCTTCGGAGGAAGCGAAGAGGAATCAGAGTATGGTAGTTCATATGTGTTTGGTTAGTATTTTTTATGAAATATAGCTAGGTTACCTTCGAGCAATAAACTTATTAATGTAATGTACTCATGAAAAGGTTTAAGCTAGTTTCTAGTTCACATTTAAGGGACTCATTCAATTTATTTATGAAAAGGATTTTATTTGAATTATGTTAATAACAAAATGAATTTTGATTGATTAGCTAATTTAACTTAGACTTATTTTGTGTTTTTATATTTTTTAAAAATTACTATAAATAATTTACTAGACTAAATAATTACAAGACAAATTGCTTTTTTTTATTTTATATTGGAATTGACTAAGTTAACTTGAAAATAAAATTGATGAAACAAAATAAGAACATGTCACCAGCCTGATCCAATACGTTTTAATGATACTAGTTGGTAAAGAATATCTTTTGATTTTTTTGAATTAATGATAAATAAATTGGGATTAAAATAAAAAAATTTGTTATTCTTTTAACAATATTAAAATTAAGTGCATAATCAAATTAACTAATGTTAACAAGACCAATTAAAATTAATAATTTAAATAAGGACAAAGAGATGCAATATTGACATAAGGTGTGTATTTAGAGAAAGAGTATAAACATCAACCTAAAATTTTACACTTATCCAACCCTGATTATAAGGGTCTGTTTGGTTCAAATGAGGGGGAGGGGAGATATTTTAATGGGAGGAAGGGAAAGAGGGGAGAGGGAAGAGAGTTTTTTTAATTATAGATATGTTTGGTTCAAAAGAGGGAAGGGGAGAGGAGGAGATGAATTTTGATTAAAAATATATTTGATTCACGAAGGGAGAGAGAAAATTTTATTAATAATTTATATTTTTATCCTTATGATTTTATATAAATGATATGATATTGAAAAGTAAAAAATTTATTGAATATTTTTTGAAAAAAATATTTATAATATTGAATGATTAAAAAATCATAATTTATCACATTATGTTAAAAAAAATTAAATATACTAGATTCATATTATAACTCTTGATACAAAATAAACTACGTTGATAACGATTTTTAAATATATAAAATAATATATTATTAAATATTAATAAAAATAAAAAAAATAAAAATTGAAGAATAATTATAATAAGTTGATAGAGACAATAGAAAAAAATCACAATAAAGAAGAAGCAAGAACACGAATGAAAATAATAATTTTGAAATATTAAAATTAAATTGAAGATATTTTAATAAATATATTAATTTATTAAAAATTAAAATTCAATTTTCCTCCGCTCCGAATCCCTCCGATTTGGGGAAGGCAAAACATGTGATTTTGAGGGATTTTGTTCCCCCTCCCCTTTCCTCCTCTTCCTCCTAAAAATTAAACCAAACACATTTTATTTTAAATATTCTCTCCCCTCCCTCCCCTTACGTCGAACCAAACACAAGGGATATACAGCTCATATATGATAAAAATAAACAGAAAGAGCTAGCACATAGCAGCCGCTATTGACCTCTTAGTAAAATATCTTCATAATTAAATAATTACAGAAAATTAAAGTACTATCCTAACTCATCATAGTTCTGTAATAGCAAACCATAATACACGCTTTAAAATAAATTAAAAGACCATAAATGCTACCTTCACACTCCTTTTATACATTATATTTACACCGATACATTGTTCATCGTATTTATATAGTGAACAATATTTTTTAATAAAATAATATTATTTTTAAAAAAGTATTTAATTTTTAATAAAATAATAATATTTTTTAAAAAATATTTATTTTTTAAATTTATTTTGAAACACAAATATAAGATTGTGTCATTAACCAATTTAATAATTATATTAACCACATAATTATACGTAATTAATCAATTATTTTATTTATAGTTCATTAACCACTTTCACTACTTTATTAACCAATAAAATACATATTATTAACCATGTTCTGACACTAAATTATAAATATATTAACCAACTTTTACACTCCATTAACCAATTTTATTTTACTATTTAATTTTATATTTTTTTACGTTTGAGAATGCACTAACCAAGTTATGATTGTATTAACCAATTTTATACATAATATTAACCGAAGTCTGAAATGTATATATATTAAAGGGTTAAATAAGTTTTTGGTCCCTATAAATATTGCAGTTTCATTTTTACTCCCTCCTAAGTTTTGGCAACGATTTTAGCTGGCTTCGACAACGGTTTTTTTGTAAAAACCGTTGCCTAAAGACAGGGAGGGACTAAAAATGAAAACTACAATATTTATAGGGATCAAAAACTTATTTAACCCTATATTAAATTGTGTCAGAATATATATTAACCAAACTTTATATTGTATTAACTAAGTTTTAATACTTCATTAACCAAAGTAATTTTTTAAAAAAAATTATATTAAGTCAAAATATTATGTATACACTACTCACGTATTTGTGAACAGTGTATACGGTGTAGTGTCAAAGTAAGTGTCAAAATATCATTTTTGTTAAAAGAAATAACATCTATTTTTTTAAATTCAATTAGCAGGCATGTTAAACACAAGTACTAATCTCCGTGTTTGGTATAATAAAAGTGAAACGAGGGATTGCAGATGGTTAAGACGTAGAGAGCTTGCCTATGTAACAAGGTTACTTGTCACACGGTGGTAGGATGATGATATACTAGCGTGATTTCCTGATATTTGATTTTAACCCAAAGATTGTTGATGTAGGAGAAGGATCCATTGGGGTTGTAAAAGTGTGCATAAAACTTTCCTCTTTGTGGAGGGTCTTGCCCCAATTTGTTGATTCGTAGAGATTCTCCTTTATATGATCTCGAAATTGTTTGATCATAATGTGAATGACCCTAATATCATGATTTATTCCCTGATTAACGGACTCTTGAAGATATTCTTCTTTGATGAACCACTTTGACTCAACTCCTTTTCATCGAGCGTCGCAGTAGTTTTCCCTAACATTTGAATTTTGAAAGAAATGCCCCCAATCTTCAGGATTTGGAGGAAGTACTCTTAGAAATAACTTGTATCTCATCATAGTGTGATATGAACTTGATATAAATTGCCACAAGTATTCAAATCTTGAAGAGTTCGACCTTGAAGTTTCTTAACATGGAACCTCGATCCTACGTGTCGTAAGATGAACTTGATCTGAATTGTCCCAATGTTTGAGTATTGAAAGGCATCCCTTGATTCTTTGGTTCTTAAGGAATGGATGAGGATGAACTACCTATGTTTTGATATGTCCTGGATTAAGGAATGTCCCTGTAATTTGAATCTTCGAAAGGTAAGCCCCTAATTGAACGACGCTTTGAAATGTGATCCAACTTGATTGTATCTTAGAACGATTACCCCTAGTCAATAGGATCCTCGTGCGATATACCCCTACAATCAATAATCTTGTTTATGATTATAGGATTCTTCTTAAGATGCTCTTCCCTTAGTTAGGATCTTCCTTAGTTACGACAAGTTCACATCATATGTTATGCGTGAAGTAGCTCAAAGGATTGTAAGTGGATACTTTTTAAAAAAAAATATTTATTTTAGTTAAATCAATTTGGTAAACATGAAATTTCATATGTGTTGTTGGGTGATGTTTTTGAACAAACCAAAGTTGGCCTCTTTACTTCCCAAGGTCATCATGAAGTCTTGGTAGACGCGATTAGAACGAAAGAGCATTTTGGGAGAGTCTGTGGTATTGCAAGAAGCATTGGCTTCAAGGTACGTTTTGGATGATCTACATCATCTAGAGATAAAAATCAATAAGAGAGAGTGAAATTGAAGATATTGTTGTTGTTTTGAGTTAGGTAAAGAATGAGATACGTGGAAGGAGGAGCAAGATATGATCTTGGAGGAGGAGGAGATAGATTTGGTTGTAGATAGTATGGGAGATGTTCCATGGAGGAGGATAGAGAGGTTATTGCATATGGTGCGGGGGGAGGTTTTGGAAGAGGAGAGGGAGAGGTTGTTGCAGGCGGTGCAGGAGAGTGTCTAGAAAAAGAATTAGAGGATGGATGAGGAGAAGTTATCTAAGAAGTGTACTCATATTGTTCTTAAGGTTTAGGTTGTATGTTTTTGTTATTATTATTTGCCTATTTTAATTTTGGATTTTATTTATGTTGTTATTATGATGCAGAAATTGAGTTTGTTATGTATATCCAGTCACACAAATTCAAATCAATTGGAAATTTAAGAGAATGTAGTTGATAAAGCTATTGATGGTACAAGAAATCAAAAATTACTTACAAGAGAAGTTGATGGAGAAAGTGAACATCAAAGATTACTATGTGAGCCCATTTTACCGCGAGTAAGTATATATTAAATGGTGTTTTTATTTATTAATTAATTTTATCCATATTATTAATGATTCTGAATTTTTTTGCAACTGTCATTGGAAACTACTTATTATATGTCCCGAGAAAAACAATATAGTTGTGTTTTGCTCGGTGTACCCGACAATGCCCAACGTAGTGGTTAACACTTTGAATGAGAAAATGGTATTATTTTTAATACTCATATTTAACTTTATAATTGGATAGTTTTTATTCATGTTTAATTTTAACCGATATGTGTAGAGCGATGGAGAAATTTAATGCGCGCAAAAGAAATATTATTTGTAAAAAGCTAGTCTATGTTTGTTTACCCAAGAGTAAATATATTACTTTTGCTTTTTGATATTATATTATTTGTGAGTAATAGTGTGACATAAATAAATGAAAATAATTTGTAGTGGCGAAAACAACCCGACGACCATTCTTGTGGATATTATGTTATGAGATATATGCTCTATATTGTCTCCGGAGGCATTAGACAAGGATGAATGAAGAATAAGGTATTACTTTAATATATATATATATATATATATATATATATATATATATATATATATATATATACACACACACACACACACACGTATATGTATACTTATTAATTAACTTAATGTTATGGTTTTTAGATTATCATGATTGAGATTTTGTTCTAATTATAGGAGCTTAGCAACCAGACACTATACTCAAAAGAAGAAGTTGATGACATCTGATCACGTTGTATCAGTGTCTTCTTATCACATTATGAATATCGACAGTAACAATAGTTTTTTTGGTTTCTGTCATAACCCAATTTTTGACTTAAGATACCATCTCATATCATTCACATATACATCATTGCATCACTAACAAATTTCAGCACAAGATAGATTGTGTGTGCTCCTTGAGCCAAATTAAGGTTTTGAATTAAAATATTTCATCTGTTCAAGATATGATCAATTAGGGTTTGAGTCTCCACTCACCACTAATGATCTATCTTCATCAATCATCAATATTTGATCTTAAAATTCCAATCATTTCCTCAAGATCTATCTTGAATCCGCCAAATTAGGGTTTTGATCGAGGATGGTGTATCTTTGACTTTTTGCTTAATGAATGACCTAATTGCTTGAACTGTGATCTCAAAATCACCAATGAAATATCTTGACCTAATTTCTTGATTTAAAACTTCTCCAATGTCGTGGTTGATCATCAAAGAAATTCTGAATCATCTGACAAAAAGCCAATTGTCCAGATCAGTCAAACTTTGACTTTTGGTCAACTTTTGAAATTCAAAATTTTTCAATTATCAAAGAATTTCAAATTATCCATCATGATCAAAAATCGAAAAATGTGTGAAAAATTCAACAAAAAGTCAAAACTTGAAATTTTCTAACACTTAAAAAATTTTCAAGTGTTTTTTTATCACTTTTTCATCATTTTCATTACCATTTTTCACCTAGATCCATTTTGACTCAAGAAAAACTTTCAACATTAAAGTTGTAGATCTTGTTCCAAGCTTTCCAATATGTCCAAGAACTTGAAAAAATATTTTGTGGAGCTATGGTTTTGGAATTTGACATTATAGGTCCATAAGCTTAAATTATAGGTCATTTTTCAAGTTTTTCAAGTCATTTTTGCCAACATCCTCTTCTAGAAGCCTTGTCACCACCAAAGGATAGGTTTTCACTCAAAAATATCTAATTCCAATTATTGAACTTAGGATAGAAACACTTGAGTTTTTTTAACCATGGTTTAGAAATTAACCATGTGCGTTTAATATGAAGATTTCTTTCTTACCTCTTAAGCTCCAAGTTGCAAACTCATCCAATCTTATATTGCCTTCCTTGCCAAACTTCCTTTCCTATAAATAAGAGTATTTTCTCACTTCAAAATCACACCAAAACAACCATAAATTTATTTTCTCATTCTTTCTTAAATTACAAGTTTTCTCATTTTTCAAAGAGGTTAGAATTCCAACTTCCAAATCTTGCAAGTTCTAACAAAATGTGTCATTCAAACCTCTTATAAACATCATTTAGAAGTTGTTTGAAACTTTAAACCATCCCAAAATAATTCAAAATTCAGTTTCCTCAAAAAAACTCCAATAGTGCACAAATTGAGCCTTAACCATCAAACTCTCAATCCACTCGTGCAAACTTAAATATTTCACTTCAAACATCATCCATACACTTCATAGAAGTGATCCAAATACTTAGATCACATCTGAAACAGCTCTAACATCAAAATCGAATCCCACTTCAAGGTATGGCAGTTGGTCTCGGGCAGCAAGTTCCAGGCCATCTCCAAGCAAACTAAGCACTTGAACACGTTCCTTGAAGGTCCAGAAAGCTATCCAAATCATCAAATCATCTCTATAATACCTCCTTCAAAGAATCAGATGCTCACTTGAAGAGGTAAGTGCTCGAACTTTCAACTCTACGATTCTTGCATTCCATTTCAAGTATTTCTTGGACGTCGTCATGTTTATGCATGTATAAGGATCATAAACCCTCAATCAATTGCTTGAATTGTTCCACTCACACGATTTCACAATCAATTTTCAAAACTAGGGTTCATCTAATTTTTACAAATTCAATTATCATATGCTTAAAATAAATGAAATTAAATTCTACCATCATGTTCCTGATAAAATTTTGAGCAAGTTTGATGTTTGAATTGTGCAATTTCATTGAGAAACAAGAGAGATAGGAATCAATGGCGCGAGGTTGAAGATGAAGATCTTCGCGCTTTTTCTGTTTTTTTTTTTCAAAATTCAAAATCTTGTTTTGTTATATATTTATTCGTTGTTGTTTCTTAACCGGATGAAACAGCCACCCCAGTGGCAGCCAACACATTTCTCATGTCTTGCCATGCCATAGGTTTGGGGTTCGAATCCCCCTGAGACCTTTTCTTTTTCAACTTTTCAATTTTTTTCCAATTTTCAACTATCTTTCAAACCATTTTCACAAACTTATTTTCAAATATAATTAATTCAAGGTGATTAAATGACAATCCACGCACATGGCTCAGGGCTAAATATTTTCACTTCCAAGCCTAAGGTCCTGATTAGGACCAAAACAAATTTTTATCACTTGTTTTTTTTCACATTTTCTATCAAACTTCAACATTTTCAAAAACCAATCAAAACTTCTTATTTTGAGATGATTTTTTCCACACTTGTCATTTAATATACCTATTTTATGATTTTAAGTGTTTTTAAATGCTTTCAAAAAATGTTTTCTTCTTGATTTTTCAACCTAATCTTTTTCAAAACAATCTTGTGAATAACTTTCACTTTTCAAACATTTTCAAAACTTTAAAAAACATTTTAATTAACTTACACACCTCGTTTCCATGATCGATTCAATTAAATCTTTGAAAATACAAAAGGAACTAGGTTTTTTCCTTGAAAATATTTCGAATTCAAAATCAAATTGATCATGGGCCTCTCTTATAGTGTAAGTCCCAACCCCCTATGTACATATTTAGTTTCCTTGTACATATCCACCCTTTTGTGTACATATTCAAATTACTTGTACATATTCAAATTCCTTGTACATATTCAACCATTTTTTGCAATATTCAAGTATAACTAGTATCGTTCGCTAGTTTTTATCCGCTTGTTTATACACCAATTCCACTGGTATTAAGAGGAGCATCATTCTCGGTGAAACTGCTCTTATTCCAGTCGGCCTCCCTTAAGGTGTAAGTCCCACTCCATTGTATATATCTAAGTAAACTAGCTCATCCACTTGTTTTAAACACTTGTTTATATATTACTTTCACACTCCTTTGTATATATCCAAGTACACTAGCTTCATTTGCTTGTTTTATACACTTGTTTATATATTTCCTTCACAAACTCTTATGAATGCACGCACAAACTTTTCATATATATACTTGTTCATATACTTGTTCACGTTTATTTATGTCATTACAACTAGTATAACAACTAAGTTCTCCATAGCCTCCTCTTGGACTTCGTACAAAAGAACTCACTTATTGAGTTAGCCTCCTCTTGGGCTTCGTACAAAAGAACTCCCTTGTTGAGTTAACCTCCTCTTGGGCTTCGTACAAAACAACTCCCTTGTTGATTTTAGCCTTCTCTTGGGCCTCATACAAGAAAGAGATATGGAGATCTCTAACAGCCTCCTATTGGGCTTCCAATACAAAGAATCACCTTCGTTAGGATAGAATCCTAAGAGTATGGTTTCCTGGTGAAATCACTCTTAAGTCCAAGTCAGCCATACCCTATAGCCTTCTCTTGGGCTCCCAATACAAGGACCCTCGACGTCCCTCGGAAAGCCTCCTCTTGGACTCACAATAAAAGGACCCTCGATGTCTCTCAGATAGCCTCCTCTTAGGCTTACAATACAAGGATCCATAGGCGTTTTAAAAGCATCCCCCAAATCAATAATAAAACAATTCTCCTTAGAGATAAGACATGAATCATCTCTATGGAAGAAATATCTCATCTATAGCATCACATACAAATCAAACATTTTTTCAAATCAAGCATTTTTCAAAACAAACACTTTTTCAAAACAAACATTTTTTCAAACAAAACATCTTTCTTAATTGTAAGTGGAAACGCTTGTACACTTAAGAAAAATGCCCAATGCCTACAATGAAAGATTTAACGTTTTTCAAACATCTTTCTTAACTTGTAAGTGGTACTGCTTGTACACTCAAGCAAAATGCCCAATGCTTACAATGAAAGATTCAACGTTTTTCAAACATCTTTCTTAACTTGTAAGTAGTAACGCTTGTACACTCAAGCAAAACACCCAACGCTTACAATGAAAGATTCAAACAATCAAACTTTTAAAAATGTATGTGATGAAATAGATTAGATACATTTTTCATTAAGATGACACTTGTCGTTGTCTCTTAAAATCTTTTCTTCCACTAGCACATAGGTGGGAACTATGATTGCTCTGACTTTCTCAACCTCCTTTTAAGAATACGTAGGCATAAGGTCTTACCCTTGGCGAGCATACTTCTTTCTTCCTCAAACCAAAAAAACCCTAGTTCTCTTAGATTCGAGCTACAGATGCTATAATTCCCTCTAGGGGATATGTATGCAGAGGATCCCATTGATCTTTGCGAGCAGAATCATAATAAATAAACTTAGGTTCCTGCCTAACCTACCCTTCTTAAATCCCAAAGGAGAAATGTTCCCAAAATAGCATAGAAAATAAAACAAACGCACAAAAGGTTCCTATAGAACACTATAGATATATAGGATGCTAATACCTTCCCTTTATATAACCAACCCTCTTACCCAGGTCACTCCCCCATGCATTGCGTTGAGCTCACACTAATCGGATTGCATATCAATTGTAGGGTATTTCAGCTTTCCCCTTTTCCTTTCCTTTCTTGTTTGGAAACAATAAAGCTTGGTGCTCGCGACATATTTTAAACAAAAAATCAAAGAGTAAATCATTTTGAGCCGAAGATTCGAATTCCGATTCGAGTCCCTCGTTCTTCACTTTTTACCGCGAACAGTTTCTACAATCTTATTTTGTATATGAACAAAGGTTTTGTCATTTTGATGTGCAAATATGATCATGTCAAATAATTGTACTATGTCTTGATGATAATAGTGTAAATTTGTACATTCGGTTTAAAATGATATGATATATTCCAATTTTGTTACATATTTTGTAATTTATGTGCAAAAAAAGATACATGCAGGTTAATAGATTTATAATGATATGATACAAGATAGTGAAAATGGTACAGGAAAAAATGATACAGGTCAGTGAAATTGATATGATACAACCAAAAAATTAGATTTAACCCCCATTTATTACATAAATATGAGGTAAATGAATATCTTATTATCTCAGATTTTAAATAAGTCTGAAAGGTATATGACGCGCACAACAAAATTTAGAAAATGAAAATATGCAGTTTCTATGGATTGAACCCATGATCTTTTAAATTATAACTCGATTTTTAAAACACCAAGGTGTTAAGTGCTAGTTTTTCATGTCGCCCTTCGTTATCTTGTCTGAGTTGTCTAGTTTAAACACATTTCACGAACGATGTTACAATCGTTATTTGTAGTAGTGATTCATGATTCTATCATTGTTGAATCAACTATGTTTTCATTGTTGTAGCATCAAACCATGCATATCATCTTATGGGTGCCCAAATCATTTATTATTTAAAGCCCAATATTCATTGGCACCGATTCATTTACTTTTAAGATCCCAATATTTATTGACACCCAAGTTATTTACTTTTCGAAACAAAATATCCCTTGGCACCAAAATCCTTTATTTTTAAAAGACCAATACTCATTGGCACCAAGTCATTTAATTTTCAAAGCAAAATAACCATTGACACCAAAATCATTTACGTTTTCAAAGACCAATATTCATTGGCATCAAAATCATTAACTTTTCAAAGCTCAATCTTCATTAGCTTCCTAGTTATTTACTTTTTAAAACCCAATATTTATTGACACCCAAATTATTTACTTTTCAAAACCCAATATCCATTAACACCAAAATCATTCATTTTTCAAAGCCAAATATCTATTTACACCCAAGATATTTAGTTTTCAAAGCCCAATATTCAATGGTATCCAAGTCATTCAATTTTCAAAGCGCGATATCTATTGACAAAAAATCCTTTATTTTTCAAAAGCTAATATCCGTTGATACCGGGTCATTTAATTTTTAAACCTCGATACTCATTGACACCCAAGTCATTTACTTTTCAAAGTTTAATATTCAATTGCATAAAAATTATTTATATTTCGAAGTCCAAGATCCATTGTCACCAAAATTATTTACTTTTCAAAGCCCAATTTTCATTGGCAGCCTCAAAACCAAACAATTGTTAACATCAATATCATCTACTTTTTAAAACTAAATTTTTATTGGCACCCTTGAAGCCCAATATCCATTGGCACCACATCATTTACTTCCTGATCAATCTAAGTATTATCATTTCAGCTAATGACAATCATTTACTTTATTGTCGATCTAAGTATTATTATTTCAGCTAATGACAATCATTTACTTTCCTGTCAATCTAAATATTAGCATTTCGAAAAATTAATGACGATCATTTACTTTTATCTCATTCTAAGTATTAGCATTTTGGATAAAGATGGTTGTAACACCCCATTTTCGAGAAATTATATTATTTGATTTAATTATAGTTGTGGTGTTTATTTTATTATTCATTATGGTTACTCAGATAAGTTGAGAAGTAAATGTGTGTGACCATATGGCGAGGTGTGGAAGTAATTAGAGATTGTTAGAATAATTAGAACTATTTTAATTAATTTTGAATAATTATTTGATATAATAATTAAATAAAATAAGAAAAAAATGGAGGTTGTATTAACATTGCGGAAAAGGTGGGAATTTTAGAGGAACTTAAGGGAGAAACAATAATTGGATGGGTTAAATTGAGGGTAAAATAAGTGAAACATAATTAGAAGGATTAAAATAAAATTAAAAATATAGAATTGAGAAATTGAGCTTTGACAGTATGTGAAAACATGTTTGAAGAGAAAGGGCATATGAGGAATCCCATTGAACCTCTATATGAATGAATGTTATCCATTGGAAATTAATGGTGGAAGTTTAGTGATGTTGACATGGGATTTTGGAGGGGATAAAATTTGTGAAAAGGGTTTTAAAATTGAATTTTTGGAAAAAAAGTCTTAGGTGTCAATCGATTGACCTTATTATGCAAATTTTATTAGTTTCAATGTTTGTTTGAAAAAAATTTATAAAAAATGTTTTGACCATAACTTTTGATATGTATGTGCAAATGACGCCCCGTTCGAAGTGTTAGATATCTAATAATCAAGGCTATAATATGGTAGTAGTTAGTGAAAAGGTTTGAATATTATCAACGTATCTACTGTATCATAATTGAATTTTATTATTTATATGTTGTTTTTAACTATAACACACTTTGACATTTTACCAGATAACTTTTTTACTATATATTCAAATGATGAATCGTTTGAAGTGTTAGGAAGATAAAAACAGAGCTATAACTTGAATGAGATAGGTGAATTGTTTTAATATTATGTATACACCTATTATGTTGATGAATTTGTTGGTTTAAATGCTCGTTTACTAAATCAATTAATCGTGCGTGAAAGATCCTTTAGACTTTGGTTCTGAAAGAAGTAGCAAGATTTGATAAATCAATTGATATGCTATTGTGTCTTGGTATTTCTCAACATCAAAAGAAGATAATGGTTTAAATCAACATCAAACAGTTAAGGTTTGTAGGGTTGCTCTTGGAATACTTCTCTTGTAATCAACTTTTTGCATAGTAAGAAATTATCTTAATTCCAAAATTGGAATTGGGGGTAGATGTAGCTATAACGAGGACGATTGATGAACTTTCTAAACAAATCCTCATGTCTCTCTTATATCTCTTTACTTTACTTTTCATTAAGAAATTTTTTAAATATCATTGATTAATAGACCAAATTGTATGAATTTTTTCGGGCTATTTTTTTTAATTGATTGTTGATTTGCTTATAATCACTTTGACTAGAAGTGATTTTTTTTATATCAACACAACTCAAAGGAAAATTAAAAAAATTTGGTCGCACACCAAGTGTTTGACGAATTGTATAGTTTGTTATTTTTGCTAGTTACCATTGGAAATAGTTTTGCTAGTAACTTGATATAAACGAATAATATTGTGTTACTTGATTCAAGTTTATAAATTCTGGTTATTGCATATCTAAGTTCTAATAACTAGGTTCGTATAGACGACATTTTTTATATATATTAAAATCTTCTGTGTGCACTCTCTTTCAATTACTTTTCAAACCCAAATTTTACTTGTAAATTTGGTTTGATGATCTACTCACACACCCACTCTATATAACCTGCCTTCGTCAAACAATATGGTTTTCGGCAAATTTGAGGTGGTGAAATCGATTGCACTAGTGAGTCAGTCGATTGTAGAAACTTTCCAAAACTATTTGTTTGCGTTTTTCATAGAATTAATCAATTACAACATTGTGTCAATCGATTCAACTAGTGAAAATCAGCTTTTTTCGCAAAATTAAGCCATCAATCGATTGTCCATATTATGCAATCATTTGTCCACTGCATATTCTTCCAATTTTTCTCTTATAAACAAATCATACTCTATATTCAACCATTTCTAACCATGTCAAAGCTTATTCCAACCTTAGTTCATGAAATCGACATGTAAGCTCTCAAGATTCGTCAATAATTAAACATATTTCATGATTTTAAAAAAAACCCAAAACAATCATGATATTAACACACTAACACATTCAACATGAAATCACACAAGCAAGTATATATCATCATCAAGTTTAATGATCACTCCAACAACACAAAACGTGAATTCCCAACCATGCATTTTCCCCAAAGCTAAATCTAACTAGGAACTCACCTACGCGAAAAATATACCCGAGCGTATCACACACTAGAAATACAATAGAGTCTCCACAAAACTTTATTTGTTCCAAAGGAATGGGAAAGTATCGATAAAACCCATGAAATCTAAGAAAATGGTCGTCACAACCAAAAGCGGGTTTGGTAGTCGGTTATGAAAGGGGGATGTATTAGCACCTCTCATATTCTTTATACTCAACGGTATCCATTTAGTTAGTTTTGTGAATGAGTGTTAGCATGAAAATTTTCAATCTCCTACTTATTATGCGAGAAAAGAGAAAGAAAGATAATGTTTTTGGTATTTAACTATTGTTCTTGCCAAGATTTTGCAATCATTTGTATATGTATCCTCATAAAGCAATAAGGACATTAGAGCTTCATATTTTGGGAATCAAATGTTTGTTTGTTGGTTCATTTCATCGAAATAGTCTCAAGTCGCATTCGAATAGAAAACATTTATTCCTGGAATATTGATAATTGAACATTTGCATCACTTCAAGAATGGCTAACTAAATTTGGATCGACAACAATTCTTGCCATCATCACTTTCGGGTGGAAAATGTTTGATCCTCTGTAACATCCCTATAGATATACTCTTCTGTATGAGAAGTTATCAGAATTAAATAAGAGAGAATTAGTGGAGTAGTTGGATTAGCAAGGACTTGGTTAGAATTGAACCAAGTGGCATGCTTCTAAATACTACTTAGTTGGAGGGAAATTTGGACAAAGAACATAAAATTGCATGTGACATAAGACATTGTTTGGGAGATACAATTATAAGTCAGATTTTGTGCCAAGAGAACAAAGAGAAAGAAGGAAGAAGTTGTGTTCTCTCATTCCAAACTCCATTTTTGCTAACTTGAACAACCTCCACTAATCAGGCCATAAATCCTAGATCGTAACTTCGATTCAGGTAATTCTGGACTTTTTAAAAAGCTTACAAAATTCTCTTCAATTTGGTATATTATTCATCTTCATAGCTTTTATATTAAAGGAGAAAAACGCATTTGAAGTTTGAGATTTCTTGCTGGAAAATAGGAAAATAGGCATTACGGGATTGTTGATGATGAATGTGAAACTTTGATCATGATGAGAGTTCAATGGCAGAAAACATGACATACAAACCTCCATTAACTTAAGGTGAGTTCCATTAGTTAGAAACTTGGGTAGGAATTGGGAGTTTGTGTGATTTTTCATGTTTGGGGAATAAGGGTTAGATTGTGTAATTGTGAATGCATGCATGTTTCTAGTAGAAACTAACATGTTATTATAACGTAATTCGTACTGGAATGTTATGGGTTGATGTCAAATTGAATTAAAAATGGAGTTAGGAACCCAGAGACATAACTATTAATGTTCTGGTTTTTCTGAAAATTGCAGATTGCGCTCAGCATGCGGGGTTGCGCTCAGCGCGCACTGAACGTGAAAAAAATATTAATTTGCAGGATTTCTCTTAGCGGCGTGTCTCCGCTCAGTGAGCCCTCCTGGGCAGAACCAAATTATTTTCCCCAAGTGCAATATGGTTCCAAGCTTTGGAACTGTTGGCCTACTTTGTTTCTTTATTAATGCCATGTGTAATAGGGTGTTTAAAGAGTGGTATTGATGCACCATAAAAAGGAAGGATTGTCCGGTTCGATTATACTAAATAAATGCTAAATGTTCCCCATAATATGGATGTATGTTCTATTCCAATTATATGAGATATGGTGTTATATGTTGTGAATTATTTTCCTGTTGTTCTGATAGAATGTTCGGATGATTGGTTTTGATGTGTGCCTTGTGGCTTGAATGGACATTGTGGTTTTAGAATATGCTTGAATCAGAGTAGGACTTATACCAGGACGTAAATCGCTTATGACCATGACTAATGTTGAGTGATAATTACTTGACCTAGCCCAAAGGTGATGTGCTTGTGTGGGACGGTAAAGGAGGGCATTCCACCTTGAACTCATCTGTATTTCTTGGTATGGTGGGGAGGAAATTTCCATTTAGACAATCCTTGTATACAACTCACCTCTAATGGTGCCACATAGGCTACACCATTAGGCTATCACCCGGTGGGCTATGCGTCGAGAAGGCGATTTCGTGCTTGAGTAATTCATCAGCGTCTAGATGACTGACGTGGTTGTGACGCTGTATAGGAAATGTCATTTTGTGAACTCATCACAGATGGAATTCCATATAGGAATGATATGTTTCGTCATGCAATGGATTGGTACGAGTCTCTTGACATTAGGCATTGGGTTTACTCGTCGAGGACGTGAATGTGCTACTGTGGTAAAGGTACTAACGTACTCATTGATTCCTTGCACATGGGTGTGGCTCTGCATATTGTGTTTTGTTGTTTTGTGTTGTCACCTTCTTGGGTAGTTATGGAACTCCCAATGGTTGTATTACCCATGTTTGTACTTGTACCGAGCCGTGAGGCATAACTCCAGATTTTCGGTGAATCTTTTATGATGCATGCACCCTATAGAACCAAATGAATCCGTAAGATAGGGGAAGTTACTTAGATTTATTAATCTCACCCAATCCTCTTATTACTTTTTCATGAGCATGTTATAGACAGAAGAATTTCTAGATGGTCGATTTCGAAGACTGTAGACGAGCAGATGGTAGGAAGACCTTGTATATGTTATTTTCCGTTGTGCGATGTTGAAGACAAGCTGATTGGATACATTATGATTTAGAGTTGTATTGTATTCAGTTTTAAATTGTTGTCTTTTTCATCTAGTTGTATGTTTCTTGTACCACAATTAATATTATCACATATTATTCTAGACGTATATGTATGGGGTGTTACAGTTGGTATCAAAGCAGGTCGATTCTTGTCTGAAACATCACTAGAAATTCTTTTCTCCCTCAAATGTATGTGTTGTTAGCCTGATTTCTATTATCGTAGTATTCATTCGTTGGGATTGGCCACCTCATTGACTGTGTATGTGATGGATAGGATCACGGTGGAGCCACCACGGGGACGCGTAAGATCCGAAGCGACTCGAGCTGAGGTAGTAGAAACCTATTGAAATAGGAGAGTGTTGGGATTATTGAGTATTAATGGAGAGTTGGTACAGAGTAGTTGACGACCTTGTCATGGTAAAAATCTAAAACAACGGGAGTTTCCAAGATTCGATTGGGCGAAGTGAGATATTATCTATATCCCAGTAGCAGTGGAGTAAATTTTGTGAGGAACTTGAGCAAGATTATAATGAGGGATTTTGAGATGGAACGAATTTTGAGACCATTAGGGGATCCACTGTTCAGTCCTGGTGCCAGTGGTAGATATGACTTGAGAATCTGTCGAACGGAAGACCTTTGGGAGTTTGGACGAAGAAGTCAGATTCTCTGGTTACCCTGGTGTGGGCAGTACTTGGATGAGCAAGGCGATACACTCTAACTCATTTTGGTACGTCGTAAGCTGTGTGTGTGGATTACACAATAAAGGATTGATTGGAAGAGTAAATATGGTGATCTCTAATTGGGAGAATGTTGGACACCCGATTAGGGGAAAGGCTATTGTATCTTCGTCCCTGCTAAATCTATAAATGATTCCTAGAACTACGCTAGACGACAGCTGAGGAGAGTGAAAATAGGATATGTTGTAGCCTAAGTTTCTTACTAGTTATGATTCGTCTAATCCCAAGTGATGCCACAAAATTACGCTTAGCATTGGGAAGTTAGATAGATGGAAACTAGTGTCTTTCTGAAGCATCCACGGGATGATCGAAGTTGTATCAACTTCTTGGAACCATGATGTTCCTATCTGGAGAGTTATCCTAAGGATTTATTCTGCATGCACTGTGCAAGTGAGAACGCGCATGGCATAGTAATTCGAACCAAATTCTTAACCGTTATGATCCAGCTTATTATTCTTAGTAAGTAAACCCTGAGCGTGGAACTCTTAGGTTTTGTATCCTAATAATTTTGATTGATATAATTTAGAAGAACAATAACCTTAGTGAAGATCTGTTCAGACATTATCGATCGTGACTATAGGATACGCGTGGAGATTATTATACGCTATTGGGTAGGTTACGTGAACACATGGCCTCGGAGTTGGACCACCATGTTAGTACTACCAGATAGGTATAAAGTCAAAGTGTCGCTATCGTACACGAGATCTCACAGATGTGAGATAGTGTTGACCAAAAGCTTAAGGTAAGTTTCGAATTGTTATTCGTGGGGCGCTGAATCAAACTCTCACGAGACAGGTGTAACGAGGATCCATGTGTCGTCGTGTTAGGTAAAAGTGAACTATTAGGCGATAGTGGGATGGATCAAGCTCTGTTACTAAGCTTATGGGGATTCTGAGTGGTCGTAACCACGTGGTCGATAATTGACGATACCTTATAGATGTTTCTTGTTTCGTAAAGTGGTAAGTGATGAATGTGCATGAATGCCAGAGGAGGAACTTATGTGAAGTTGTCATATCTTGGTCGATGTATTGTGGGGGTAGCCTTTACCATTGGTGACTAATGTTAGAATAAATGAAGTGTATTTTGGTTTAGCCGATATGAGATGTATCTAAGGGAATAACTATAGATTCTCAGAAGTGAAGCAATGTTAGTCTCGGTGAGCTGAGACACATTGGATTTAGAGTGCTGAGAGATTTCAAAAGGGAGATGTTCGAAGCACGAAGTATGGTTTCATGTATTGTAGTAGAACTCAAGACATTATAAATGCTGCAATTGGGAGCGCAACTAAGGTATTCAGTCTATTAATAGTTTCAAAAATGATGAAGCATGACGACGAGACGATCATAGAAGCTTTGAGTGGGAGTTGAAGTTTCCGACGGGTATGAGGAGAATCCTGAGGCTGTGCAGGTATGGGAGTTCATGGTTAAAGGAGATAGTATGAGGATTAGTATTGATTGGTAGAGTAAGTCAGTGGTCCCAAAGGAAATCTAAAGTATTAGAAACATTATTAGTCGATTCCTTGGGCGCAATGTAATTGTGAGAGGATTATTACATCGGTTAAGTTTGAGGAGTTATCAGCGGTGTTGTCACACTAAAAATGTGAAGTTATGTGGTTAGGGAGGAACTATAGAAAAGTTGGCAGTGTTATCGTAATAGTTGTACAATGTGGAAGTCGGTGGTTTGAGATGAACTTGTATTGAGTAAACGCTTGACTTTAGACATCCCGGAGATGAAGCGTATGATCAAGTTATATTTATGAACCTAACCAAGACTGATGAAGTTAATAGTGACCTTGTTTTGGAACTACTCAACCTCGAGGAGCGACCTTTGTTAAGTGTGTTTAAGAATCTAGCGAGTATCGTGATTTGCAAATTCTGAGGAAGAGTTGTTTTTATTTAAGTAAGCGAGCGAAGCGTAGTAGAGTAATGGAATCTAGCGTGATGCAGTGGAAGTGTAATTTGGTAGTTTTCGAGATATGTGTAATGGATTGAGATCAGAGTATCGCAATGGATGAAAGGAGGACCAGATAAATTGGTAGTAGGTGAAAGTGGGATACTTATGACAAGTGTTGAGTGGAATAACATTCCCAAGGAGAAGCTCTATGAGAAATGTTTTGTTTATTCCTGTCTCTCAAGGATCCACCATAATCCAAAGATATATTGTTGATGGATCGATATAGAGCAGGCTGTGTGGTTTACTTATGGTGAGCAGTGGTTGTACTTAGGAGTATTGAGAGTTAAATGACGAAAAGGATTTCTACCTGAAATAGTTTTCTCGTGATTGTGTCTTGTGCCCTTATGAGCATGCACGAAAATTTGGGCGATGATTGTAGGTCAACTGTTAGAATTGGATTTTGTCGGCAGACATTGTGTGGAGTTGTTGAACATGAAGATTTTAGCTATGGGATTGTACATCCTTATGATGTCCGGTAGAGATGTATCGTCTAAAGCTGAAGTAGGAATGGAAGTAAGAGACTTTGTAGTGCGAGGAATATGAGTTATAGCAACCCAATTTGAGCATCGGAGAACTAGAGATCAGGATCGAAGAATTGACGAGCGGTTATGTGACCCTATTTGTACAATTGTGGAAGCGAATCTGAATGTTATCGTTAGAGATGATGTAATGGGTATGCATGGGTTCGAGGTAATGCAAGTAGTCAACTGAGAGGAAGTGAAGTTAAGCGTCATAAGTTAAGTAATGATGAGCTTGGAAAACCTTGAGGACGAGGATTTCCCGACTGAAATGGATTGTTAGAGATTCTTGAACTATGCATACTCGATGTGCATGGGTCTAGGTTGGAAACCTCGAGAGAATCAATTTTCAAGCAAGTTTAAACAAAGTATTGGAAGAATAAGTAGTTATACGACTAAGAATTCTAATCAGGATTGTTAAGGCGTGAGCATATTATGGAATGGTGTTTTCTTGGATGAAGAGACTTTCAGACGTAGTCGTAGAGTTTAGCCAAAGAAGGAATGTAAAGAACGTTTGTCCCCTCGTTGGAAGAAGATGTGAGAAATATGTTGTCAGGATGATTATGAGGAATTCGAGGACAAATTCTATTTAAAGGGGGAGAATGTAACATCCCTACAGATATACTCTTATGTATAAGAAGTTATTAGAATTAAATAAGAGAGAATTAGTGTAGTAGTTGGGTTAGAAAGGAACTGGTTAGAATTGAACCAAGTGGCATACTTGTAAATACTACTTAGTTGGAGGGCATTTTGGGAAAATAACATAAAACTGCATGTGACATAAGACATTGTTTGGGAGATACAATTATAAGTCCTATTTTATGCCAAGAGAACAAAGAGAAAGAAGGAAGAAGCCATGTTCTCTCATTCCAAACTTCATTTTCGCTACCTTGGAACAACCTCCACTAATCAGACCATAACTCCTAGCTTGTAACTCTAATTCAGATAATTCCGAAATTTTTGAAAAGCTTACAAAATTCCCTTCAATTTGGCATATCAACTCGTCTTCATAGCTTTTATATTGAAGGAGAACAACACATTTGAAGTTTGGGATTTCTTGCTGGAAAATGGGAAAAGAGGCATTACGGGATTGTTGATGATGAATGTGAAACTTTGATCATCATGAGAGTCCAATGGCAGTAAGCATCACATCTAAAACTCCATTAACCTAAGTTGAGTTCCATTAGTTAGAAACTTAGGTAGAAATTGGGAGTTTATGTGATTTTGCATGTTTGGGGAATAAGGGTTAGAGTGTGTAATTTTGAACACATGCATGTTTCTAGTAGAAATTAACATGTTATTGTAACGTAATTCATACTGGAATGCTATGGGTTGATGTCAAATGGAATTTAAAATGGAGTTAGGAACCCCAAGACAAAACTGTTAATGTTTTGGTTTTTCTGCAAATCGCAGACTGCGCTCAGTGCACGGGGTCGCGCTCAGCGTGCATCCCTGAACGTGAAAAATATTAATTTGCAGGATCCCGTTCAGCGGCGTGCCTCCGCTCAACGCGCCCTCCTTGGCAAAACCAAATTATCTTTTCCAAGTGCAAGATGGTTCGAAGCTTTGGAACTATTGGCCTACTTTGTTTCTTTATTAATGTCATGTTTAATAGGACAATTAAAGAGTGGTATTGATGCACCATAAAAAGGAAGGATTGTCCGGTTCGATTGTACTAAATAAATGCTAAATGCTCCCCATAATATGGATGTATGTTTTATTCCAATTATATGAGATATGGTGTTATATGATGTGAATTGTTTTCCCTTCGTTCCGGTAGAATGTTCGAATGATTAGTTTTGATGTGTGCCTTGTGGCTTGAATGCCCATTGTGGTTTTAGAATATGCTTGAATCGGAGTAGGACTTATACTAGGACATAAATCGCTTTTGACCGTGACTAATGCTGAGTGATCATTAGTTTGTGCCTTGCTGAGTGATCTTGGCTACCTTGCTGAGTGATCTGGGTATATCGTATGCATCTGAGCTACCAAAGGCGATGTGCTTGTGTGGGCCGGTGAAGGAGGGCATTCCACCTTGAACTCATCTATATTTCTTGGTATGGTGGGGAGGAAATTTCCATGTAGGCAATCCTTGTATACAACTCACCTCTAATGATGCCACATAGGCTACACCATTAGGCTATCACCCGGTGGACCATGCGTCGAGAAGGAGATTTTGTGCTTGAGTAATTCATCAGTGTATAGATGACTGACGTGGTTGTGACCCCATATAGGCAATGTCACTTTGTGTACTCGTCGCATATGGAATTCCATATAGGAATGATCTGTTTTTTCGTGTGATGGATTGGTACGAGTCTCTTGACATTAGGCATTGGGTTTACTCATCGAGGACGTGAATGCGTAACCGTGGTAAAGGTACTAACATACTCCTTGATTCCCCGGACATGGGTGTGGGTCTTCATATTGTGTTTTGTTGTTTTGTGTTGTCACCTTCTTGGGTAGTTATGGGACTCCCAATGGTGGTATTACCCATGTTTGTACTTGTACCGAGTCGTGAGGCATAACCCCAGATTCCCGGTGAATCCATTTTGATGCATGCACCCTATAGAACCGAGTGAACCTGTAAGATAGGGGAACTCACTGAGATTTAGTAATCTCACCCAATCCTCTTTTTATTTTCTCAAGAACAGGTTATAGACAGAAGAATTGCTACATGGTCTATTTCGAAGACTGCAGACGAGTAGATGGTAGGAAGACCTTGTATATGTTATTTTCCGTTGTGCGATGTTGAAGACAAGCTGCTTGGGTACATTATTATTAAGAGTTGTATTGTATTCAGTTTTAAATTGTTGTCTTTTTCATCTAGTTGTATGTTTCTTGTACCGCAATTAACATTACCGCATATTATTCTAGACGTATATGTACGGGGTGTTACATCCTCACATGTGGAAGTTGTTTGCATTGTTGCATAATGGACATAGATTCTTTCATTTTGTGAAAAGGTTTTGAATCAAAATCCCAAGAGAGAAAGGTTTGAATGAGTTAAGATTTTTTTATGTTTCCGACAAGCGTTGGACAACAAGCCTAGAACAACCAACAATCTAAGTACTCGGGAATTGGAGGGGTAAATAAGTTCAACCAATTCCTTTTGATCCCAAAACTTTTGTTTATGAATTTGTGAGGCGAATCAAGATTCTCTTATTTAAGGTATGTTTGCATGAAGGACATGCATTGGATGACAAGCCTAGAACAACCAACAATCCAAGTACTTATGAATCGGAGGAACTAGTACATTAAACCTGAAATTCTGGCAACAGATACTTGATGTCAAATAGAATGTTATGACACTGGTATCTGACAAACTTTTAACAGAATTAATAATAAAGTAAAAACAGTAAAGGAGACAATCAATTGTTAACCCAGTTCGGTGTGTAACTACACCTACATCTGGGGGCTACCAAGCCAGGGAGGAAATCCACTATAAGAGGTATTAATTCCAGATTAAACCAACTGTTTATATCCTTCACTTAAGACTTACCCAAAGCAACTTCAATCTAAGAACCACTTAGACCTGAGAACCTACTCACTCCCCCTCAATCTCAGCAGTGATTACAAACCAATACTTAATAGAATTTTGAAGAAATTCTTCAACACAAATACTTGATCATGCTTCAAAGCTTTTAAAAAAGAGACATAGCACTCGTGCTTCAAATCTTTGAGTGACAAAACTACACTTACATAAAATCCTACTCCAATGCACTTATCAGAGTGATAATTGCTTGGCTCACAAGTAACACTAGAACAAAGACAAAATCCTTGAACTCACGATCAAGCAATTCTGTTTGTTGCTTTCTTCTTTTGTTTTCTCTTCAAAAACGCACACTTTAACATTAGGATCTGTGAGATTATATAGATGCAAGAGTGGACTTCGTCTTGGGCTTGCACAACAATAATTAGGGTTAACCAAAGTTAACCTGTGGACTTGGTCTTGAGCTTTCAAAAAACACTAATTAGGGTTAATCAAAGTTAACCTAATTTCCACGTAAAAAGAGCTTAAGTATGGTTTCCTCCTGAAACAATCCAGCCCAGAATAAACTAACTTTCCTGAAAACTTTCAGGAAATTTAACACTGCATATTCCACTTATTCAGAATGTCTTAACATTGGATGTGACATCACACATCATACATACTTCTCTTGCAGAACTTGTTCTTCTGAAAATATCATAACATTTGTTATGAAAATATATTGAGCTGCATCTGAAAGCACACTCCTCCAGCAGAATTGTCTTCATATCAGAATGTCATGACATCAGTCAAGACATTGGCACACCAACCTGGTTTTATCAAAAATTGCAGCCAACACAAAACACTTACAAAACCAATTCCTTTTTCACTCCAAGTTTATCGTGAAAATGATTTTGAAAATGAGCGACTTGACGTTGGATCAAGCATTTTATTATGAAAATATTTAAGTGATCGGAGAAAGGTACTTGACGTTGGATCGAGCATCATGATGCATTGATTTATGATTTAATTTGAAAAAAAGGTTCGACATTGGATTGAGTATGTTTTTTGTTCTTTTCTTGAAAAGGGTTAAATTGTATGGTAAAATTATTACATGTTATGGGAATGGATGTGCATTTTGTTTAATAGGGATATAAGAAATTAAATTACAAGCCTAGTAACAAAGAAACAAGTGAGATAAATCTTTAATCAATTAATTAAAAGTTGATTAAATCAACAAACTAACCTAATGAAAATTGATTAGAAAAACTAATCAAATTTAATTGACAAAATCAATTAACTAAATTAATATTTAATTAATCGATTTAAGCTTTGTCGTTCCGCGAAAAAACACAGAGTCTCCAGTTAACTTTATTTATCCCGTAGGAAGGTAAAATATCTAGAAAATCCAAAAGGAATGGATAAGATGGTCTTGCGATGAAGAGATGGATTTAGAAGTCGGTTATGCAAGGGGAAGGTATTATCATCCCTCACATCCATCATACTCGATGGAAACCATTTTTATTTTTTATATGTAAGGATGTTGCTAAGGAATATGCTTTCTATGAATGCTTCAAAGGATGGGTTTAATTATGGGAAATAAGTTTTTTAATTAGGGTGCTCACCTCAGTTGTGAAACCTCATGCCTACGTATCCCGGAGAAATCAGAGTGTCGTTTTTTGGCTAGAAATAATTATTTGTTTGTATTTTTTTAGTGGGATATGTTAATGCTCACATTCTAGCATTAGGTTTTTTCGCTCGTACGTGTGGAGATTGATGCTTTAGCCTATGATGCGGTAGAATGGAAATAATGCACACCCTTTTATGAAAGGTTTTGAGTTAAGCCTTCAAGTCAAGGTGCCACATTTGATTTGTGGGTTTGGTTTTAGGATGGAGATAAGTCCTTGAATAGTAACCTATGCAGATAATACTCAATTCCTTATAAATCTAAAAGATTTTCTTGTGAAAGAAGTGTGGTAAGTATAGTCACGTTCCTCGCATTTAAAGACAAGTACTTAGACCACACATTCTAAAGTTAGCTTGAAGCACCTGAAAGAGAAATGAGTTTGCACACAACCCTCTTTTTAGTCCAATACGGGGAGGGCATTACTTGCAGTATTAAGAAAAAAAATTACATTGGAAGGCAAGTGGTTAGATAGTAACCTCTACAGGTAGTATCAAACAACTTAGGATAGGATAAGGTTGTCACCTAACTATTCTAATTTTATTGAGAAAAGAGTTTTAAAAAGATAACTTGGTACAGTGATCAAAGTTTTAGTTTTAAGTTGTGAATAAAGATAAATGAATGAAAGACGCAGATAAACGTGAATAAAGGTGGGTTAGGTAAAGGTAGGTCGGTTGCAACATGGCTAAGCATATTGACTTATGGATGAGAACATAAAAGACTTGCTTAGTTGGTTTATGATGGTGCAGTAGTATGAAGAATTGTTGGAGGCCGATTGTGATTGCCTTAGCACTCGATTTACAGGTAATATGAGGGAAAATGCATAAGAATACTAAAGATGGAGGTAGGAGGAAAGAAGTTCAATCACTTGTTTTTGAAAAATAACTTGGCGTTGGACCAAGCTTTTATTTTGAAATTTTTTCCTATTAGTTTTGTTTTATCTTCTTTTTTTAACATGCATCTCATGCAACTATTCAAGACATACAAGTCCTACACTATTATATTGTTCATGGGGAGGGGGTACATTTTACGCACCATATAAGGATGGATCACTTATTACTTGTTACAATATCTAAGAAATCTTAAAGAGAAATTTGAGCGATAAAAGTACAACAACTTGAATTAAAGAATAAATTTCCAAAGAAAAGGATCCAAGGCCTCAAAGTGTACCTCACAAATAGAGGAAAAATGTTAGAAATAATGCATAAAATGATGCATGAGATGATGCAAAATTATGGACAAAAGATTAATCAAAATAATGCCTAAAAATCCTAAAAATTAACATACAATTCAAAGGATAAATCAAGCATTTTATTTGCCTATTATGAACACAAATCAAAGAACATGAAACTCCTAATTAAAATCAGAACCATAACATGTCCCTCATCCAATTTTATCGGCCAAACATTCATCAAGAATTAATCAAAATCATTTTGTGAACCACCTGAATATTCAAAGGAATTAAGACTTGATTTTATCATATTTCAAAAGATTTCCATGATCAGGAACAAACATTCATTTAATCAAGCATTCCTGGACCAGAAACTACTCATGACTCAATCAATCATGCCAAGAAATTGAATCAAGTAAGGAGGATCGACAAGAACTAGTCAAAAGCCCAAATTTTCATCATACTCAAGAATTAATTCAATTAATTCCTAAACTAATAAAAAAATTAAGAAAAAAATATCACAAAGTCAAGAATCAACATGTTAATATACCCAGAAAAAAATCATGAAAGAAACATCAAAAATTAATTCCAAAAAGTCACATATCAAAATGAAAACCAAAGTAGAGCTACGAGGTGTAATGATTAGCATAGAGTGTAGGAAGAAGGTTCATGAGATACTAAGCCTAGTTCAGTTCAATGTAGCCAGATTTCCATTTTTATTATCGCTTACCCCCCATGATTTCTACCCCACGCCTCAAAACTAACTCAACAACAACTGGTATGGCGCGTTTTCGATGATAGTTCAATGAACTCGGGTACTATCTCTTTACTCCAGCTTCTTCTAATTCATTCCCTTCTCCTTTTTCGCTCGATTGTTGATGCATAACTGTTATTGTTCATTGTTGTGTTGTTATGTATTTGTGAATGAGAATCGAAGAGGATGAAGACTATCCATTCATGATGATGAAGATAGAGGAAAAGTTTTCAAAAAGGATCATGGTTATGGCACGAAACTTTTAGGCATGAAGATTTTATGGTTGTAAAATCTTGGAACATAGGAACATGATGAAGCTTAGGTCTAGGATAGGCTTATGAATAATTCATTGTAATTGTTTCCTCGATGTAAAAGTATCATGATTGAAATCATAATGTACTGAATTTAGTATATGTTAACTTTGAGAAATACAAAGTATACTTAGATCTTCCTTTCTGTTCAAAAGCTTCTTTTGAATTTCCAATGCCTCCGATTTTGAATTATAATGAATGAAAAACTTTCTTCTTTATTTTTTTTTTAATTTCGTGTTCCAGGTCCTTTGACTTTGTGTTTGTATAATTCATGGAATAAAAGGTTTTCCCCCGTGTTTCATTTTTGAATGGACCTTGTAATTTGAGTGAATCACCACGATTTTAAGAATTGAATTGATTGAATGTCTTACTTCTTCTATCACTATGAATGAACATCCATACTTGAATATCTCTTTTTCTCTAAATTATTTTTTATCCATAACCTTAATGTTTCATAAGATCCTTTAGGATTTATTTGCAAAGATGGGATCCCGAGAAGAGTTATTTGCACCACAAGTAAGCCATATGCTCCAATGAATAACTTTTCCTCAAGTGTCCTTAAACCCTAATATTCCTCAAGATAGTGCTAGTTTCTTAATCTCAAAGTATCTACAGAATCCTCGAGAATGTTTGTGCCACAAGTAAATCTTGTGATTGGGTGAGGCATCTTGCATCCTCATATCCATAAACCCTAGTTTGTAATTGATCCATGTGAATATTCTTGTTTGATGAGAAAAGTTCCCATAGAAACCCTAATTTTCCAGATGTATCACTTCTTGCACATGTAGAACTAACCATAATGATATATTCCTTTTGAATTATAAAAGCCACCGTAGAACAAACTTCATAAACAACCCCTCTTGAAGGCCACATGACCAGGGAAATAAACCCTAATATTCGTGTGGACTTGGAAAAAACTAGGAAATATCTTTCAATGTTCTGGTAGCTTTTTCGATATCATTATTATAACTTGTATTATAAGCAACAATGAGCATCTCATATGTTAAATGAGGCCAAAGAACGCCGAGGAGGAAAATCATTAGGAGATGTAGTTGTAATACGGTGAACTGACTTTGAGATTTTTGTATCGCAAATGTGCGGATAGCAAGAGTCGCCACCGACTTTTCTTTTATCCAATTAAGGGAAGGTGAAAAGAACAGGAAAAGACCTTCGTTAGATTCTGAGTAAGGGAGAAGGTTATGAAAAGGGAAGGTATTGGCACCCCTTTTCATCCGTAGTTATCTACGGGCTCTTAGTTGCTCTTAGATCACTTTAAAATTGTGCTTTCTGTGTGTTTGAAAAATGTTTTGAAAAGGCATTTCACTTTTGACTATGTAATGATTCATGTAGGAATGTATACAAAGTGTTTGGAAATGTTTTGTTTTTGAAAAGAGTTTGAACTTTGACAAAAGTGTGAGGTGTGAAAAGTATTTTGATAAAGCAAGCAACTAAAAGTCTTATTACTTACTCAGAATGGTCGTTTTCGTGTTATTTTTCGTTCCTTTAGAATAGTGCTATCCATACCATTAGTTGGTAGGTAACCCTATTCGTTGGATGTAAGCGGGACATTCGAAGGGACATCGGATGGTCATAGAAAGCAACTTGTAGGAAGTATCCTAGCACATTCGAAGGGACTATCATCATTTTTCGTAGGCAACAATCGAGGGTCAAGATCATGTATTCGTAGGCGACATCGTGGGTCTATGATCTTTGTATCGAATGGACTATGATGATTTGTTTTGAAGGCAACGGTGCTAGAATACCTCTACGTTCGAGGGACTTGACCATTTGTATTCGTAAAGGAAACGAGAGAGAATTACCCTAAGGGGTGCATGTGTGAAAAGAGTGTGTTGATTTCAAGTATTTTTATCTTGGAGGTATGAGTGATCTATGTCCAATTTTAATCTTGCCATACACGCCTAATTACTAGCAGTTTATAGGGTGCGGAAATTAAATTGCGGAAAGTAAAGTGCGGAAAGATAAATCCTACGCTATTACATGGCTTTGGGGCAGATACATAATTAAAAGTACGGAAAATAAAAGTCCTAATTAAACTATTACATCCCATAGGAAATTACATAATTGGAAAAGAAAAGCGATAAAAATCGTCCGAAACGGTATAACCTGTGAACAGATGCAAAATCGGAAAACGGAAGAAAATTGCATAAGAGGAAAATGTTAGTAAAAATAAGTATTTTTGAATGAGAAAAAGTTTTTGTGTTAATAGTAACATAAATATGATAAAATAATTTTTTGGGAATTTTTGGAATTGATTTGATAATTTAAAAACAATTAAAAGTCATTAAAATGATTAATTATCAATTAAATTAAATATGCATGCAAAAATAATAATTTTAATTTTAAAAATTAAATAAACATTTTTCTGATGATTATGAAAAAAATAAATATTTTTGGAGTTTTTTAGATGCATGATAAAAAATATTGAAGATAAATTAAATAGAATGAAAAATATTAAAGAAAAATAAGAAAAAGAATGTTAGTTTTCAAACTTGCAAAAAAGAATGGTCCTGGTCAAGCTCGAACTGGAGACCTCTGGGCAACACGTCACGCTTCCATGCCTTAACCACTGGCCCAACGCGCACTTGGTGTTATGAAATTGAAACGAAGCGTTTTTATACAAACTCGCCTCCTGGGAATTCAAATTCACGCGCGAAGAACATCATCTTCTTCGTTTGAATTTCTGGGAATTTTGCGTCGGCCAAACTCGACGCTAAGGCCCCTACAAACATCAAAAATCCAGCACAAGCAATATAAATGAAATCTAAAGCCATGGTTCGATTAGAAATTCCATCCTGAGCACGATGGTGGTATCGGTTTCGTCCAATTTATCCTATTTAGAGAATCCCTAATTCGAACCAGAAAACCCTAAACATGGCATATTTCGATTCAAGCCATAAAAATGCAATTCGATTGTCCAGATAGCTTGCAAACTTTGTTCTAAACACAAAACAAACATCAAAACATGTTAAAAATGCATGATAAACAGAATTCGATTTTGAAAAAAAAGTGTGACAAACCAAAACTGGATTTCGTGATTCTTGATGTTTTTGAATGATGTAAGGGTCTGGATCGACTCCAGGGACTCCAAGGAATGCAAAGGAATGCTTAAAACCAGTTGAATCAAGCTGGAACTAGGGCTACAAGTTGCTTGAACACCACGGTTTTTTTGAGTTTGGAATAGGGTTCTTGAGGCAATTTTCTGTTCTTTCTTGTTGTGTAGGCATTGTATATTTATAGTGGATGGATTTAGGTCTGAATTCAAGAGCAAATAATGATCAATCAATGTGAAAAATATTTGATTTTGTATGAAATCAAATCTTCCTTTTTTGATAAAATTTCAATCAAATTCTTGCCAAATCTATGCAAATTTCGAAATTTGCCAGCTTGTGTGAGTTACTTGGACCTCAAGCATGAGAGAAAAATCAATTTTGCATTTAATTTTGATTTTATACCTTATTTTTTTAATTTAATTTGTATTTAAATGAATAAAATCCAAATTAAATAGAAAAATAAAGCTAAAATTCGTGGCATTGCGCTTGGATGTTCCAAATTGTCTAAGGAACAAGTTTGAATGTAGAAAAACTAGGCCCATTTGCAAAATTTTGGATTTTAACAAGTATCTCTCTTTGTGTACTTCTTCAAAAATGCCCAACTCGTGCAAGGTGTATTTTGCTCAATTTTCCACATTTTTGAGTGTTCTTGGTCTTTTTAGAAAGCTCTAAGTGTCCTCTAACCAACCTCTTTGGTTTCATATCAATTGGATTTTCAATGCTCAATAAATCTTCAAAACAAAAAGTTGACTTTTTGTTGACTTTGAAAAGGACCTGTAATGTTTTGATCCATACCTTCCAAATGAAGCATTTTTTGAACATTCTTGTGAGAAATGAAGTTGTAGAGAATTGAATTTCCTTCAAAATGAGAGGTGGTGGAAAATTTTTTGAGAAAGTATGAAGAAGTTATGTTCAGTCAAAGTTCAGTTGACTTTTCACTAAAAAACCCTAATTTGGAAAGTTTGACTTTTGAGCAAATCTTGAGTTTTCTTGATGAATCATGATCAACCCTTGATCAAATGATGAATGTAACTTCAAAATGAGGATGTTGACCAAAAATCATGAAGTTTGACTGTATGTTGACCACAGTTGACTTTTTTTCCAATACAACTGATTTTCAACCATCTGAGCAATTGTCTGAGGAAACTTGACTTGTGAGGCTTGAAACTTGATATGGAGAATCGCTGAAACATATGAGGAGGCATGATGACCATTGGAGATGTTGGAAGTCCATCTGGATCTGTGGATAGCCAAACCCTAGTTTGGGTTGATTGTCTAGGGGAGGGTTTGTCTGATCAACCCTTGAGGAATCCTTGAGCATGGGTGTATGAAATGTCTTGAGAAGTAGGAGGGCAAATTTTGGGGTATGACAGTAGTATCAAGCCTTTGTATATTCACCAGATGATCTCGTTGTGAGGGACAAAATCCTTATCATGATCTTTACATCTTCAGTTGAATAAAACCCTAATATACTATGTAAACCCTAATCTCGCGACCATTGATCTATGTACCAAGCCTTGTTGTAAGTGAATGCATTCAATGTTAGATGACCTAATGAAAGGTATGTACATGATGATTATAACATGCATAAGACGATGATCTATATGAATGGGTAGGATAAATTTGGGGTATGAAAGTTGCTTCTATTTAATTGTTATAAACCAAAAAGTGATATTGGCGTCATCCTTTCAAACATTTGAGGTAGAACAAGATTAAATATTAAGACCTGAAATTTGTCCGGAAGCGCCATTGGGAGTGAGTTGTTATCCTTTTTTTGTGATATCAATTGTGGAAAGAATAATTGTTTTTATGGTTAAAATGGTTTGTCGTTGGTGAGCTTGTGACACGGTGGCAGTGCCAAATTAAGATATTTTGTAGTAAGGTAGAATTAATTAACACGGATGAGTGTTGGTGATTAACACAGCGAGTGTTGGACAAATAATAACTCATACGAGTGTTAGAAGTATTTACATGAATGAGTTTCGAAAGAAGAACTCTATTGGGTTTTAGTAAAAGATTAACACAGACGATTATTTAGATCAATATAGACGAGTATCGAAAGAAGATTCATACGAGTATCAGAGAAAAGATATCACTTATGGGTGTTTGAATCAATATGAACGAGTATTGAAAGAAGGTATAGACGAGTATCAAGGAAATGATAACACAGACGAGTATTTGAATCAATATGGACGAGAATCGAAAGGAGATACAAACGAGTATCAAGGAAAGGATAACACGGATGAGTGTTTGAATTAATACGGACGAGTACTGAAAGAAGATATGGACGAGTATTAAGGAAAGTATAATACTAAAGGTGTGAAAAACACAAGAAATGGGGTGGTTTGAATTGGGTTTTAAGCTTTAAAAACTTTTCTTGAAAATAATTCTCTTTAAAATTTACTTCACTTTTGATAATAAGGTAGAGAGGATTGCAAAGTAGAAATGAACACAAGATTTATATACTAGTTCACTTGATAACCTCAAGCTACTCTAGTCCACCCTTCGAGGTGATTTCGCCTCTCTCCAACGAGGTCTTAATCCAACAATCAAACAGATTATTACACTTGCACACACCAACTGTATGTGACTAACTCTCAATCTCTAGGACATACTAGTCCTAGACTTTTCAAGAATACTGACCTAACTGGTCTCTTAAAGGAAGACTCAAACAGTTGTTTGAATACACGTTTGTTTACAAGTAAATTGCTTCTACACAAGTTGGGTATGTAAAATGATTTTTAGTATAGTGACTTAGAAAATGGGAAAGCTATTAACAATATACACAAATGGTGAATGAGCATATAAGCGTGAGAATGGTAGTGAATTAGAAAATTTCTCTCTAAGTCTTCAAGCTCTTTATATAGACATGCAAAAGATGTGACCATTAAGGGGTACATATGGAATTATCACAAATTATGGCGGCTTGAAAGAACGTGGGGCATAAGATCATATGCAGCGCCTGTCCTTCGTGGTAGTGGAATGAAATGTTTTATGATAACATATACTATTTGTACCATATTAACGTTATCTTCTAACTCTTTTGTACTTCATAGGCTTCTGGGAGCATGAGCAAGAGAGAGAACATAACTTCCGGTTTATCAAAACTTCAAGTGTTTAGAATCTTCAGAAATGCATTTGTAGAGTTCTTAGCACTTGGTCTTGAAAACCTTTGTATCGAACTTAAGGTCAAAAGAACTTCAAGTCTTCAGAGTCTTTAGAACTACGTCTTCAGAGTCTTCAGCACTTAGTCTTCAGAGTCCTTTGTCTTCTAAAACTTGAGTCTTCAGCATCTGGACTACATTCACTCAAAACTTATGTCTTTAGATCTTAATTAGAATGGTTTCTTTAGAAAACACGTGTCAGATTTACTAAAATTACAGAGCCTTCTGAAGCTTTTCTTGCTACTGTTCAACATAACTTTTGTAGCTTAGAAGCGGAACACTTCTCTTCTAATGTCTTGGCCACTCCATTCATTAGAAGCAGAACCTGTTTGTTGATTCTCAAACACAACAAACATTAGAGTATAAAAAAATTGCACACAACATACTCTTTGTCATCATCAAAACCCAGGGAAATAATTGAAAAACCAAATCTTGTTCTAACAAATACAAATGAGTTTTCGAATTAATATATACAAGTATCGAGAGAAGATACAAACGAGTATCAAGGAAAGGATAACACAGAAGAGTGTTTGAATAAATACATACGAGTATCGAAAGAAGATACAAACGGGGTATCAAGGAAAGGGGTAACACAGGCGAGTGTTTGAATCAAAATGGACGAGTATCAAAAGAAGACACAAACGAGTATATTTCCAATGAAATAATCGAGAAAAATTAACTAAGGCAACTTTTCGAACACTTGGAGTGCAATCGATACAAACCATATTTTTGTTTGATTTTGTTGATGTTAAGAACCAATTACAATCACAAGGATTATAATTAAATCAACAAAATAATTTATGGTATTAACCTAAGAGAATATCTCAATGTATCAATCACACAATTGAAGTTTTCATAATTTGCAATAAAACATAAAGTAAAGACTAAGAGAAAAGGAAAGTGACATGAGGATTTGTTTAGGAAGTTCCCCAATCGGCTTCGTTATGGGTACGTCTAGCTCCATTTCCATTTAGGATTGAGATAATGAAAATTAACCTTATCAAAATGTTGACAGAAGAGAATAATTAGCAATTGAACAAGCAAAACACTAAGCATATTGTTGATTCTAAATTCTTCTCTCCCCTAAATCTTGAGCTCGATGAAGTGAACCCGAAACTTCTAATTTTATCCTTATTTTCACACTACTCCTTTGCAAGAACCCCGTTCTTCAAAGACTTCACTCGGCTGAATCCAAATTACGAATGTATCATGACCCTAAGATTTACCAATTTGATCCTTTGTCTCGCGCTACTCCTTCGACTAAACCCGCCATTTTTCAAAGCTTTCACTTGGCTGAATCCAAATTGCGTAATCTTGTCAAAATCCTTCAAATCACCAATTGATCTTAAAGGAAAAAACTCATCTTGGTTTTCTTATTCGAAACCCCTAAATAATTCTCAACCCAATCGATTACAATGAACCCTAATTGAATGTTATCAAGTTATCTCTAGATGGCACGCAAACAAAAAATTATTATTTGTAATTTGTTTGTGTGTATGCATAGAGAGAATGAAGATGATGACCATTTTCTTTGTATATTTGTGATTTCTTATTTTTGAAATTATGTATGAATGACTATATATTGGTGTAAGTGTGATAATGACTGAAACAAAGAAAATACGGTTGCAAAATGAAGATTTTGGACAATTTGATCAGTATGAGTTGACCCATTTGAAGTGGGAGTCGACTCCTAAGGGCAAGAGAGTCAACCTATATAGCCTGGGAACCGACTCTAATTTTCCAGAATGATTTTTGAAAATAAGCTTTAGTAGAAGTCAAGACATACATCTAGGAGTCGACTCCTTCATGTTATGTATTGACTCCAGATGGACAAGGAGTCGATCCATTTTGGAAAGAAAATAATTTTAAAATTTGCTTTCACTAGAAGTCGACCCACAGATTGAGGTAGTTCACTCTTTAGTTGTACATCGACTCCAAAGTTTGTATATATCGACCCATTTTTTAACATGATGTCCCTTTTTAAAAAAGGCTTCAAATGGAGTCGACTCCAAACATATGAGAGTCGACTCCAAACCTTTTTTTTTTTGCCAAAATGCATATTTTTGAAGTGTTTGATTGCCCAAAAGCTCTTGACATGATCCCTAAGTGTCCTACTATGAAAATGCAACCTAGACATAGAAAGATAATGTCCAATGTACAAATACTACACATTGTTTAATTTTTACATCATTTAAAACATCTAAGTGAAGAATATTGCTCTCACATACCCTCGTTTTTATGATTGTAAAACGTACGATGTATTTGTAGCTTTTGTCATATCTCCCTTTGAATATATGCATCCTTCTTTTAGTATTTTTAACAAAAATATATTATTATTTGTCTTCATATATTATTCTTTTATATATTCTCCCATTTGACAACATAAAAAAGAGAAGAAAAAAAGGGACATAATGTAAGAAGCATCAAGTAAAACCACACAACATTCTATAAACTACTCAAAGGCGTTGCAAAGATAATTTTGATCAACAAAAATAGCACCCACATAGAATAAAGTTAAAGTAATGCTACTTAAACATAAATAGCCAATCAATGCATGAAAATGAAATAAAGATAAATAACATGTTCAACCAAGCTATCGTAAGGTATTTCAAATGAAGAGTTTATGCCATGAAGTACAAATGATCATGAAATACAAGAGATTAAAACATGAAGTCACTATAAGCATATGGATTGAAAACATATAAGGTTATCAACAATAAAATTGGAAGTGAAAATACATGGGATTGTATTACACATCAAATATATCGCATACCTTTGGAACATAAACACACAATCAAATTTTTAAGAGATCTTAACAAGCAATCAAAGAGATAAACACTTACGAACAAAGAGATAAGTGAAACGATATTACCTCATATGATGACAAAAGGAGGATGAACTCATATGAACTATAATATTATAGAAGAGTGCATGCATCAAACTATTTAGGCAACATTTAACATATCGAGAATGTCCAATTCTTTACGAATATTTAAAATTGATTTAGTTGCGAGAGGTTTTTTGAAAATTTCAAGAAGTTGACTTTTACTATTAACATGCTCCAATACGACATTCCTTTTTTCCACATGATCACGTAGGAAATGGTGATATATCTCAATATGTTTAGCACGTGAGTGTAGCATGATATTTTTTAGTTAGGTTAATAGCACTAGTATTATCGCACTTTATACGAATACGTTGAAGTTTAATGTCAAAATCAAGCAATTGTTGTTTGAGCCACAAAGTTTGACTCAACAACTACTCGCAATGATGTGTTCTGCTTCTGCAATTGACAAGGCGACGAAGACTTGCTTCTTGCTAAGAAAACTGACTAAAGAGTTTGAAAATAAGTAGCAAGTTCCACTAGTGCTCTTTCTATCTAATTTACAATCGACAAAGTCGGAATCAGAGTAACCAACTAAACTAAAATTACATCCTTTGGGTACCAAAGCCCATACTTAGAAGTACCTTTAAGCATAAAACTTGTTTCAAGACTAACAAACCTAAATTGAAGTGGACCGTAATTGGGAATTTTAAGCCCAACAAGGTGGTGAGAAGGTCGTGAAACCAAACAAAATCATTGTTGTCATAACGTCAACTCAAACACTTTGAAAACTATAGATCTCAACAAAACTAAAAAGAATCACAGCTCAGAGGCAAGTCACACTACCGACAAATAACAATTTAAAATAAACTCTGGCTGTTTTTTAGACCAATGCTCTATTTGGTAAAAATAGTGATTGATTGATAAGTTAGCTGATAATTCATAACTTATAGATGATGGCTGATGACTGATAATGTATGGCTAATGGTTGATAATTTATGACTTATAGATGATAAGTTAATTGAAATGTATGGTAAAATTAGCGGTTCAATTAACTGATAAATTAAAATTACATAAATGAAATTTAATACATAACTGTTTTATTTTAAATTAAAATAAATTATAAAGAATAGTAGTAAATTTTATTTAAAATAATAAGGAAAAAAGAATAAATAATAAGGTATAAGCTAAAATGCTATTTGAAATTAACGTTTGAAATATAAGCTATATAAGTTGGTGAAATAAATTATAAGCTTGTAATAAAAATATTGTTACCAAACAGGTCTGTATTATCGTATGAACTTATAAGTTCATAAAATATCTTACCAAATATAGTTCAAATCAAAAGCATGATCAACTTAAGAAGGTCAAAATAGTCCATCAAAAAATATTGTCACAAATCTATATGGTGATGTTGAAAAAAAATAGAGAAAAAAATCCAACTTAGCAAAATAGTGATGCAGAGGAAGGAACTCATTACACCACCAAAAAGGAAGGTTACATGGTGACCTAGAAAGTAATAATTTGGGGGAGAAGAGAGGGTGACAACTAGGTTAAAGAATGAGAGAGTAGAAATAAACTGAGAGTTTTAATTCTCTCTATTTTCTTAATCGGTAATTTGGGGGGAGAACAAAGGGTGACAACTAGGTTAAAGAATGAGAGAATAGAAATAAACTGAGAGTTTTAATTCTCTCTATTTTCTTAATCGGTATATTCATTGTAGTCTCAGTTATAATTCATAATAAATTATTAAATATAATTTGTTTATCACAATTATAAATAAAAAAATTAAAATAATTAATTACCATGCATTGCGCTGATGTTAATCTAGTTGTATTTTGAAACGAAACCACTTTAACATCTTAGCATTTAGAAACTAGATATGAAATGGCACAAAAAATATTACTATATACTTCAGATAAAATCTAATATTAAATTGTGAAATGTAATACAATAAAATCTAATGTTAAGTTGTAAAATGTTTAACACATTATCTTCAGTAATATCATGTGATCATTATAATAATTTTATAATTTTTAATTAAAAAAAAGTAGGAGATAATTTCTTTACCAATCACAAAAAATTAAATAATATATTATAACCAATCACAAAATATTACTTAATTTTAATATATTTAATTATTTATGAAATAGTATAACTTTTAAAATATTTTAATTAAAAAAAATTTACCTAGTTTTTTTAGTTGAATATATTAACCATTATTTTAATATTAAAAATTATAGGAAAGGTACAATGAAATACTCCAATCATATGAATAAGACAAAATATTGATTTTGATTTCTTAATTATATTTTTGAATTCACATTAGTCTTTTAACTCTTTTTTTTTTGTGTTATTTTTATATTTTAACTTTTAAAATGTTTCAGTTTAATTCTTTTTATTTAATTAGCGATGAAAAAACTTTAAAATCTATTATTTAATTTCTCACTAATTAAATAAAATGGATTAAACTAAAATATTTTAAAAGTTAAATGATCAAAATATTACAAAATAAAATTAAAAAAACAATATGAATCTAAAAATATAATTAAAGGTCAAAATAAGTATTTTACCTTTAAAAAAAATCAATTTAACCACGAGAACCATTTACCAAAAATCATTCTAAAGAATACATTGAACTCTTGATTATTTCTATTGTTGTTGTATAATGACAGTAATATAGACATATTTATTGCTAGTTTCATAAAAGTAGATGGGGTGTATTTCTTTCTTAGGCTTTCAGCCATCTGTTTTCCAAAAAAAATAAAATAAAGTACATTTTATTCAATTGGCGCTGAATAAACTAAGATATATAAAAAATGGCAAAAGAGTGTCACCTTTTTACATTGAATTTCCTACCATATAAACAATGTAAAAAGAGATTTGATGTGAATTTTTCAATACAATAAAAAATTTTAATTTAATGAAAAGGTAGAACCTTTAAAAAAAATCTAGATTTTGATTTTTTTAGCCAGATTTAGATTTAAGTAAAAATTTATTTACCCTAAATTTAACTATAAAACGGCCTCTCCACAATCAATTATAATATATCGTTTCTTATTTTGAAGTTTCAAACACATTCATCACAATTTTTTCTCTTCTCTCCTTTTGAATTTCAACCATGTCAACCGGAAAGAAAGGTCGTGGTCGTCAAAAAATTGAGATGAAAAAGATGAGCAATGAGAGCAATTTGCAAGTGACTTTCTCAAAGCGTCGTAGTGGGCTCTTCAAGAAAGCCAGTGAATTATGCACACTTTGTGATGCAGATGTTGCTCTTGTTATATTCTCGCCTGGTGAGAAGGTGTTTTCCTTTGGTCACCCACATGTTGATACGGTCATAGATCGTTATCTATCACGTGTTCCGCCCCAAAACAATGGCACCATGCAATTTATTGAGGCTCACCATAGCGCCATTGTGCGTGAGCTCAATTGTAAGCTTACCCAAATCAACAATTTGTTGGACACTGAGAAGAAGAGTGGTGATGAGCTAAGTCATTTGCTCAAAGCAAATGAGGCTCGATTTTGGTGGGCTTGTCCTATTGATAAGATGAATAGGACTCAACTTGAATTATTTAAGAAGGCTTTAGAGGACCTTAAGAAAGTTGTTGGACAACATAATGATAGGCTTGTGATTCAGGGTGCAGCTTCCCAAAGTATTCCATATTTTGCTGAGAATGGTTCAAACTCTAACATGCCTCTCCATCATCAAGGAAATCCCCAACAATTTTTTCAAAATCCTATGATGCAGCCTCATTTGTTTGGTTACAACAATATGGCTGGAAATGGCGGATATGATCCCTCTGGATTCTTTTGATGAGATGGCTTAGATCCGCCTGATGCCCTTATGAATATTTATTTTCGTGTTGTTTTAATCATTTTCAATTAGAACACACATGCTTAACTAGTTACATTTATGGGACTTGGTTAGGAATGAAGTTCAATGTTATTTGAATGTTTTGTTTCATGTTGTATTATGTATTGTTTAAATAAATGGGCATCTTATTTATTTATATTTTGATATCTCTCGTAAATTTTATTAATCTTTTGGAAATCCATTGAATCATTTTATTCCTACATCATTTTTTAATCATTTGTTGGGAGTTATAGAATTACAATCAAGTGTGAAAAAAAGTGGGCGAGAGGATAACGATGAAGATTTGTGGTAAATTCGTTAAAAGTTATTGCATAATTTGCATTGAATTTTAATATTATGATGATGCAAGAAAGAATCTATTTCATTGTAAAAGGCTACACGATATGCAAATTTAATTGTAAATTTGTTATGAATGAGTAGTTTTTTTTGATCTTGTACGAAGTGTATCTCTATTAATTAAAATTGTATTTCATAAAAAAGAACACTCACGACAGAAACATGGTCAACAACTAGCTTTCTCAAAAACTAATAATTTAACTCAATCCGTAAAAAAAAAAATAACTTCAAGCCATAAACATGTACACCATTTAATATTATGGATGATAAAAGGTTACAATGATATTTAATATCCTATTCTCTTTGTTCCAATAACGGTTCTAAGCAGTTTTTGTACGATATTATTGTGTCGATGATGATTTGTTTTTTAAGTTTTTTTTACAAGTGATATCCAACCACTTAGATCGATTAATTCATATGGAGAGTTTTCGTCCCGCGTAGTTCTTAAAGGTTGTTTTTGTGTTGTCCTATATTCGAACTTGTGACTTAAAGGAAGCAAACTCTTGGGACCCGAGCTCCCTTCGGTTGGGCCAACTTTCTCAGGTTTCTTTGGTTGTTTGAAGAACCATTGATTTTTTTCCGTATTATTGTGTTTTTCTAACTATTTTATTGTCAGTATTTTATACATTTATTCTATTACTTGTTGTTAGAAACAATTCATACTTAGAAGTTGTTGTTATAGTCAGAAGCTTATGGATCTGTTAGTCTGAAATAGTAGTTTTTAAGGATATCAATCAGAAATTATAAGTTTCTGAGACTATTTAGTCAGAAGTAGTAGTTAGATGTTTTATAGAAGCTACTCTTAATTGTTAGCTTAACTATTAAGCATAATTTTGTTTGTACTTGTGTGACAAATTATTTTATGTATTTAAACAACTTTGTAACAAGAGTTTTTGTAAGATTTTAGTAATAGCGATTTTTTCTCATCAAGTTTGTTGTAACTGTTTTTCTCTGTTCTCTTTCTCTATTTTCTTCCATCTTCATCTTCATCTTCATGTTCAACCTAGTGCATCAACATTTAGTATCTAGAGCTTCAGTTTGATTCATAGGGAAACACTAGTGCACGTGAGGTGTGTGTGATTGATTTGTTGCTTCAATCCGCATTGAATTCATGATCTGAATCATAACATAATTGTATTTCTTGATTTTGTAGTATCGGGAAATAAGAGTGTTTAGTGAGATTTGAGATTTGTTTGCTTTTCAGTGCATAAGAACAAATATGAACAGCGAAAACAATTTGAATACAAAGCTTCTGGTGTTTTATGGAAAGAATTAGAATCAGTGGATGATTCAAATGCATGTGTTATTCAGTTCTCAAGACATTCTTGATCTTGTCACCGAAGGTTACGTTCCGATTGCAGCAGATGCGAATGAGGAACAAAGAAACGTGCAAAGAGATATGAGGAAGAAAGACCAGAAGCGTTGTTTTACATCCATCAGTGTGCGGATGCGAATGTGTTTAAGAAAATTGTTGATTCAATGATGATGAAGGTTGCGTGGAATATAATGGAACATTGCTACGATAGCGGCGCATCAGTGAAGATGGTGGAACTTCAATATCTACCTAAGAAGTATGAGAATCTCAACATGAAGAACAATGAAAAGGTACCTGATTACATCTTTAAAGTGATTTTGATTTAAAAAAATGATATGAAATCTTGTGGAGAAATTTTATCTAAACAAGAAATCATGGAGAAAATATTAAGATCTCTTACTCCTCAATTTGATTTCATTGTTGTAGAAATTAAACATTTTAAATATCTAAACACCATGATAATTGAAGAGTTACTGAGTAGTATAGAGGTACAACAGTTGTGTCTAACTGATAGAACCTCTAAGAAAGAGGTAGAGCAGACTCTGAAGGCATCTTATGCAAATATCAAAAGAAATCTTGGTCAGGGACCAAGAAGAGACATGGTGGTTCTCAGAAGTCAGAAGTCTCCAATTATGACGAGAAGAAATATCAAAAAGAAAGGAAGAAGTTTAACAAGAAGAAGGTTTAATGCTACTACTATAAGCAGTTTGGCCACTTTGCTAAGGATTATTGGTCAAACAAGGAAAGAAAATCTAAAAAAGAAAACATAGCGAAAGGAGATTTTGATGATGAACCTATGTTATTGATGGCTTCTGAGTTTGAAGGTAAGTATTTGGTAGATTGGTGGTATATAGACACTGGCTGCTCAAATCACTTAACTAGAAACAAACAATGGCTGGTTAATTTTGATTGTAGAAAGAGGACAAAGATAAAATGTGTTGATGATAAGTACCTTAATGTAGAATGTATGAGAAATGTCAAAGTCAAAGTGAAGAATGGAATATTTGTTCTTATCAAAGACGTTTGGTATGTTCTTGGCATGAAGAGCAATTTGAAGAGTGTAGATCAGCTCATTGAGAATGGTTTCTCAGTTACTATGAAGAAAAATCTCTTGAATTTTTATGACTATGATCAGAAGTTGATTATACAATATGAGTATGGAAGCAACAGAACATTCAAGGTTAATATGGAGATACCTGAAACTAAATTCCTTAGTGCAGAAGGCGTTAAAGGTGGCAATGAGCTTTGACACAAGAGATTGGGGTATTTGTACTTCAGAAGCTTAGGGCATCCGAGTTCTAAGAATCTAGTACATGACATTTTGAAGATTTTGAATCCTGAGAAGTCATGTGAGGAATGCATGAAAGGAAAGCAACTCAAATTTCCATTTGCATCAGCAGTAGTCTCAAGAGAAAATCATGTTTTAGGAGTAGTGCATTATGATGTATTTGGACAATTTTTAATATCTTTACTTGGAGGAAACAAGTATTTTGTGTTGTTTGTGGATGATTTCACAAGAATGGCATGGGTAGCACTCATCAAGTTTAAGCATGAGGTGGTTCTGAGTTCCAAGAGTTCACGGTGAATGCTAAGAAATAGAGTGGTCAGAAATTGAAAGTTTTAGTTCTCAAAATTGATGATGAATGTGAGTAACTCTATCGAGTTTCAAAAGTTCTGTGAGGAGAATGGAATTGAGCATGCGATTATTTCTCCATACATTCCTCAGCATAATGGCGTTGCTGAAAGAAGAAATGGAACTTTTACTGATATGACAAGAATCGTGCTAAAAGAGAAGAAGTTTCCTCACACCTTGTGGGGAGAAGTTATTTCCATTTCAGTGTATGTGCTCAATAAGTATCCAAAAAAGAAGATGAACTAAATTATTACTTTAGAGAAGTGGAGTGGAGATAAGAAAAGTGTGAGTCATTTCAAGGTATTTAGTTTGGTTTATTACAAACATGTTCCATATGCTAAGAGAAAGAAGTTGGATGATATAAGCAAAGTAATGTTGTTGATTGGGTACCACAATATAGGTGCGTAAAAGCTTTATTATCCAATCACTAATAAAATTGAAGTCAGGAGATACATCATTCTGAATGAGTTTGAAGAATGGAATTTGATCAAGTCTCAATCCAACTCTGGTGTAGTGTTAACACCTGAGGTAACTTTTGAAGATTGTTCAGAATTTGAATATTTTAAAGTTGAGTCAGAGTCAAAAGGGGACTCTAAATACGAGTCAGAGTCAGAAAATGATTCTGATTCTAAAGTTCTATCTAACTCTGATCTAGATTTTGATCCATAATATGGTGGTCAAGACTCTAGTGTTCATGCTTCTAAAGGTGGATGGATCAATTGGTAAACACAAAGGAAGGTTAGTAGGTATAGGATTTCTATAGAAATCTAGAATAGATTACTGAGGTGTTTGCGCCTTTACCTAGGCACGAAACAATTAGATTAGTGATTTCTATAGCTGCATATATAAATTGGCCTCTAATACATCTAGATGTGAAATCTACATTTATGAACAATTCTTTACAAGAAGAGGTATGTGTGTCACAACTTCTTGAATTTGTGAAAAATAATCAGGAAGGGATGGTGTACATATTATAAAAAGCGTTGTTTGGACTGAAACAAGCCCCTTGAGCTTGGAATCTGAAAATTTTATTCATTTTTCAAGATGTAATTCAGAAAGTGTGAGGTGGAGTATGGCGTTTATGTTCAACATACTTCTAGAAGCAATATGATTTTAGTGTGTCTTTTTGTTGATGATATATTACTAACTGAGAGTTGTCCAAAAGTGATAGTTAAGTTCAAGAATGTGCTAATGAATGAGTTTGAGATGACTTATATGATAAATATGGTATATTTTCTAGGGATGAAGATTCTATACTCTAAGAAAAGGGTATAATTTTGCATCAGTTGAAGTATAAACTTGAGATTCTTAAGAGATTTGAAATAACAAATTGTAAGACTATAATCACACTTACTGAGAAGAATCACAAGCTAGATTATGATGTTAAGGGCGATGATAAAAATGCTACAACTTTTAAACAGTTGGTTGGATCATTGAGATATCTATGTAATACCAGACTTGACATTTTCTATGAGGTTGGATTGATGAGTAGGTTTATAAACAACCCAAATGGTCACATTACCAAGTTGTTGTTAGGATACTGAAGCACATTAAATGAACTCTAAGGTATGGAGTGTTGCTCCATTCTGGCGTTAAATCAGACTCAGAGCTAATATGTTTTCAGACTCTGATTGGTGTGGAGATAGAGTTAACAAAAGTAGTACTTTTGGTTATTTTTTCAAGTATCTGAGAAGTCTCATTTCTTGGTCCTCCAAGAAGCAACTTGCGGATGTGTTATCAATTTGCGATGTTGGATACATTAGAGGTGCTTTGACTGTGTGTCAAGTTATTTGACTGTTAAATTTTTTGCAGAATCTGAAGATCAAGGTGAGAAAACCTGTTAAGTTGATGATTGACAACAAACCGACTATCTTTTTAAGAACCTAGTATTGAATAGGAGAAGCACGCACATTGACACAAGTAGTACTTCTGCTTATTTTTTCAAGTATTTGAGAAGTCTCATTTCTTGGTCCGCCAAGAAGCAACTTGCAGATGTGTTATCAACTTGCGATGTTGAATACATTAGAGGTGCTTTGACTGTGTGTCAAGTTATTTGACTGATAATTTTTTTGCAGGATCTGAAGATCAAAGTGAGAAAACCTGTTAAGTTGATGATTGACAACAAACCAGCTATCTTTCCAAGAACCCAATATTGAATAGGAGAAGCACACACATTGACACAAAGTTCTATTTTCTAAGATGTCCAATCGAAGTGCTAGAAGTTGCACATTTTAGCACTCAGAAGCAACTCTCAAATGTTTTGATTAAAGCTGTCAAGACTTAACACTTTATCCATTTGAGGGATGAAATTGGTGTTGTAAAGTGTAATTTGATGAATATGAATTAAAGGATATGGTGTTAGAAGTAAGTCATATTTAAAAATTGTTGTTAGAGTCTGAAGCTTTTGGGTTTGTTAGTCTGAAGCAATAGCTTCTGAGGGTATCAGTCAGAAGTTGTAAGCTTCAGAGACTATTTAGTCAAAAGCAATAATTAGATATTTTCTAAAAATTACTCTTAACAGTTAACTTAACTATTAAGCATACTTAATTTAACTATTAAACATACTTTTATTTGTGTCTACGTGACAATTTATTTTATTTATTTGAACAAGTTTGTAGCTATGATAGATTTAGTATAAAAAGTTTACATTGTTAATATATTTTCATTAAATCCTATTTGATTGTTAATATATTTTCTTCATTAAATAAAAGTATGTGAATGCATTAGCATTAATATATTTTCATTCACATTATCATTAAATAAAACATAAGAATTAATGATAATGCATTATCAATATAAAAAGTTTTAGTATGTGAATGTAAAAATACTTTACATTGTTAATATATTTTCATTAAATCCTATTAGATGGTTTTGAAAAGAAATAAAAATAAATTGGATCAAGTTATATTTTATAAAATTCAAGCCGTCAAGAACCTCATAGAATATAATCTTATTGTATTGTAGAATTAGTTTTAGATCTTAGGTCTGGTCGATATTGTTTAAAACTTTTGTATGATCTTCTAACCTATTTAAAAGTTATTTTAAAAAGAACTTACTAAATTGTCTTATACATTTTAAATAGACTAATGAACTAACAAACGACATAAAACTCCAGTTTTATGTTTAGTATGAAATATATTTTATATAATATTTATTTATTTATTTATTATTAAATTTAAATATTAAAAAACTAAAGAATCTACAATAATGGTAATAATATAATAATATGATAATACATATATTTTATTTATATTGCTTTACATAAATTAATTGAATAGGTATACATTCTTTTTGTTATATATATATATATATATATATATATATATATATATATATATATATATATATATATATATATATATATATATATATATATATATATATATATATATATATATATATATATATATATATATATATATATATATATATATATATATATATATATATATATATATATATATATATATATATATATATATATATATATATATATTTATAATTTAAAAATCTTATAACTTTTCTAATTAAGAAATAAAGATTAATTTATCCGAACATACGTGGGCTTTTGTCATTCGATCTAATCTTTTCCTACCTACCTTAGTTGTTTGTTCAAATATGCAATTCTACGTTTTGAGTTTAAAAGTTAAACTATTTAAAGTATGTCCAGTGAGAGTTTTATAGAGGGTTTCCCAAATTGAACACAGGTATCTTAGTTTTTAGTTCATTGAAAAACTGAAAAAACGGGTAGCATAGTTTTTTTTTTTTTAAAAATATCTTAAATAAAATACAAATTTATAAAATAAAAAAACATATTTTAATTTGATAGAACCTTGACTATAAATTAAAAATTAAAAATTAAATATTTATAGGCACTATCGGTAATAAATATATTTTATATTGTTATTTGATCATAACCTAATATTATGAAAACTTGGCAATGTAACATGATTTAAACGGATGAAATTGAATTTCCTGGAATCACCAAAAAACTGCAATCACACATTCAAAATATTTATGTCCGTTAGATCTTAATCTTACGGTTTTATAAAACTTATTTATTTTTATTTTATAATTTAAAAATCACTACTTTTAACGTTAAACAGTCCGATTTTAATCAAATAGTTATTATGATTTGAATGTGTGGTTGCAAGGAACAGCAACTACGGGGAACCTCAATCTTAAACGGATAGTGGATAGAAACAAAATTCATAGTAGATTTATTTAATCAAATTTAAGAATTTAATTGAAATACATTGATAATATAAATAAATTTTATATTGTCAATGAATAGTAATTATTAAATTTTAAATTAAATTTGATTTTAATTTATTTATTAAAAAAATAATATTTATGAATAATTGTGATAAATTATTAGTGAAAAATCCTTGCATTCCAATTAATCTCTAAATTTAAATATGTAGAGTTGTCTGGGTGATGTTAGTATAAGTTTCATAGTCAAGCCTAAGAAACACTTATTTTAAGGAATTTGTATACTTTCTTGAAAGAAGTAATTGAGACTATATAATCGCTTTGATACTTAAAAGTGTCTTTAATTTATTATTGTGTTATTTCAAATTTATTTGTATAATTCGTTTGTGACAATGAAAAGACCCTTAAAAATAATTTCTTTATATTAAATGGCTTAATACAAAAGAAATGTCTCTAAGATCTTTTATTAACAAAAATTTGTTAGAGATTTCTCTATTTTTCGCAACAAACCTATATTATTGTTGGTAAATCAAATAAACGCATCACATTAAATTAGGAATACAAACTTACCTATACTCACAACTCTTCATAATATTTAACCTCAAAATGTATGAGAGAGTTATCGTTTGAGACTTTAGTATCACTAGCAAGACAAATTTCTTAATTTATTGGACTCCATGAGTTTCAATAGCCATATAATTTATGTGTATTGACAAATAAAAATTTCTAATTGCCCTAAATTATTTTGTTGAGTATTAAAAGATATTGTATTGATATTCTTTCTTATTTACCTCTAAATTTATAATAGGAAACTAATTTTGGAATTGTCTTAACTCTTAATAGTTTTTTCAATCAAAAGGGTAACAATTTTTCTTTTCAATCAATTTTCAGTTGACAATTACTAATTAAATTAAAGAGTTTGTTGGTCCAAAATATTTATTTATGTTTTCTTTTAAAATATAAACAAATTGTTAATTGATATTTATAAATTAATAATTTAGAAAAAGCAATTTGATTTTCACGAGAACACGAATTTAATATATATAGACTGTGATAATTAATTGTTGAAAATCCACCAAAATATAGAAGAGATGAATGAAGTAGATGTGATGTTCGTCATAGACAGTGATAATTAATTGTTGGAAATCCACCAAAATCTATGACGAATTTTTAACAATTTTGATGAACACGATTGTAACTATCACATAATGAGAACGAAAAAAGAAAAAAAATTAAGAAGATAAGAGATTAGAATTTCTGCAGAGTTTCTCTCTGTCCACAAACTGTGGAAATCTTTATTCACTTGCAACTGCAAATTCTGTGAATACTCAACGAATTGATTGGTTACAAAAAATAGGGGTTACTTCCTTTATTTATAGTTTTATGTTAGCTTAATCTCTAAGCCAAAGTCTAAAACTAGAAAATCCAAAATACCTATCTCAAACTTAAATCAAAATATGTGTGTAGCAACCTGCTTACAACACTTTGACAGCTAACACAACTCGATACACTTCGACAGACTAATTCGACACACATTGTGTCGAGCAATATTCTGCTTCAACACAAGGAATTACACTTTCAACACACCACCTAATTCATTGTGTCTAAGCTATCTATATTCATCATAACTCTCAGTCTTCTGAAACTTTGACCTGCATAACATTCATCATGATGTCTGCATTCTGACTCTCAGTTCTACAGTGTTCCAAGTTCATTTTTCAGTCTGCTACCTACTCTCGAAAATAATAGAACCTAGTCTTGATGTGATTACTTTGACCACGTGCTATCAAGTTCTTCGCTAGGTTGATAGTTGACATGTTGTCGATCTTCATGGTAATTTCTCCATGATATTTCCTTGTGATTTCTTCGAGCAAGTTCACTAATCATGTTTCTTGAAATGCACAAAGAGAAGCATATATGCACTATTCTTTGCACGATGATAATTCCACTACTGGTTCCTTTCTCAAACTTCAAGAAACTTGTGCACCACCTAGCATAAACGCATATCCTGTAGTGAATTTTTTATCGTCAGCATCACTATACCAAATTAAATCGGTGTATCCCACTAACTTACACTCTTTTCATTTAGCATTTGCATGAAACAAAATTCCTTAGTTGAGATTTCCTATCAGATGCCTCATTATCCTCTTGTTCGCTGCTAGAAGTGATACATTTGACTTCTCCATGAATCTACTTACCATACCTACACTGTATACTAAGTCAGGCCTCGTGTGACAAAGGTACCTTAATGACCTAATAAGCCTTCTGTATTGGGTTGGGTCGACATCATCTTCATCTGCATCTTTTGACAGTTGCAGTCTTGGTTCTACAAGTGTCAAAGTGGAGTTGCATTCTTCCATCTCAAATCTCTTGAGAATCTCACTTTCATATCTTATTTGACGCATCACCAAACCTCTACTACTCTTTTAGAATTCGATGCCAATGAAATATGTAATGTTACCCATATCAGATATTTTGAATTCCTCACTGAGATCACCTTTGAAGTCTTCGATCTCCTTCTTGCAGTCACCTATTATTAACAAATCATCAACATATAGACATAGTATACCCAATTGAATATTGCTTCTTCTTACATATACTCCATGTTCGGTTGTGCAATTCACAAATTCCTTCTCCCTTAGAAAACTATATATTTTCTTATTCCAAGCTCTTGGATCTTGTTTCAATCCATACATGGCTTTATGCAACATGTACACCTTTCTCTCTTCTCCATGCTTTACAAACCCAACTGATTGTGCAATATAAACTTCTTCGTCTAATGGGTCATTTAATAATGCACACTTCATTTCCATCTGGAATATGTGCCAACTGTTCATTTCCACTAGACCAACAACCAACTTAATTGTTTCAATTCTAGCAATAGGTGCAAAAACTTCATCAAAGTTGATTTTTTCATTCTAAAAATATCCTTTTGCTACAAGTCTTGAATTGTCCCGAGTTACTTCTCCTCTGGGATTGAACTTTGTAACACCCCATATTTTCAATTATTACTAAATTGGAATTTTAATTATTTAATTAATTAAAATTTGATTTTTGGGAATTATTGGAATATTAGAATTATTGGAAAATAAATAAAGAAAAAGAATTGGCCTTGTGTTGTGATTAGTGGAGGAAGGAGGTGTAAGGTAGTAAAAGTCTCTAACTAATTTTATTTTATTATTAATAAAATAAGGGGTAAGAGGGAAAAGAGTTAGAAAAATCCAAAAAGAAGGAATTGGGAGAAAAGAACGTACGTGAGAAGAGAAGAGGAAAAGAGAAGGAGGAGGAAGAACCCAAAACTCAAGGATCCAAGAGATTGACCAAGGTAAGGGGTGACTTTCTCTAGTTATTATGCCTTATAGATTTTGGGAATGATAGGATTGATTGAGTAGATTAAGAATCCCAATTTAAGATTTTTAGGTTTATGAGTTTTGACCCTAAATGCATGATTTTTGACATTCTTGATGCAATTGGTGTTATAGAGTTACTGTATGATGTTGTGGTGTGTTGTTATGGCATTGAAATCATGTATTAGGATGTGTTTTGGTGTTATTTATGTATGGGTTCGTAATTGGAACTATTTGATGGATAGAGAATGAAGAATACTATCAAAATAGTGATTTTCTGCTACAGCGGCTGTGGAACCTGGTTACCCTGTGAGGGGAACTGGTTACCACTGTGTATTTTACTTGAAAAACTGATTTTTGGGTCTAGGAACCGATTCCCCTATTGGAGAACCCGGGTTCCCCATACATTTTCCAACAACGTGTTTTCACATGGGGTTGGGAACGAGTTACCTCCTGGAGTAACCCGTTCTCACTGTTACTTTTTGAAAAATACTAAACTTTAAAAATTCATAAGTTTCAAACCGTAAGTCCGTTTTAGTCGCCGTTTTGGATGTTGTTTCTTAAATTAAATATTCTATTTTATAAAATAAAGAAAATAACAGTAACTTGATTTTATTTTGAAAAGTATTAATTTTTCAACTTGTGGTTATCCGTATTTTGTACACTTGATGGGTAGGTAATGATATGTTGTTTTGTGATGATGTATGTGCGTATATCGATGGTTGTATGCTTGTATTGATGATAGAATTCTTAATTGATGAGTAATTACTTTGCATGTTATGCTATTGGTGACGTACAGGATAAATGGTTGCATTATGTTTTGGTTGATATTGTTGCATGCTTGATGATGTGCATGTTTATGTGATTGGACATGTTCATGATAAATGATTGTATCATGTTTTTGATTGGTGAGTTTGGTGTTGTTATAAATAAATGATATGGTTGTATTTGTATAATGATGATAGTGATTACGGATTGATTATGTAATCGCTTGTGCGTATTGTATGCTTGGTGATGGTTCATGATGGTTGTTGATATCATGTCTTGATGTTGATGTTGCATGCTTGTTGATGTGCATGCATATAAATTTGGTGGTAGCTAATTCTCATTGTGTGGAATTAGTGAGTTGGCCAATATCTGTTGCCGAGTTGGAATGGACGGTGAGGTTTTATCTGTGTCCGAGTTGGAATGGAACAGATGTTAATGTTGTATCCGAGTTGGAATGGAACAGTGTATGAATTTAGTTCACCCGTCGGTACCACATGCATAGAGTCTTGCATTGCATTTTGTATGAATTATAACATGATAGAATGGTTTCCATTATTATAATATGGTTGTTGTGTGTGATGTATGTTTATGATTGGTGTTGTGGAATGAACGAATAATTCTGATTATGCTTAATAGGGTGGAATAATAGCTTATGAAATTCTATTGTTTTATGAATTTATAATGCATTTTAATTATGATGTAGTCTCATCCTTACTTTGATGATTTCAGATTGAAGCTTTAGCGGCTTAGGTGTTGGTGAGGATGGCTTGTAGAGCTATGTTATTTATTTTTTCATGTGTCAGTGTCATGCTCTGGTCTTATAACACTAGGGAACGTTTGTCTTTAGAGTTACTATTAAACTCTTAAATTGTTTAATTGTTTTAGTTGGATAATTATTTTGATGAATTAAGGTGTTGACCTTTTGGTGGTATTTGATATTTTGAATTATCCGAGTTTTGAATAAATAATTCTGTTGTGTTAAACATGTAATTCATTTTTAATTGAGCTATGTTTCCCATGAAAGCATGACATTGTATTGACATTTTACTTTTAACCAATTGTGACTCCCTTGTATGCATGTTAAACTATGAATTAAATATATTATTCGCGGGGTATTTAGAAGGGTGTTACAATAGTGGTATCAGAGCATAGTCGGTCATTGTGACCAGTGTCTTAATGTCATTATTCCTGTTGTATGCGACATGTGTGTGAAATAATGTCAGTACTTGCTTGTTTTTCTAACTACTTGGTTGCAGGACTGGTTTAGAAGAAAGTGGGGGGGGGGAAGCTTTACTTCTCCAAGATGTTCTGGTGTGAAGAGTTGGATCGATGTGATATTGATTACATGAGTGCCAATATTGGTTAGACTGTGTGGTTTCCCGAATTCGGAGGAAGTACGAATTCAGGATTTAAGTCTAGAGGTCAGATAGAGTGCTCTTAAGGGGTAACAATTATGTACTTGTGTTGTTCGTATCTCTGAGAGTGGAGGACGATGTTATGGATAATGATGTTCCAGTCGGGTGTGAGTTCGGATTTTTTACAGGGAATAACAACGACTCGTCGTTAGGGAAAGATGCTGGATTAGCTTGAGGTTATCCTTGGGTTGGATGTTTGAAGTTAAACCAATCGATTATGACTTGTTTTGATGAGTCGATGCATATTCTTGTGCTAGAAGATATTTGGTAAGTAAGAAGGATAACTCTTAGAAGATGAAGCTCGTGTGGTTGGAATGTTGTAACACTTCCGATTGATCGTGAAGTTGTCGGTGTTGATTTACCTCTTTGTGTTCTTGAAAAGATTGATTGTGTCAGTTTTAATGGTTGCTATAAAGTATGCAATTGTGTGAATTGGTTATTGGAATTGTAACTTGACGCAATTAATCATGGTGAATGATGTGTGTTGCAGTGTGTTGAAGTCAGGATCTCAAATTCTGTATTCTATGATGTTTGGGGTTATTTGGATGGGTTACAAAAGTGATTTTCGTACTTAAAGTAGTAGATTTTTCACTCTCACAAGGTGGAAATCGATTACCTATTACGGGAAATTGATTTCCTGAAGCTGACAACATTTTTCAAAAACTTGTAAAATTCATAACTTGAGTTCTGGACGTCTGATTTGAGTTCTGTTTGAAGCGTTGGAAAGATAATGTGATGAACTTTGTTTAAAAAATGGTTCCAAAACCTAGAAGTAATTTATTTATCATGTAGTGATGTTGGAGGAGAATCGGAGTTGTTATTGATGTCGTTCTTGGTACCAAACTTGTTTCTATGACACCATACAAGACGTCAACTTTAGAGTTAGGAAAATTGAAGAACCTTTTGGAAGATGCGCGGAGAAATAGATTGTAAAACCAAGTGTATTGTTTTAGGAGCTCTAATTTCATTAGTCAAGAAGAAAGAAAGTAGTACGAATTACGTGTGGATTTTGGATAACTGATTAAAGTGGTGATTGAGATTAAATATCCATTTCAAATGATTGGTGATTTGATGGATCAATTGGTAGGAGAGTATGTCTTCAGTAAAGCCGAATTGAGGTTAACTTACCTTCGTAGTCAGGTTAAGGATGAAGATAGTTAGAGAGAAGCTTCTAGAACTTGGTATAGGCATGTTGAATGTTGCGATGTGAATTTTATCTTCGAAAGGGAGTAGAATTTTGTTAAGTTTTCAGGGGGGTATGAGGATATGAGTTTTCCTTATCATGTTATTTCAAGTGACGGTATTGCAGTAGACCCATCTAAGATTGATGCAGTGTTGCAGTGGGAAAATCCAAAATTAGTTACGGGTATTAGAAGATTTTTTTGGATATAACTAGTAATAGTCGCAGTTCATTTGAGACGAGGTCAAGAATGATATATTGTTAATGAATGATATGTTGGTATTAGTAAGAATGTGAAAGTATTAGAGATGCATCTCATGTCAATTAAGAATGAATAGAGTGACATTAGCTTTTGAGGAAAAGATAAGTAATGCTAGAGGAAAAATAAATTCGAAAGGAAATTGAGTCATGTTTAAGACGTCAAAATATTGACATGTGTCAAGAAAATTTTGGGAGTTTCTTTTACCAATCATATGATGAGATGTATTGTTGAGATTGAGTTTGGAATAAGATTCAAATTGAAAATATGTGGATCCTCGACGTTATGAGATTTAAAGGAAGACTAAGAATTGTGAATGTTGTTAAAGTTCTCTGCATGGATAAGGACTTCAAATGGAAACAAAATGAGTTATGGTGTATTTGGTATGTTAGCATTTCATGAGTGGGAAAATACTTAGCATTTGTGTGAAGAAGATTATATAAATTGTTCGATCGATGGTATCTCATCACCGTGATAAAATGAGAAAGAATTGTGAAGGAAGTTGTAAACCTTAAAAGAAGATTATTGGACCATGGTGCTTGGGTGACTACTAGCACGAGTTCTAAGGAAACGCTATTATAGTTTGATAACACTGGTTTATACTCCATTGTGATTGTCGGCTATCTATTGACAAATTGAGGAACTGATCACCCTTAATCTCTTGTTGATGATAGACGAGATCATGTTGGATTGAAAAGACTTATCTTGCAAGCTTGATAGCATGTGAAGTGATTGATGTTCTATCGAGAGGATAGTAGCTCATCAATTCGCGTGAACCTAAGAGGAAAGTGGCTATGAAAAAGACTTGGAAATTATTTCAGCAGGTCAGAGACTTGAGTGTGTATGCGAGCTGAAGCCGCATAGTGGAAGTTTTAGAATGTAAAAAGGGGAACAATGATTTTCTGGTGGATATTAAAGAGAGTCTGAAAGATAGATGTGAAACTTGTAGAGCTGGTAGTTGGTGGGAATCGAATGAAGATAGTGACTTAAGATAGAAGATCAGAGTCGCGTAGCGGAAGCGTAAGGTGACACACTTTGTTATGCGGGTATGACTTTTGAAGTCAAAAATTAAACGTTAGAAGTTGTGGAGTTTATGCAACTATTAGAAATTCCAAAATGGAATTATTAGGTGAAGGGCTCTATGTATTATTGGTGTTACATTTATTCTAATAGATGTATTAATTTGCAAGCTCGATTGTTGGAACGTAGCCTTGTGGTACTAGCATTGTGTATAAATGTTGTTGATATTGCGGTTATGTGGAGGTTCTTAAAACTGTGTTGCGGTGTAATGAAGTGATAAATCATGTATCCTAGAGTGATGGGGCAAGAAATGAGATGAACAAGTGCATTCTTAACCCGGTAGCAACGAATCGTGTGGGATTATCGTGGTTGACTAGGAAGGATATTGGTTAGTGGTATTTGAAATGATGTCAACCATGACGTGAGAGTTAGAAGGAAGGATGCAAGAGTCGTATCAGCAGTTATTAGTATCAAGTGAATTTTCAAGGACGAAAATATTCTAAGTGGGGGAGAGTTGTAACACTCCATATTTTCAATTATTACTAAATTGAAATTTTAATTATTTATTTAATTAAAATTTAACTTTTGGGAATTATTGGAATATTAGAATTATTGGAAAATAAATAAAGAAAAAGAATTGGGCTTGTGTTGTGATTAGTGGAGGAAGGAGGTATAAGGTAGTAAAAGTCTCTAACTAATTTTATTTTATTATTAATAAAATAAGGAGTAAGAGGGAAAAGAGTTAGAAAAGCCAAAAAGAAGGAATTGGGAGAAAAGAACGTACGTGAGAAGAGAAGAGAAGAGGCAAATAGGAGAAGGAAGAACCCAAAGCTCAAGGATTCAAGAGATTGACCAAGGTAAGGGGTGACTTTCTCTAGTTATTATGCCTTATATATTTTGAGAATCATAGGATTGATTGAGTAGATTAAGAATCCCAATTTAGGATTTTTAGGTTTATGAGTTTTGACCCTAAATGCATGATTTTTGACATTCTTGATGCAATTGGTGTTATAGAGTTGTTGTATGATGTTGTGATGTGTTGTTATGGTATTAGAATCATGTATTAGGATTTGCTTTGGTGTTATTTGTGTATGGGTTCGTAATTGGAACTATTTGATGGATTGGTAATGAAGAATACTGTCAAAATAGTGATTTTCTGCTACAGGGATCGTGGAACCCGGTTACCCTATGGGGGGAATCGGTTACCACTGTGTATTTTATTGAAAGATTGATTTTTGGGTCTGGGAACCGATTCCCCTATAGGAGAACCTGGGTCCCCATACATTTTCCAACAACGTGTTTTCACATGGTTGTGGGAACCGGTTACCCCATGGAGGAACCCGTTCCCACTGTTACTTTTTAAAAAATACTAAACTTCAAAAATTCATAAGTTTCAAACTGTAAGTCCGTTTTAGTCACCGTTTTGGACGTTGTTTCTTAAGTTAAATACTCTATTTTATAAAATGAAGAAAATAGTAGTAACTTGATTTTATTTTAAAAAGTATTGATTTTCGGACTTGTGGTTATTCGTATTTTGTACACTTGATGGGAACGCAATGGTATGTTGTTTTGTGATGATGTATGTGTGTATATCGATGGCTGTATGCTTATGTTGGTGATAGCATTCTTAATTGATGAGTAATTGCTTTGCATGTTATGCTATTGGTGACGTATAGGATAAATGATTGCATTATGTTTCTGTTGATGATGTTGCATGTTTGATGATGTGCATGTTTATGTGATTGGATGTGTTCATGATAAATGATTGTATCATGTTTTTGGTTGGTGAGTTTGGTGTTGTTATAAATACATGAGATGGTTGCATTTGTATAATGAGTTCGGATTGATTATGTAATCGCTTGTGCATAATGTATGCTTGATGATGGTTCATAATGGTTGTTTATATCATGTGTTCTTGTTGATGTTACATGCTTGTTGATGTGCATGCATATTGTAACACCCCGAATAATTCAATTATTAAATAATTAGAATATTAATTATTAATTTAATTAAAAGTTTAATTATTAGTATTTTTGGATTATTGGATTTAATTAATTAATTAATTAAATGGAATGGAAGTGTTGGGGTGTGAGGTTGAATTGGAGGGTGTGTGGAGTAAAACACTCTAATTACTCTAATTATTTCAATTTATTAATTGGAATAATAAAAGGAATAAATAAAGGAAAAGAGGAAAAGTGAGAAGAATTAGAGTTTTCATTCTACGTGCATTGGTGAAGAGAAGAGAAAGAGGAGAAAAAGCCAAATCGTCAGAATTCGAAGAATCATCGCAAGGTAAGGGGTGATTTTGTATGGTTAATATGCCTTATAGGTTTTGATAATCAATAGGATGGAGTGATACGTTAGGAATCTCGAATTAAAATTTTCTCGGTTATGCCCTAATGATATAATCCGACGTAAAAACCCCAATTGGAATTCGTAGGAGTGGTTATTATGTGTAAGTTGATTGTTGATTAATTAGGGAGTTTAATTCTGTTGTTGATTTGATGTGAAAATACATAAGCTCTGTTGTTTCTATTGTACTATGGCTGTTGGTGATGAATGAGATCAATTGGAATTGCAAACAGTGAGAACAAAACTAATTTTTAGTGAAAAAAATGCAGCATGGGTCGACACAAGGACCTTTGCATCGATACAAGCTGCATTGGTGTAAGAAAACAGAAGCTGGAACGAGGCTTATATCGATACAAAATCGTTTGCATCGACTCATGTGGTGAATTTTGGAGTTTTGCATCAACACATGCGTGCTATGTATCGACACAAGAGAGTCTTGTATCGACACAAGAGGGCTATGGATCAACTCATACTGAAGGAACTTTTAAAAATGGAAAAAATTATTGCGTATGAGTCGACACATATGCTTCTTGGATCGATACAAGGCATGTATGAGTCGACACATGGAGTTTTGGATCGACTCATACTGTTTGAAAATAGAACATAACTTTCTGAAAACTGTTTTGGTCATATCTTTGCGACCGTAACTCTGATTTAGTCGTAGTTGGTACCGTTGGAAAGCTGGAAGCACGTACTATCTATTAAAAACATTTTTAAAACCTAGTAACTGAATCTTGATAGATTGATATGGCTTTCCGTATGAGGAATTCGTTGTAATTCGTGATTGTTCGTTGTTGACGTTGTATGTGCTTGATAGATGTTAATGCCATGTGTTGTGATTAACGTTGTATATGCATGATCATATTGTTATGATGTGTTGTTTGATGGTGTTGACTATGTATGGAATTATGTTGTGATCATGTTCCGTTAATTGAATGTGGCATGCTTTTGATGTGCATGCATATACATTCTGGTGGAGTTAATTCCCATTGTGTGGAATTTGGCTCGTATTGCCAATAACCGTTCCCGGGTGATTATGGGTGGTGAGGCTGGATTCATGACCGGGTGATTATGGATGAATCGATGTTGGTGGCTTAGTTCACATTTTGGTACCACGTGCATTGAGTCTGCATTTGCATTTGTATGAAATTATAACATGTTAGGATGGTTTCCGGTGTTATAATTTCATTGTTGATGTTATTATGCACATTGATCGGTGTGAATTGCAATCTTGTACTGTAATTTGATTATGCTAATGAGGGTGAAATAATGTATTGGCTGTTTTATTGTTTTTAGAAACGTATAATGCATTTTAATTGTTGATGAAATCTCACCCTTAATTTGATGATTTCAGATTGAAGTGTTAGCCGCTTAGGAGCTGGTGAGGATAACTTTGAGCTGTGCTATTTAGGTTGTCCGCGTGTCAGTGCCATGCTCTGGTAGTTGTAACACTGGGGAACGATTGTTTTGGAATTATAGTTTTCAACTTGGTTCCTTGTGGTTTATGTTGGAATAATTATGAATTAAATTTATTCCGGTTTTGATGCTATTTTCCGCTGTGTAGAACATATTATTGGTTTGAATTATTCTAATAAAGTTCTTCAGTGAAGCATGACTACTGTTATGAGATTTTTATATTTTAATAATTGTGACGCCCTTTCGTTTATGTTAACTCTGATCTAATTATTAATTCGCGGGGTAATTTTTAGAAGGGGTGTTACAATAGTGGTATCAGAGCATAGTCGGTCGTGTGACCAGTGTCTTAGTGTCATTATTCCCTTTTGTATACGACTTGTGCAAGGTAACACTGTCGATACTTGTGTTCTAATGAGATTGTTTTGTAATGTTACAGAACAATGGCCGGAAGAGGTAACGGAAGAGACGACGCTGCTATCGCGGAAGCTTTGAGAATGCTAGCTAGTGTTCTTGGAGGAAATCAGCTGGGAGCTGGTATTGGTGCTGATAGACAGTTTGGGGAATTTTTAGAGGAATAATCCTCCATTGTTCAAAGGCACACATGATCCCGAAGGTGCTCAGAGATGGTTGAAAGATATTGAAAGGATTTGCAGAGTGATTGATTGTGCGGAGGAGCTAAAGGTGAGATATGGTACTCACATGCTAGCAGAGGAAGCTGATGACTGGTGGGTTGCTACCAGGACAAAGATGAAACAAGATGGTGTTGCACTGAATTGGGCTGTGTTCAGGAGAGCTTTCCTGAGGAGGTATTTTCCTGAAGACATTCGAGAAAAGAAAGAGATTGAGTTTCTGGAGCTCAAGCAGGGAAATAAGACCGTGAGTGAGTATGCTTCGAAATTTACAGAGTTGGCGAAGTACTATGCTCACTACAACAACGATGCAGATGGAGAATTTTCCAAATGTATCAAGTTTGAGAATGGTCTTCGTGATGAGATCAAGCATGGTATCAAGTATCAGCGTATCCGAAGGTTTTCTGACTTGGTGGACTGTAGTAGGATTCTGGAAGAGGATCTTGGTAATACTCGAACGAATGCTCGAGGGTACGTTGATCGGAAAGGAAAGCAACAGATGGATCGTAGGAAACCTTATGATAAGAATAATCAGAGATCTGGTGGTTGGAAGAATCCTAGTGGGGGAGATTCTGGTTATTCCATTAAGTGCTACAAGTGCGGTGAGATGGGGCATCGTATTCAAGACTGCAAGAGAAATGATAGGAAGTGTTTCAAGTGTGGGAAGCTCGGGCATGTGGCCAATGATTGCAGAGTGAGAATGGTGACTTGTTACAACTATGGAGAGGAGGGTCATACTCGTCTGTAGTGTACTAAGCCAAAGAAAGAACAAGCTAGTGGTAAAGTGTTCACTTTGTCTGGATCAGAGACTAATCTAGATGATCGGTTGATTAAAGGTACTTGTTTTATTAATGGCATACCTTTAATTGCGATTATTGATACTGTAGCGGCGCATTCTTTTATTGCTTTTGATTGTGCTAAAAGATTGAAATTGGATATATCTAATATGGATGGAAGTATGGTTATTGACACTCCTGTGGCGGATTCAGTGACTACTTCATTTATTTGTAGGAATTGTCCTATTGTGATTTTTGGTAGAGGTTTCGGTATGGATTTAGTGCGCCTACCATTAGAACAACTTGATATCATCCTTGGAATGAACTGGTTGGAATTCAACCAGGTTCATATCAACTGTTTTACGAAGACGGTTATTTTTCCTGAAGAAGCTAGTGTCGAAGATGTGACTGTGTCAGTTAAGCATATGAATTTAGCGGTTAATGATGGTGCTGTGGTGTTTATGTTGTATTCTTCGACGGAAGCGAGAGGAAAAGTTAAGAGTCATGAATTGCTAGTGGTGAATGAACTTCCATAAGTGTTTTCGGAAGATGTTAGTGAGTTGCCACCTGAGAGAGAAGTGGAATTTACTATAGATTTGATTCCTAGAACTAGTCCGGTGTCGATGGCGCCTTAACGCATGTCGGCATCTGAATTGTCTGAATTGAAGAAGCAATTGGAGGAGTTACTTGAGAAGAAGTTCATTCGTCCTAGCATTTCGCCGTGGGGTGCTCATGTGCTGTTGGTTAAGAAGAAAGAGGGTTCAATGAGACTGTGTGTTGATTACAGGCAGTTGAACAAAGCTACAATCAAGAATCGGTATCCATTGCCAAGGATTGATGATTTGATGGATCAACTGGTTGGAGCTTGTGTATTCAGTAAGATCGATTTAAGATCTGGATATCATCAGATTCATGTGAAGACGAAAGATATTTACAAAATTGCATTCCGAACGAGGTATGGACATTATGAGTATTCTGTTATGCCGTTTGGAGTTACTAAAGCACCTGGTGTTTTCATGGAGTATATCAACAGGATATTTCATCCGTATCTTGATAAGTTTTTGGTGGTCTTTATTGATGATATTCTGATTTATTCAAAGAGTGATGAAGAGCATGTACAATATCTTAGGATTGTGTTGGAATTGTTGAAAGAGAAAAAGCTTTATGCAAAGTTGTCCAAGTGTGAGTTCTGGTTGAGTGAAGTAAGCTTTCTTGGCCATGTGATTTCCAAGAATGGTATTATTATGGATCCTACGAAGGTAGAAGCGGTATCTCATCGGGAAGCGCCGAAGAATGCTTCTGAAATCCGTAGTTTTCTTGGTCTAGCAGGTTACTACAGGAAGTTCATTGAAGGATTTTCGAAGTTAGCTTTGCTGTTGACTAAGTTGACAAGAAAGGGTCAAGTGTTTGTTTGGGATTCTGAATGTGAGAAAGGATTCCAAGAGCTGAAGAAGAGGTTGACTAGTGCTCCGATTCTGATTTTGTCGAACCCGGCAGAGTCTTTCATTGTGTATTGTGATGCTTCGTTGATGGGTTTAGGTGGTGTTTTGATGCAAGATAAGAAGGTAGTAGATTATGCTTCGAGGCAGTTGAAGGTTCATGAAAGGAATTATCCGACTCATGATTTAGAGATGGCAGCATTGGTATTTGTTTTGAAATTGTGGAGGCATTACTTGTATGGTTCTCGATTTGAGGTATTCAGCGATCATAAGAGTCTGAAGTATCTCTTCGATCAGAGAAAGCTAAACACGAGACAAAGAAGATGGTTAGAATTCTTGAAGCATTATGATTTCGGTTTAAATTACCATCCTGGTAAGCCAAACGTTGTTGCAGATGCATTGAGTAGGAAGTCCTTGCATATGTCTATGTTGATGGTGCGTGAATTAGATTTAGTGGAACAATTCAGAGATTTGAGTTTGGTATGTGAGACTACTTCAGATAGTGTTAAATTGGGTATGTTGAAGTTGACTAGTGGTATTCTTGAAGAAATTCGAACGGGGCAGAAATCTGATGTTGGTTTAGTTGATAAATTGACATTGATCAACCAAGGTCAAGAAGGTGAATTCCGAATTGACGAGAATGGTGTTATGCGATTTGGTGATAGGGTTTGTGTTTCGGATATTGCAGAGATTAGGAAGAGTACCTTGGAAGAAGGACATCGTAGTGGATTGAGTATTCATCCCGGTGCTACTAAGATGTATCATGACTTGAAAAAGTTGTTTTGGTGGCCTAGAATGAAAAAGGAAATTGTTGAGTTCGACTATGCTTTCCTGGTTTGTCAGAAGTCGAAGATTGAACATCAGAAATCGTCGGGATAAATGGAACCATTGTTTGTTCCGGATTGGAAATGGGATAGAATTTCTATGGATTTTGTATCTGGTTTGCCGAGGACAACGAAGAATTGTGATTCTATCTGGGTTATTATCGATCAGTTGACGAATTCTGCTCATTTTATTCCGATAAGAATGGATTATCCTATAGAGAGGTTGGTGTCATACCCCAAAAATTTTCCTCCTATTCCTCATGAAATTTCACATATCCATACTCAAGGATTCCTCAAGGGTTGATCAGACAAACCCTCTCCTAGACAATCAACCTAAACTAGGGTTTGGCAATTCTCATATCAAGATGGACTTCCAACATCTCCAATGGTCATCATGCCTCCTCATATGCTTCAAATAATCTCCATGTCAAGTTTCAAGCCTCACAAGTCAAATTTCCTCAGACAATTGCTCAGATGGTTGAAAATCAATTGTATTGGACAAAAAGTCAACTGTGGTCAACATACAGTCAAATTTCCTGATTTTTGGTCAACATCCTCATTTTGAAGTCACATTCATCATTTGATCAAGGGTTGATCATGATTCATCAAGAAAACTCAAGATTTGGTCAAAAGTCAAACTTTCCAAATTAGAGTTTATTAGTGAAAAGTCAACTGAACTTTGACTGAGCATAACTTCTTCATACTTTCTCAGAAATTTTTCCACCAACTCTCATTTTGAAGGAAATTCAATTCTCTACAACTTCATGTCTCACAAGAATGTTCAAAAAATGCTTCATTTTGAAGATATGGATCAAAACATTACAGGTCCTTTTAAAAGTCAACAAAAAGTCAACTTTTTGTAATGAAGTTTTATTGAGCATAGAAACTCCATTTGAGATGAAACCAAAGAGGTTGTTTAGAGGACACCAAGAGCTTTCTAAAAAGTTCAAGAACACTAAAAAATGTGGAAAATTGAGAAAAATACACCTTGCACAAGTTGGGCATTTTTAAAGAGGTGCACAAAGAGAAATACTTGTCAAAATCCAAAATTTTGCAAATGGGCCTAGTTTTTCTTGGTTTAAACTTGTTCCTTATCTTATTTGGAACCTTCAAGCCCAATGCCACAAATTTTGTCTTTATTTTTCTATTTAATTTGAATTTTATTCATTTAAAAACAAATTAAATTAAAAAATAAGGTATAAAATCAAAATTAAATGCAAAGTTGATTTTTCTCTCATACTTGAGATCCAAGTAACTCATACAAGCTGGCAAATTTCAAAATTTGCATTGATTTGGCAAGAAATTGATTGAAATTGGATCAAAAAAGGAAGATTTGATTTTGTATAAAATCAAATAATTTTTGCATTGATTGATCAATATTTGTTCTTCAATTCAGCCCAAAATCCATCTACTATAAATATACAATGCATACAACATGAGAAAGAACAGAAAAATTGCTCAAAAGAACCCTAACCTAAGTCAAAAAAACCGTGGTGTTCAAGCAACTTGCAGCCCTAGTTCTGCTTAGTTTCAGCCGATTCTAATCATCCAAACACGTTCCTTGAAGCCTCTTGAGTGATTCCAGACCTTTACAACTCTCAAAAACATCAAGAATTGAGAGAACACGATTTCGATTTGTCAAACTTTTTCCAAAATCGATTTCTGTTATCCATGCATTTTTAACGCTTTTTGATTGTTTGTTCATGATCAGCATCAAGTTTGCAAGCTATCTGGGTAGCCCAATTGCATTTTAATAGCCTGGAACGAAAATCACCATTGTTAGGGTTTTCTGGTTCGAATTAGGGCTTCCCTAAATAGGAAAAATTGGACCGAACCAAGGATACCAGGATGATCAGTGGACAAAAACGAATCGAACCATGGCCTTGTATTGAATTTATATTGCTTGTGCTTGATTTTTGATATTTGCAGGGGCCTTAGCGTCGAACGAAGCCGACACTAAGTGTTTAAAATTTCAAACGAAGAAGAAGGTGTTCTTCGCGCGTGATTTGAATGTCTAGGGTTCAAGTTTGCTTAAAACGATCTCGTTTCAATTATTTGACACCAAACGCGCGTTGGCTCAGTGGTTAAGGCAAGGGAGTATGAGTTGTCACCAGAGGGACACCGGTTCGATTCCCAGCCATGACATATATTTTTACAAGTTTGGAAAACTAACCTTTTTTCTTATTTTCTTAATATTTTCATGCCAATTTAATTTATATTCAATATTTTTTATCATGCATCTAAAAATCACCAAAAATATTTCTTTTTTGCATTATTATCAGAAAAATACTTATTTAATTTTTAATATAAAAATTATTATTTTTGCAAGCATATTTTATTTAATTACTAATTAATCATTAATTTGACTTTTAATTGTTTTTAAATTACCAAATCGATTCAGAAAATTACCAAAAATTTATCTTATCATATTATTGTCATTACTAACATAAAACCTTTTTCCTCATTCAAAAATATTTTTTTTTACTAACATTTTTTCCTCTTATGCAATTTTCTTTTGTTTTCCGATTATGTATCTGTTCACAGGCTGTAACGTTTCGGACGATTTTTCTTGCTTTTCTTTTTCATTTATGTAACTGCCTATGGGATGTAATAGTTTAATTAGGACTTTTATTTTCCGCACTCCTATTGTGTAACTGCCCCAAAGCCATGTAATAGCGTAGGACTTTATCTTTCCGCACTTTACATTTCCGCAATTTACTTTCTGCACCCTATAAACTGCTAGTAATTAGGCGTGTATGGCAAGATAAAATTGGACATAGATCACTTATAATTTCAAGATAAAATATCTGAATCGACACACTCTTTTCACACACGCACCCCTTAGGGTAATTCTCTCTCGTTGCCTTACAGAATACAAATGGTCAAGTCCCTCGAACGTAGAGGTATTCTAGCACTGTTGCCTTCAAAACAAATCATCATAGTCCCTTCGATACAAAGATCATAGACCCACGATGTCGCCTACGAATACATGATCTTGACCCTCGATTGTTGCCTACGAAAAATGATGATATCCCCCTCGAATGTGCTAGGATACTTCCTACAAGTTGCCTTCTATGACCATCCGATGTCCCTTCGAATGTCCCTTCTACATCCAACGAATAAGTTTACCTACCAACTAATGGTATGGATAACACTATTCTAAAGGAACGTAAATCAACACGAAAACGACCAATTCTGAGTAGGTAATAAGACTTTTAGTTACTTGCTCTATCAAAATACTTTTACACCTCACACTTTTGTCAAAGTTCAAACTCTTTTCAAAATGAAACATTTCCGAACACTTTGCATACATTCCTACATGAATCATTGCAAAGTCAAAGCGAAATGCCTTTTCAAAACATTTTGTCAAACACACAGAAAGCACTTTTTTTGAAAATGATCTAAGAGCAACTAAGAGCCCGTAGATAACTACGGATGGAAATGGGTGCTAATACCTTCCCTTTTCATAACCTTCTCCCTTACTCAGAATCTAACGAAGGTCTTTTCCCTGTTCTTTTCACCTTCCCTTAATTGGATAAAAGAAAATTCGGTGGCGACTCTTGCTATCCGCACATTTGCGATGCAAAAATCTCAAAGTCAGTTCACCGTATTACAGAACTGGCGACTCTGCCGGGGAGACACCCTAAAAGAGAGAATGCCTTAGGGATTTCTAGATCACTTTTACTGTTTTCTGTTTGACTTGCTTGCTTTATCTTTAAGGGTTGCTTGGGTATTATATACTTGTGGGGAATCCTACACCCGGATCCAGGATTCCTTTAGGTAAGTAGCAATAAATCGTCGCGACCGTTAAGCGTATATCGAAACGGTCAACATGATGGCTACGTTAGTGTGACACTTTGGATGTCCTAATACTCTTCATTTCCAAGTTGAGGATAGTATTTGGCTTCTGCGTGGTGTCATCAGCACTAACTAAACTTTTAGAACCTTAATTGACCCATCTTGGCCATTAGAAAGTAGTGAGATGGCCGGCTTTGGTGCAGACTAAGGTTGGCTGATACTCGATGCTACGCTCATTAAGATCAGACTTTTGGGATATTTTCGGTCGGCCACTTGGTAGTCGTCTTGAAATAAACGCCTACGAGAAAGATCAATGATATGAGATTCCTAGAACCCGGTTACTATTATAGGACAGGATGAACCAACTCAAACTTTTGGTAGGGTAATCACCTATACCTCATGCAAGCCTTAAACCTAGGCTCATTGTGTGAATTGTTTGTGTGTGCTAAACATGACATCATGACATCATCGCATTGCATATCATCTCTAACTATTTCAAGGACCTAGGGATTTATCTTTGCTCTGTTTTGTAGGGAATTATGGCTTCTAAAAAGACTATCCGAATCAACTTCATGGGTATACCTTCTCAACTCAAAGAATTGGTTTCAGAGATTCTCGATCATGCTCAGTTTGCCAAAAGACATGGTTACCTGCTTGACTTGGTTATCTCCGGTTTTGAAGAAGATACGATGCATGTCTTATTCCAATTCTTTGATCCGAAACACCATTGCTTTACATTCCCAGATTATCAGTTGGTTCCTACCTTGGAAGAGTTCTCTAAGCTACTTGGGGTACCTATTATTGACCAAATGCCATTCACCGGTCTAGAAAAGGTTCCTAAGTACGAAGACATTGCATCGGCATTACATCTAAAGCGCTCAGACATTGAAGCCAATTAGGAAACAAGAAGCGGAGTTAAGGGTTTACTTGCCAAGTTCTTAATTAAGAAAGCCCGACCGAGAGTTCCTCAAAGTTATGAGTTTCCATGCATTCGAAGACATTGTGGCCTTGCTAATATATGGTTTGGTTCTATTTCCTAACTCGGATCAATTTATAGATGTCAACGCCATCAAGTTATTCCTTACTCACAATCCTGTGCCTACTTTACTTGGAGATATTCTGCATTCCCTCCACACTCGTACTACTAAAAGATAAGGAACTCTCATGTGTTGTATACCGTTACTTTCCAGGTGGTTTATTTCGCACCTTCCTCCATCAGTATTGAAGAATGAACAAAGATTAAAGTGGTCTCAAAGACTAATGTCACTCTCTCACTCAGATATCCGTTGGTGTCTTTTCTCTCAAAAGGACTTCACTTTCATTGAACGTTGTGGAGAATTCCCTAATGTACCACTCCTTGGTATAAGGGGAGGTATTACTTACAACCCTTCTTTAGCTCTACGTCAGTTTGGTTTTGCTCGAAGAGATGGTCCTCATGATATGCTTCTCCAAGATATTGTGTTCGACTACAACCACGATCTCCAGAATTACCGTCGAAGGTTCATACACGCTTGGGGCATGGTAAAGAAGACTGATACCAAGACTTTGGGGCACCAGAACTCCATTCCTTGGGAACCTTACCTCAAATAGGTGCGAGCTCGAGCTCAAAACCTCATGATGCCATTCACGCCTGTTTTACCAGTAATTATGGAACCTGTTGATATAGGTGACGTACCCTATACTGTTCTCTATCCTGACATGCTTACTAATTTTGAAGACTTGAAGAGATCCTGGATTCAGCTTAAAGAAGAAAGGGATACCTTTGAAGCTCAGTGTTATGCAAGTGAGAAGAAAGTGTTAGAGTTGACCAAGCTACTTCACGAGGAGCGAAACATCAACGCTTACATCGGCACCAAGAGGAAGCGCCCATGGGAGACTTAGAGCTTTAGGATGTTTATGTTTTCTTTTATTGTTTTGAACTATCTCTTGTACTTAAAAAGAAAAAGAATAATAAAAAGAGTACTAATAAATGTTTGTTCATTGCTTGTTTAACAAATTTAAATCTCTAAGGTCCTTGAAAACATTGCATTGCATTCGCATAAACATTGCATATCATAGCATAACATTGCATCACAGGTACATTGAAGATTGGTTTTCTCATTTGCTCGCTATTTATTTTAGCAGAAATGGCTCTTGAACAGACTGTCAAAGATCTCCAGGCTCAGAATGCTCAGTTCCAGGAGATGTTCACTAGCTTGGTCAAAGGCCAAGAAGATCTGAAGAAACTCATCAACAGAAAGAAGAGGGTCGTTGGTGTTCTCAACATGGGTAGACGTTACAAAGGTGGTCCTGAAGTGGTCAGTCGGATAGAGCTCTCAGAAGGGAGTGTCAAGACTGAGGGAAGTGTCAAGGGACATGAAGAAGACCAGCGTGAGCCTGAGAAGGACAAAGAAGATCACTATGATAATGACCAGTACTCTGATGAAGATAACAAGTACAAGCAACTTGAAGACCGTCTGAATGCTGTAGAAAACCTAAAGATGTCAGGGCTGAATTTTGATGATCTGAGTCTCGTCCCTGGTGTGGTGATTCCTCCCAAGTTCAAAGTTCCTACTTTTGCCAAGTATGATGGCATTTCTTGTCCGAAGTTGCACTTGAAGTCCTATGTTCAGAAGATCAACCCTCACACTAATGACAGAAAGTTGTGGATGCATTATTTTCAAGAGAGTTTGTCCGGAACTCAATTGGAGTGGTATTACCTGTGATACGGTGAACTGACTTTTTTAGTGTTTGTATCGCAAATGTGCAGATAGCAAGAGTCGCCACCGACTTTTATTTTTATCCAATTAAGGGAAGGTAAAAGTACAGAAAAAGACCTTCGTTAGATTCTGAGTTCGGGAGAATGGTTATGAAAAGGGAAGGTATTAGCACCCCTTTCCATCCGTAGTTATCTACGGGCTCTTAGTTGCTCTAGATCATCTTTTAAAATTGCTTTCTGTGTGTGTTTGAAAAAAATGTTTTGAAAAGGCATTTCGCTTTGACTTTGTAATGACTCATGTAAGAGTGTATACAAAGTGTTCGGAAATGTTTCGTTTTGAAAAGAGTTTGAACTTTGAAAAAAGAGTGTGTGGTGTGCAAGCAACTAAAAGACTTATTTACCAACTCAGAATTGGTCGTTTTCATACTTTTACGTTCCTTTAGAATGGCGCTAGCCGTACCATTAGTTAATAGGTAGCTCCATTCGTTGGATGTAAGCGGGACATTCGAAGGGACATCGGATGGTCATAGAAGGCAACTTGTAGGAAGTATCCTAGCACATTCGAAGGGACTGTCATCATTTTTCGTAGGCGACAATCGAGGGTCAAGATCATGTATTCGGAAGCGACATCGTGGGTCTTATGATCTTTGTATCGAAGGGACTATGATGATTTGTTTGGAAGGCAACAGTGCTAGAATACCTCTACGTTCGAGGGACATGACCAATTTGAATTCGCAAAGGCAACGAGAGAGAATTACCCTAAGGGGTGCGTGTGTGAAAGAAGTGTGTTGATTTCAGATATTTTATCTTGAAAATTAGTGGGCTAAGTTTATTATTATCTTGCCATACACACCTAGTTACTAGCAGTTAATAGGGTGCGGAAATTAAAATGCAGAATGTAAAGATGCGGAAAGGTACATAATTTAAAATGCGGAAAATAAAAGACCTAATTTTAAACTATTACATCCCATATACAGTTACATTATTGAAAAATAAAATGAAAACGGTAAAGAAACGTCTGAAGCGGAATAACCTGTGAAACGATGAGAAATTGGAAAATATGATGAAATCGAAATAAGAGAAAATGTTAGAAAAAATGCAAATTTTTAATTGGAAAAAATATGACATGCTGGAAATAATATAAATATGCTAAAATAAATTTTTGGGATTTTTAGATGCAATTTAATAATTTAAAATGAATTAAAAGTGATTTAAATGCAAAATTATAAATAAAAATAAATAGGCATGCAAAATTATATTTTTAAATTTATTAAATTAAATAAAGATTTTCTGAAAATAAATGCAAAAGGAAAATAATTTTTGACAATTTTTTAATGCATAAATAAAATTAGGAAAAGAATTAAAAATAATGCAAAATATTAAACTATATGAAAAACATGAAAATATGCAAAGTTGAGAAAAAGAAACAAAACTGGTGCCCATAGGGATCGAACTCAGGACATGAGAGAGGATCCAGGAACAGTGAGCGCTCTAACCACCAGGCCACGTTGCGTCTGATGTTTGAAAATGAAGTGAGTTGGATCAAGACACGCGTCGTCCCCTGGCTTCCTCCCGCACGCGCCATCCATCGTCTTCAACCTTTTGAATTTTTTAAAGATAGCGTCGGCTTTTGCTCGACGCTACAGGCCCTGGCAAAATCAAAAACACGGCATACATAATATAGATGACATCTAAGGCCATGGTTCGATTCCTTGAAGCATTCCGAACACGATTGTATAGGTCTCATGGTCCAATTTTTCCATTTAAACAAAGCCCTAATTCGAACTCAGAAACCCTAGCTATGGTATATCACGATTCAGGCCATAGAAACACGATTGGCTTGCCCAGATCGCTTGCAAACTTGATTCTAAACATGAACAAACAATCAAAACAGGTTAATAATGCATGAATGATGAAAATCGATTTTGAAAGAAACTTGACAAACCGAAATCGTGTTTGATGAATTCTTGATGGTTTTGAATGATGTAAGAGTCTGGATCGACTCTAAAGACCTCAAGGAATGCAATGGAATCCTCAAAAACGATTGAAAACGGCTGGAAGTATGATTGACACTTGCTTGTTTGCCACGGTTTTTTTGCTTTTAGGTTAGGGTTCTTAGAGCAATCTTTCTGTTCTCTTTCGTGTGGTATGCATCAGGTATAAGTACTGGAAGGATTTGGCATTGTTTTTTGGTAAGAATCAATCACCATTCCATGAAAATCAAATTTGATTTTTGTATCAAATCAAATTTTCAAAACTTAATTAATTTCCAATCCAATCTTGCCATATTTGATCTAATTTCGAAAATTGCTGGCCTTGGTGAGTTACTTGAGTCTCAAGGAAAGAATAAAATCAATCTTGCAATTAATTTTTAATTTTATACTTTATTTTAAAATTTAATTTGTATTTAAATGAATAAATTCCAAATTAAATAGAAAAATAAAATAAAATTCATGGCATTGGGCTTGGATATTCCTAATTGTATGAGGAATAAGTTTGGATGAAGAAAAAGCAAGCCCATTTGCAAGAAATTTGATTTTTAGAAGCATCTCTCTTTGTGCACTTCTTCAAAATTGCCCAACTTGTGAATGGTGTATCTTGCTCAATTTTCCACATTTTTTAGTGTTCTTGGACTTTTTGGAAATCTCTAAGAGTCCTATAACCAACCTTTTTGGTCTCATCTAAATTGGAGTTTCCATGCTCAATATATCTTCAAAACAAAAAGTTGACTTTTTGTTGACTTTGAAAATGACCTGTAATGTTTTGAGCTATACCTCTCAAATGAAGCATTTTTTGGACATTCTTGTGAGACATGAAGTTGTAGAGAATTGAATTTCCTTCAAAATGAGAGTTGGTGGAAAAATTTCTGAGAAAGTATGAAGAAGTTATGCTCAGTCAAAGTTCAGTTGACTTTTCACTAATAAACTCTAATTTGGAAAGTTTGACTTTTGACCAAATCTTGAGTTTTCTTGATGAATCATGATCAACCCTTGATCAAATGATGAATGTGACTTCAAAATGAGGATGTTGACCAAAAATCAGGAAATTTGACTGTATGTTGACCACAGTTGACTTTTTGTCCAATACAATTGATTTTCAACCATCTGAGCAATTGTCTGAGGAAATTTGACTTGTGAGGCTTGAAACTTGTCATGGAGAATCTTTGAAACATATGAGGAGGCATGAAGACCATTGGAGATGTTGGAAGTCCATCCTGACCTGAGGGATACCAAACCCTAGTTTGGGTTGATTGTCTAGGAGAGAGTTTGTCTGATCAACTCTTGAGGAATCCTTGAGTATAGATGTATGAAATCTCTTGAGTAGATGGAGGGAAAATTTTGGGGTATGACAGCTGCCCCTGTTCAATCCTCTTGTACTGGAGGGTTAGATTGACACGCTTGTCTTTCGTGACCTGGAGGTAGAAGATGATTGAACACTCGAGTACACCTGAAAATTTGCACTCGCCGTTGGCTGATGATGCGGGAATGGGCTTACAGATGCCATTTGGAGAAGCTGGATACTTCGCTGGGGGATGAGTCGTACGCTAGACTCGAGAATGTCGATAAGGGAATTGACGGGGATGGGCTTAAGATGCCATCTGGAAAGATCGATGCTGGGGAGTGAGCCGTACGCTAGGCTCTGTAAACGTTTCTGGAAGGAGCATGGAGATGGGCTTAAGATGCCATCTGGAGGGAGTCGTACGTTAGACTTCGTGTCTATTTTTTGAATGAAGTTACTTGGTTTGCATTGATTTTTAACCATATATGCAGCATTCTGAAAGTGAAGCAATGTTGATAAGTAGTCGGAGATGGGCTTAAGATGCCATCCAAAGCAACTGAGTCGTACGCCAGACTCTGTAGTCGCTGTTGAAAATCAAGAATCAGAATAAATCTTCGTGCTGATTACTCTGAGGGAGGTTGTAGTTGGCCAAATGTGGATAGCTTCCCTGTTGTGCATCGGGTGTTGATCCATTGCCTGTTATCGGAGGATAACCAGAGGCGGTCTTTCGGATAGTTTTCCCGTCGATTCGGGGCTTAATCCTGGACCAGTCGTCGGAGGACAACCAAGGGCGGTCTTTCAGATAGTTTTCCCGTCGATTCGGGGCTTAATCCTGGACCAGTTTGCGTCAGAAGTGATTTCCACCTGTTTTGGAGAAAATAAGAGAAACTTTGATAGAATATTTGTTAGTTTTATGCAAAGTATGATGCATGACAGTGTATATGAATGACATATCCATGAATTATGACTTTATGAGTAATGTATGAATGACAGATGTTGTGGTATTTCAAAACATATCCATCTTGAAGAAGATGCGGACGTTCTGTTTGAGGATTTCTGACTTCTGCTTGGGGAATTGTGTAGGTGAGAACTCCGCTTTTGAAAGAGAAGAAAGATATCCTGGATTCCTCCGATGCACTATCTGACCAAGTCTTGGGCCTAGATATTGTTGAGGAAGGTAGAGATTGAGAAACTCGTTGTTGGAGATCTCATATATAGACCCTGCTGAGGAGAATCTGGGAGGCGATCCGTTGGGGACCTTGTATGTAGACCCTGCTGAGGAAGTTTAGGAGGCGCTCTACTGGGGATCCTGAGTGTAGATCTCGCTAGAGAGCAATTGATAGTTACCGGGAGGCCGGGTTGGAAGAGCCAGGTACCCGTTGCAATCTTTGGGCTGGTGAATGAAGATGTAGGTTCCTCCGATGCACTATCTGACCAAGTTTCGGGTCTGGATACTGCTATTGGGGATAAAGGGAAAAGACTGAGAGATATCCGCTGGGGATAAATACCTTGACTGGGGGTGAGGTGTTACTGCTTGGAGACTGATGTAACTTTACTTAGTTGAATAGAATTGCTGCTCGTGGATTCCCTTTTGCGCTGCTGGGGAAGTTGTGTTGGTGACTTTTGTCGTCATCTCAATTCCTGGAGCCTGTAGTAAGTACTTTTGTATGTTCACTTTCCATATGTTTGCGATTAGATTCTTATTGTCAAGTGCGTATAATCATTCAAAACAAACGTTGGACTTATTGCAAATAACAACAACAGAAATTGTAAAGAGAAAGAAGCTTGCGTTTATTTGAAAGGTGGCGTATGGCCAAGTAGTTTATACACAAGAAAGGTAAAAAAGCTATGCGGAAACAATCTTGTTAAGTTCCAACTATGCTAGTACTCATATATTTCAACTATCTCATCTCCTTGCTGTCAGTAGAAAGTGAGTAGACTGATCTTCGCCATTTGAATCTTGAATGCTGATAGTAGTCTGGAAGCAGGTGATCTGGAAGAGACATAGTCGTACGCTTGAATCCCTAAATTTTGCCCAAGCCGCCTTTTCAGGTTTTCGACTTGCCGGGTGTACATGTTTTGTATATATCCTTAACTTTTGCCCGAACCTTTTGGTTGAGGATCTTATTTTTGCCTAGGCGATCGACCTAGCGGGTCTCGTAGTATTTTTGACTATGTCTGCGTTTACGGGTGTGGGAAGTCTTCACCATCCATGGTGCTAAGTATCATAGCTCGCGGAAAATCTCTTGACTACAAACGGACCCTCGTGGTGGGAGTCCATTTGCCCCGGATCACCATGTGGAAGGATGATGCGCTTAACTACTAGATCACCGACTTGGTAGACTCGGTGCTTGACCTTCTTGTTAAATGCTCGATCATTCGCTTCGATAATCTCATCCATGGCGGATGGGCCAGTCGTTCTCATCAATCAAGTTAATCGGTCAAGGCGAGTCGGACCCAATCGTCTTCGCTCTCGCCTCTGGAGGACTACGGTTGAGGGTATCCGAACCTCGATGGGTAAGGCGGCTTCCATACAGTATCACGAGAGAAGGGGTTGCCCTGTTGATGTTCGTCTTTGTGTCGATAACCATGAAGAGCAAATGGTAACATCTCATGCCAATCCTTGTAAGTCACTGTCGCACCCCAAAATTTACCCTCCTTATCATATTTTTCTTGGAACATCCCATCATGCTTAATTCTTTGTTTCAAACAGAATTAATTCAAACTTTGGTTCAAGATACATTTGAATATTGCACGACGGAAAAAATCAAGTTCATTTGAAGCTTTGTAAGGTTGAAGAAACTTAGTTTGTGTTAATATGAATTTACCAAATGCAAAAAATGGTTCAAGAGATTTAAGGCGAATAATTTGCTCGGTATTCAAAGTTTGGTGACTCGAGTGAATAATGCTAAGGTTCAAGATTGATTCAAGCGAATCGAAAGGAATATTTTGTCAAGATTCATGGTTTTGAGTTTTTTGGAATTTATGATCTATGATTTCAATTACTCCATTTTCGGGTTTCTTTCAAGTTTATTTAAAGCTTTTTGATCTACAGAAATATTTGAGTTTTAGGCCAATCTTGCACATCTAAGTTCTACATCAATTGCAAGATACAAGGAATATAATCGATGCCGTCCATCCAAACTTCCAACCATTTTCTCATTTTTACAAGATTCAAAGGAAGTGTGCAAATGCAAAGTTCGAATATGTTGTGTCAATTCCTACGAGTTATGTGATTTGTAACATTTGCAAGTATTGATTTCCAAACCTTAATCTACGTGGTTACAAGTAATGTGGGATTTTACAAATTCAACATCCATTCAAGCAAAACGGGTTCACCATTGTATTTACATAACAAAGTTGATTTTTGTTGCAAGATATCATAAATCTACAAATTTCTAAAGCAATTTCTACAAATTCTACAAGGAAAGTCTCGAGGTTTCTAAGTGTCTTGGCTTTTTCTTCGAATTGCAAGCCTTTTAACTCTGCGGTTATCTTGAGTTATGTCTTCATCCTTCGCCTTCTCCTCTCCAAGCATGCCGATTCGCAACATGAAACAAGGAACAAAAATCAGTTAGTAAACATAAATGAAGTGAAACGCGAAACTATGAAAAAAACTGTTTTTCGAGGATCATCATTAGGTGTTGGCGGGAATCAAGTTTTAAACGACAAGCCTCATAATCTTGAAGATTAATCATCGGCGTTTGACTTGCTTGCAAATCACGGGCTAACCCGGTTCACAAACAAACGTAACGGGCTGCAAGCATTCAGAAAAGCGCGACGGGCAGCAGACGATAAACAGCGACATTTTAATTCCAACAAGTATATAGAACAGCATACAACGGGTAAACATCAAGAAGCGACAGTTTAATACGACGGGCTGCAATCGAAGCAGTTGATTCCGGCAGCAAACAATCTGGCGCAATTCAATTAGGGCAGCAAACATATATAACCGATTCATGATAAAGCGGGGACATTGAGAAAGTAAGAAGAAAAGAAGCAATATAAATTCCAGCCAGCAAGCATGAACTGATTTGTAATGATTAAGACAGCAGTGACAAGATAGCAGTGAGCAAGCAAAAAAGGTAGTAATCATCACAAGCCAGCATTGAGCCCAATGTTACAAGCCACAAAAGTCAATATTCAGAGCAGGGACAATGTGAGAAAGAAAGTGAGCCACAAAAATCGAAGTCGAGGGGCGAGCGGAGGCGGGGCATGGTGTTAAGCTACTAACACAAGCAACAGGATAAGCTAAGACATGATATACTATACATTCAAGAGATATAGAGAGAGAAGAGAGGTTGAGGCGGGCGGTTCATTTTCTCCAAAAGAAAAGTAGTATCCATCCTTATCAAAAACCAGAAAAAACATAACACCAACCCAAAACCAAGTGCAGTTTCTTATTCTAAGTCTCAAACCAAACGAAAATCCAAGTGCAGTATCTCTTCTTATCAACAAAACAACCAGCAGAGAGAAAAAGAGGAAGACAGTTCGAAAACACAGATAACCCAAACCGAAAAACACAAGCAAACAGAGCAAACACTCATCATCTCCCCTAACCTAACACCTTCAGATCATTTATTTTCTCAGAAATTGTTCCGAAGCGAGAAAGAAGAAAAGTTCAAGAAAGGTAATACCAGTTTTGTGTCGACGAAGAGGTTTAGAATCGCCATCCTTCTTCCTTTTCTTTTCGACACATGTCAACACCAACATGATCAAACATTGAAAACGGAAATCAAACATTCAAAGAATAAACATGCAAACGAAATCGAGGTGGTGAGAGAGAGATCGAAGGTGAGATGAGGCGGCGAAGAGAGCAATCGCGACACCGGCAAGGAGAGACAGATCGCGACGCCGTGAAGAGAGGGCGTTGGAAACCCAAAACGCGAGCGTGAGAGAGAAGGAAAACGGCGATGAGGGTTTGCGCGAGAGAGTGAGAACGTGTTTCTCTGTTTTACCCATTTTGAGAAATATTTTGTTTTAAATTCTTTTTTTCTTCTTTTCTTAAAATGACAAAAATAATATATAAAACAAATTATATTTTCTTTTCCTATTAAATCTGGTGGTGACAAGTGTCACCACCTTATTTTCATAACAAAAATCTGTTTATTATTATTTTGTCATTCTTTGTTAAAGAAAAGTTAAAACAACAAAAATGTTAGTATTTGGATAAAAGTACATGTGGTGTAATATTATCATGTGGGCCATTGGATTATTTTCAAAGAAGGAAGATCTGACGCACCTGATTGCCAGCATATGAGGAATTTGGCAGAATATTCGAGTTCAGATGGTTTTCCTTCCACACTCCGTCCAGAATCATGGCAATACAGGCTATTTCTGAATTTTATCTATTTCAATTAATTTATTTTTGTCATAAATAATGTTTTGTTGCGTTGTAATAAATAATTATTGGATATGATAGTTTTTGTTTGATGATTTATCGATTAAACTATTAGTCGATTTTTCATCAAACAGAAAAGATCGTCTCTAATAATTATTTAAATTTCCGATTGTATTGTTTGGTATTTTGTCTGTTTACTTATTCATTCAGCAATTATTCACCAACGTACACTGTGCACACAACTAAAATTAAAAACAATTCGATTTCATCTTGATTGGATCATACGCCGATTTCTTAAAGGGTCTCATGGTGGGGGATGGGCATGGCCATCCTCACGAGGTTGGTTAAAGCCCTTGTTGCTTTAACCGATCATAACCCGAAAACAACATTGGCCTATATACCAATTACCATGCACCAGGGTCTCATGGTTGGGGATAGGAGCACCTATCTTCACGAGGTTAATTGAGTCCATATACTTGATTAACCATAACCCGCTTCCATTCCATCTCAGCACGCGTATCAGAATACCTTCGCAATTAAATTTCAAACCTCGATCCAACGTCGAGTGCATTTTCAAAACCTTTTTCATAATAAATACAAGTTTATAAGTCGTTGGACGCTAGACCAATTGCTTAAAAACTTGTCCCAAATGAACTTTCAGTCTTTAAGTCGTCGAACGCTAGCCGGTTGCTTAAAGACTTCTAATTAACCTGAGATTTGTTTCGCTTCTTTTTCTTAAGAAGACCTCTTGGCTCATAGGCCGATTTCTTAAAGGGTTTAAGTCGAGGATGGGAGGCCATCCTCACGAGGTTAATTAAAGCCCTTGTTGCTTTAAGTTAATCCTAACCGAATCATTCTTTCTCTTGGGTCATTGCGAATTCCATCTAAAACACTTTCATAATTACAATTTCAAACCTCGATCCAATGTCAGTGTCTTTTCAAAAGTTCTTTTCATAATCAAATACAAGTTTATAAGTCATTGGACGCTAGACCGGTTGCTTAAAAACTTGTCCTAATGAACTTTAAGTCTTTAAGTCGTCGGACTAGGTCGATTTAAAGACCTCTAAACAACGTGAAACTCGTTTCACCTCACTCTTTCATAAGAAAACTTTTTGGGTGATAGACGACTTGTGCGAACTTTCGTTCCTCGGGTTTCTAGTATTTGAATCGTGAGACGCTAGCCTCGTTGTTCGGTACTTTTTCATCCACATAAAAAACAATTCAACCCATTCAAATCCTTTTATCGCTCATACGCGATCATCAGACTCTTTTCCGATAAAGAGTGTGCAATAGTCGTTCCAAATGCGAGCGAAGACTTAAGCTTTTCAAACAAACAAAACAAGTCCTAGCTCAAAGCATTTGAAACGTCTAAACGCACGATTTTTTAGATAAAATCAATGCAACAAATTAAAACCTTTTTAAGAGGAACTACAGAGTTTTGACTTTCCCATTGCACGAGGAATATGTAGGCACAGTTACGAAACCGTGCAAACTCAAAATAATAAGAAACAAATTACATTTTCTTTTTAGTATCCATAACTTAGTACACACACACAAGCGTAGAATTAAATGGGTCCCATCAGTACGATGGATGTAAAGAGTGCTAATACCTTCCCTTACATAACCGACTCGATCCACTTTTTGGTCACGTAGACCGCCTTATCCGCATGTTTGGGGTTTTATCTATATTTTCCGTTCTTTTTAACGAATAAAATTAGGTGGCGATTTCACGGTTTTCGAGAATTTAAAGATTTTTGAAAATCGAGTTGCTTGATCCTTTGTCATTTTGTATAATCTTCTTAATGTTCTTGTTGGCGGCTTCCATGCGCCATTCATCTTAGGCCGATAAGGAGAAGAGTTGTGATGCTTGATCTTGAGCTGCGTGCGAGTTCGGTGATCATCTTATTGTTGAGATTAGAGTATTATACGTGATAATCCTTTCGAGTGCCATACCGGATAAGATTGTGCTTGATGAAGCGAGCCACAACATTCTTGGTAATGATGCAAACGAGGCCCACTTGGTAAAGTAGTCAATTGCCACAAGGATGAAGCGATGTCCATTGGGCGGTGGGCTTGATTTCTCCGATCATGTCAATGCCCACATTGCAAAAGGCCAAGGAGAAGTTAAAATATTCAGAGGTCTTGGAGATGCGTGTACTTTATCGGCATATATCGGCATTTGTGACAAGATCGAGCGTGCGGTGACAATCGACTTCCATGGTAGACCAATAGTAACCCGTTCTCAAAATCTTCTTAGCCATCGTATGTCCCTGGAATGAGTACCAAATGCGTGTAACTCTTCCATGATACGTATTCTTTTCTGGTCTACAGTAGAGTAAGCACAAGTCGTGGTTGCGCTTGTATAAGATGCCGTTCTTGAGGAAGAATTTGGATGCAAATCTTCTCATGAACTTCTTATCATTAGCGATGCCCTCTGGATATTCACGAGTCTCAAGATACCTCTTCACATCATAATACCAAGGTTTCTCTTAGTCAAGCTCATAACAATCTGTTGGTTCGTCAAACTTCTCAATGATGATCAGGGGAGCCTCGTTGTCCCATCTAACCTTGAACATAGATGACATAGTAGCTAACGTCACAACCGATTCTCTTCTCGTGGAATATGATCAAAAGTAATCTCTTAGTAGGAGATCAAACTCGAACATGCTCTCGTCTGAGAATGAGATTCGGATGCTTCGTATCCCACTCGCCTTTATCGGTGATCACTAAAGTGAGTCTCCATACACTTGTAAGAACTTGATTCTTAAGTCAATAGCGACTTTGATACCCATGATGCACGCTTAGTATTCGGCCATGTTATTAGTACAAAAAACATAATCTGGTGAAAGGCGTATGTCACTTGTAGGAGATGTAATGATGGCGCCAATGCCATTGCCAAGTGCGTTTGAGGCTCCATCAAAGACCATGGTCCATCGGGATCCTTGTTCGAGTCCTTAAATGCAGGCAGTTTCTTCTAATCTGTAACTATAAGTGTGCAATGAATCTGGCAATGTAATTCAATCGGCCCAAGAAACCTCTGACTTCCTTCTTTGTGCGGGGAGCTGGCATCTCTTGAATGGCTTTAACCTTGGCGGGGTCAACCTCAATACCTTTACCACTGACAACAAACCCTAGGAGTTTCCCGGATCGACTCCAAAGGTGCACTTGTTAGGATTAAGTCTCGATCATGCTTCTTCAATCATCAAATAGTTTCTGCAAATGATCAAGATCTTCTTCTTCAGTTTGTGACCGAGCTATCATGTCGTCAACATAGACCTCTATCTCGTGATGAATCATGTCATGAAACAATGTCACCATAGCGCGCTGATAAGTGGCGCTGCGTTCTTCGATCGAGCGGCATAACCTTGTAGCGAAAGTGCCCCACGTGTAACAAAGTAGTCTTCTCCATGTCTTGAGGAGCCATTTTGATCGATTGTAGGAGAAACCATCCATAAGGAGAAGACCTTATCTTTGGCGGTGTTGTCAACGAACATCAATATGGGGAAGTGGAAAATCGTCTTTCGGACTTGCTTTATTCAGATCTCTGTAATCCACACACATTCGTACCTTGTCATCCTTCTTAGGTACAGGTACCACATTTGCAACCTTGTGGATAAGTAGAAACTGCATTGAGCGCTTCATAACTTGGCTTTGATTTTCTCGACATCTCGGGACGCATGCGACGAACCTTCATTTCGGGAAAACCTTCTTTTGTTGGCATCTATCAATGTCCAACTGTCTTTATTATCAAGTAGTCTCGTAGCATCCCAACCTTTCTTTAACAACCTCGACTTGATCTCTTCATCTGGCAACCTCTTCTTGCTGTGGCACTGGCAAGTTCTCGACACTTCACAATCTTCCTCACTTTCGTCTTGGCTTGGTAGATCGGATTATCGAAGTCATATTTAGCAATAGCATAGTGTTATTAACGAGATTCGGAGTGATTACGGTGTATCACGTGGGTGTGTGTAAGAAACACATAGCTTTTTGAAGGGTGATAAAGTAAAGAAAGAAAACAAACAATTGAATGCAAAAGTCCAATTTATTGAATGAAAATGCAACAATGATAATAACCCTCATAAGCGAGCCATGATGCCCGGGCAAGGCACTAGGCTTTCAAAGTTTATTGTTCAAAACATAAAGAAATACGAAAAGCAAACAAAACAAGAGCAATTACTCGGCTAAAGGAGATTGGTATGGCGTCTTGATCTTCCAATTCTTGAGCCCTTTGTGCGGAGTTGGGAAGATCCACTTCGATGTCGAAGTCGTTGTCGTCGTCTTCTATAGCATGGATTCCACTTTGGCGATGCGGAAAGGAAGTTGGCCGACACGTTCGCGTATCATCTTGACCCTTGATGGTGAAGCCTAAACCGGTCTTGTCGGATTTGAAAGGAAGATCGGGGAGTCGACCCCAAATAGCTACCTTCTTCAATGCACTTGAGCATCTTTCGGTGAGGCCATCCTAGGCGGAGCTTTGTAACCGGAGTGGCGGAGAGTCAGGCATGACTTTGGGTATTGTTTCAAAAGCTTGCGAGGAGTCTCGAAGAATTCACCTTCCATCTCGAGGTATCGGAATGAGTAGATGGTGACCATATACTCTTCTTCACCACACTGTAATAACCTTCCCTTTCACGGTACTTCAACCGATGTAAGGTAGAGGTAGTCCCCCATGTATCCAAGGGCGTCCAAGTAAGCAAGAATAAGTGGACGGATGTCCATGACAAAGAAAGTGGAGTCAAAAGTGCGGAACCGACTTTAACAGCGATGAGCTCTCCAAGCACCGTCGCTTAGAACCATCAAAAGCTCACAATAATGTCCTTGGGTCTCAAAACCCTTCGACATCAAGCGATCAAAAGCGGTCTTGGTAGGATATTCGAGCGAACCGGTATCCACCAAGACATGAGATAAGGTAGTACCCTTGCATTCCACGAGAGATGTGCAAGGCTTTGTTGTGTTCTTTGGGAAGAGTCAAATCGACATCGAGAGCCTAGGCCGTTGTTGGCAGCCAGGCTAGCAATACAAACTTCAAATTGATCGGTCGTAGTGTCTTGCGGCACGTGAGCATTCTTGAAACTTCACCAAGGCATTAGCATGAGCCTCGAGCACAAGAAGCGAGCAAGCATGGAGATCTTGGGAGAGTCCAACTGTTCCACAACATTGTAGTCACTCTTCTTGATAATCTTGAATTTCCTCCATTTCTTGTTTGGAGGTATCTTGATAACTTCCTTTGGTACTTCGGTTGAGCGGGATGAGCCAGGTTCTTTCCCTCAGCTTGGGAATGGGTTGAATAGGAATCTGAGTCGCAGTGTCTTTTGGAGGAGAGATATCTGGAGAGAATACTCTTCTGGTTTGGGTCACTTTACTAGATCCGGTGATGTTGTCAATGTCGGGAATGGTAGCTTCAACTGTAAGATCTTCAATGGTCAGAGGATCTTGCTTGACGCCATGATAGTAAACATCAGCTCCATAATTCCAAGGAATAGCTTTATCAGAGGAATACGGAACTGGCCTGGGAGAAGTAATGATGAGAGGTGCCACTCTGGGCACAGAATCAGCAGAGGAAATCCTTATTGTGTTAACATCAGCATAGTCTTCTGGGAACTCGTCACCCTATCCGGTCGCCTTAACATCTTCAATAGGAATTTTGTAACTATCAGGGACAGTGTACTTCACCATGTAATCATACTTTCCACTTGGATGCCCCAAGGTATCCCATACAGATGGTATTGTTTCATTTGTATTGTCAATCTTGACTTAGACATTTCTTCACACACACGCAGGTGGTTTCGAAATAGTATCTCACGGTTATCCATCATGCGAACACGTCTTCTCAACCAAGCACAACCATCGGTGCGGATGGGCACCAACGATTCTCGGGCATCTGGGTTGACACAGCAAATTCTTCTTAATCATCGGAGGAATGGTCAAGTCATCTATGTTGAAAACATAAGTATCGTCTCCAACATTGGAACCTTGTCATGATTAGGCATAGGCGCGTTGATCACATTGGTCTCAGCGGAGGATCAAATTCAATGCTTAGCTTCAATCATATCTTGAATCTTGTTCTTGAGCCCAACAATCATCGATTATGTCGGGGCTATTGGAATGGTAAGCACACTTAGCATTAGGATTGTATTTTGGAGAGGAAGTGTTGACATTCGAGGAGGATCCTCAAAGTCAACTACTGCTTTCAACATGTGTTGCAAGGCTTGCGACAATGGCATGTTGATCTTAATCTTCGTGGCGCGTTCGCTACACGCGTTGTCTCGGAGGTTGTCTTGATGTAGGATTGGAGATCTGGCCCCCAGATTGAGCGGTCGGTCTTGGCTCGGCTTTTCGACCATACACATTGGTTTCTTTCTTACCACCAAAAGATCTTTTGCGACATTTGAAGATGTCTCTACTGAATCTTTCCACTCTTGATACCGGTTCAATCGCTCTTTGTCAAAATCAACTCGGTGAATCCGGTGAAGAGTTTCAATCGGATGATTGAAGAATGGGCCGTCGGTGTTCCCATAAACATATCAACCAACTCCCTATTGGACAAGGGTGGTTGAACTCTGCTAGATCTCTCCATTACGAGCATACTCTTTGAACTTCTCGTCACGACCCATAGACATGCTTTGTAGTTGCATGCGGTGGGTGTCAATTGACATTGTACTCATCATGCAGAGAAAGCATCGCTAAGTCACTCCAAGTACGGATACGGTCATTCTCTGGTGATAGTACCACTCCAACCGAGTTAGGACAAACTCTCTTGAAAATAATGCATCCACAACTTTACATCATCGGTGTGGGGATTGATCTTACGAACATAGGACTTCAAATGCGACTTAGGGCAAGACATGCCATCATACTTAGCAAAAGTTGGAACTTTGAACTTGGGAGGAATCACAACACGGGGACAAGACTCGAATCATCAAAATTCAGCCGGACATCTTGAGTTTTCCACAAGCATTCAGACGGTCTTCAAGTTGTTTGTACTTGTCATCTTCATCGAGTATTGGCCATTATCATAGTCTTTCTCAAGCTCATGCCGACTACCTTCATCATTATTACTTTGCTCATCCTCCTTCTTGACACTTCCTTGAGAGCTCAATTCGACTAACCACTCTAGGACCTCCTTTGTAGCGCCCATGTTGAGAAGACCAACAACCTTCTTCTTTGTTGATGAGCTTCTTGGATCTTCTTGGCCTTGGACCAAGTGGTAAACATCTCTGGCCCGAGCATTACGAGCTTGGAGATCTTTGACGGATTCAAGAGCCATTTCTGCTAAAATAAATAGCGAGCAAATGAGAAAACCAATCTTCAATGTACCTGTGATGCAATGTTATGCTATGATATGCAATGTTTATGCGAATGCAATGCAATGTTTTCAAGGACCTTAGAGATTTAAATTTGTTAAACAAGCAATGAACAAACATTTATTAGTACTCTTTTTATTATTCTTTTTCTTTTTAAGTACAAGAGATAGTTCAAAACAATAAAAGAAAACATAAACATCCTAAAGCTCTAAGTCTCCCATGGGCGCTTCCTCTTGGTGCCGATGTAAGCGTTGATGTTTCGCTCCTCGTGAAGTAGCTTTGTCAATTCTAGCACTTTCTTCTCACTTGCATAGCACTGAGCTTCAAAGGTATCCCTCTCTTCTTTAAGCTGAATCCAGGATCTCTTCAAGTCTTCAAAATCAGTAGGCATGTCGGGATGGAGAGCGGTATAGGTCGTCACCTATAGCAACAGTTCCATAATTCTTGGTAGAGCAGTGAATGGCATCATGAGGTTTGAGCTCGAGCTCGCACCCATTTGAGGTAAGGTTCCCAAGGAATGGAGTTCGGTGCCCCAAAGTCTTGGTATCGATCTTCTTTACCATGCCCCAGCGTGTATGAACCTTCGGTAATCGGAGATCGTGGTTGTAGTCGAACACAACATCTTGGAGAAGCATATCATGTGGACCATCTTTTGAGCAAAACCAAGCGGCGTAGAGCTAAAGAGGGTTGTAAGTGATACCTCCCTTATACCAAGTAGCGGTACATTAGGAATTCTCCTGGCGCTCAATGAATGTGAAATCCTTTTGAGAGAAAAGATTCCAACGGATATCTGAATGAGAGAGTGACATTAATCTTTGAGACCATCTCAACCTTTGTTCATTCTTCAAAATGATGGAGGAAGGTGCGAAATAAACCACCGGAAAGTAACGGACACAACACATGAGAGTTCCTTGTCTCTTGGTAGTGCAGTGTGGAGAATGTAGGATGTCTCCAAGTAAAGTAGGCACGGATTGCGGGTAAGGAACAACTTGATGGCATTGATATCTATGAATTGATCCGAGTTAGGAAATAGAACCAAACCATAAATTAATAAGGCCACAATGTTTTCAAATGCATGGAAACTCATAACTTTGAGGAATTCTCGGGCTTTCTTAATTAGGAACTTGGAAAGTAAACCCTTAACTCCACTGGTTTCCCAATTGGCTTCAATGTCAGCGCTTAAGATGTAAAGCGATGCAATGTCTTCGTACTTAGGAACCTTTTCTAGACCGGTGAATGGCATTTGGTCAAGAATAGGTATCCCAGTAACTTAGAGAACTCTTCAAGGTAGGAACCAAGATAATGGGAATGTAAAGCAATGGTGTTTGGATCAAAGAAGCTGGAATAGGACATGCATCATATCTTCTTCAAAACCGGAGATAACCAAATCAAGTAGATAACCATGTCTTTTGATGAGCCGAGCATGGTCGGAATTTCAAACCAATTCTTTGGTGAGAAGGTATACCCGAAGTTGATTCGGATAGTCTTTCTAGAAGCCATAATCCCTACAAAGCAGAGCAAAGATAAATCCTAGGTCCTTGAAATAGTTAGAAATGATATGCAATGGATGATGTCATGATGTCATGTTTAGCACACACAAACAATTCACACAATGAGCCTAGGTTTAAGGCTTGCATGAGGTATAGGTGATTACCCCACCAAAAGTTTGAGTTGGTTCATCGTCCTATAATAGTAACCGGTTCTAGGAATCTCATATCATAGATCTTTCTCGTAGGCGTTTATTTCAATCGACGGCCAAGTGGTCGATCGAAAATATCCCAAAAGTCGATCTCAATGAGCGTAGCATCGAGTATCAACCAACCTTAGTCGCACCAAAGCCGCCATCTCACTACCTTCTAATGGCCAAGATGGGTCAATTAAGGTTCTAAAAGTTTAGTTAGCGCTTGATGACACCACGCGAAGCCAAATACTATCTTCAACTTGGGAATGAAGAGTATCGGGACAACCAAAGTGTCACGCTAACGTAGCCATCATGTTGACCGTTTAGTTATCGTCTAGCGGTCGCGATGATCTAATGCTACTTACTAAAAGGAAACCGGATCCGGTGTAGGATCCCCACAAATATAATACCCAAGCAACCCTTAAAGATAAAGCATACAAGTCAAACAAAAGCAATAAAAGTTATCTAGAAATCCCTAAGGCAATTCTCTCTTTAGGTGTCCCCAGAGTCGCCGATTACGTGATACGGTGAACGACTTTTTAGTGTTTGTATCGCAAATGTGCGGATAGCAAGAGTCGCCACCGACTTTTATTTTTATCCAATTAAGGGAAGGTAAAAGTACAAAAAAAGACCTTCGTTAGATTACGAGTTCGGAGAATGGTTATGAAAAGGAAGGTATTAGCACCCTTTCCATCCGTAGTTATCTACGGGCTCTTAGTTGCTCTAGATCACTTTTAAAATTGCTTTACTGTGTTTGAAAAAATGTTTTGAAAAGGCATTTCGCTTTGACTTTGTAATGACTCATGTAAGAGTGTATACAAAGTGTTCGGAAATGTTTCGTTTTGAAAAGAGTTTGAACTTTGAAAAAAGAGTGTGTGGTGTGCAAGCAACTAAAAGACTTATTTACCAACTCAGAATTGGTCGTTTTCATACTTTTACGTTCCTTTAGAATAGCGCTAGCCATACCATTAGTTAGTAGGTAGCTCATTCGTTGGATGTAAGCGGACATTCGAAGGGACATCGGATGGTCATAGAAGGCAACTTGGGAAGTATCCTAGCACATTCGAAGGACTATCATCATTTTCGTGGCGACAATCGAGGTCAAGATCATGTATTCGGGCGACATCGTGGGTCTTATGATCTTTGTATCGAAGGGACTATGATGATTTGTTTGGAAGGCAACGGTGCTAGAATACCTCTACGTTCGAGGGACATGACCAATTTGAATTCGCAAAGGCAGAGAGAATTACCCTAAGGGTGCGTGTGTGAAAGAAGTGTGTTGATTTCAGATATTTTATCTTGAAAATTAGTGGGCTAAGTTTATTATTATCTTGCCATACACGCCTAGTTACTAGCAGTTAATAGGGTGCGGAAATTAAAATGCGGAATGTAAAGATGCGGAAAGGTAAATCCTACGCTATTACAAGGCTTGGGGCAGATACATAATTTAAAATGGAAAATAAAAGACCTAATTTAAACTATTACATCCCATATACAGTTACATTATTGAAAAATAAACTGAAAACGGTAAAGAAACGTCTGAAGCGGAATAACCTGTGAAACGATGAGAAATTGGAAAATATGATGAAATCAAAATAAGAGAAAATGTTAGAAAAAATGCAAATTTTTAATTGGAAAAAATATGACATGCTGGAAATAATATAAATATGCTAAAATAAATTTTTGGGATTTTTAGATGCAATTTAATAATTTAAAATGAATCAAAAGTGATTTAAATGCAAAATTATAAATAAAAATAAATATGCATGCAAAATTATATTTTTAATTTATTAAATTAAATAAAGATTTTAGAAAATAAATGCAAAAGGAAAATAATTTTTGACAATTTTTTAATGCATAAATAAAATTAGGAAAAGAATTAAAAATAATGCAAAATATTAAACTATATGAAAAACATGAAAATATGCAAAGTTGAGAAAAAGAAACAAAACTGGTGCCCATAGGGATCGAACTCAGGACATGAGAGAGGATCCAGGAACAGTGAGCGCTCTAACCACCAGGCCACGTTGCGTCTGATGTTTGAAAATGAAGTGAGTTGGATCAAGACACGCGTCGTCCCCTGGCTTCCTCCCGCACGCGCCATCCATCGTCTTCAACCTTTTGAATTTTTTAAAGATAGCGTCGGCTTTTGCTCGACGCTACAGGCCCTGGCAAAATCAAAAACACGGCATACATAATATAGATGACATCTAAGGCCATGGTTCGATTCCTTGAAGCATTCCGAACACGATTGTATAGGTCTCATGGTCCAATTTTTCCATTTAAACAAAGCCCTAATTCGAACTCAGAAACCCTAGCTATGGTATATCACGATTCAGGCCATAGAAACACGATTGGCTTGCCCAGATCGCTTGCAAACTTGATTCTAAACATGAACAAACAATCAAAACAGGTTAATAATGCATGAATGATGAAAATCGATTTTGAAAGAAACTTGACAAACCGAAATCGTGTTTGATGAATTCTTGATGGTTTTGAATGATGTAAGAGTCTGGATCGACTCTAAAGACCTCAAGGAATGCAATGGAATCCTCAAAAACGATTGAAAACGGCTGGAAGTATGATTGACACTTGCTTGTTTGCCACGGTTTTTTTGCTTTTAGGTTAGGGTTCTTAGAGCAATCTTTCTGTTCTCTTTCGTGTGGTATGCATCAGGTATAAGTACTGGAAGGATTTGGCATTGTTTTTGGTAAGAATCAATCACCATTCCATGAAAATCAAATTTGATTTTTGTATCAAATCAAATTTTCAAAACTTAATTAATTTCCAATCCAATCTTGCCATATTTGATCTAATTTTGAAAATTGCTGGCCTTGGTGAGTTACTTGAGTCTCAAGGAAAGAATAAAATCAATCTTGCAATTAATTTTTAATTTTATACTTTATTTTAAAATTTAATTTGTATTTAAATGAATAAATTCCAAATTAAATAGAAAAATAAAATAAAAATTCATGGCATTGGGCTTGGATATTCCTAATTGTATGAGGAATAAGTTTGGATGAAGAAAAAGCAAGCCCATTTGCAAGAAATTTGATTTTTAGAAGCATCTCTCTTTGTGCACTTCTTCAAAATTGCCCAACTTGTGAATGGTGTATCTTGCTCAATTTTCCACATTTTTGAGTGTTCTTGGACTTTTTGGAAAGCTCTAAGAGTCCTCTAACCAACCTTTTTGGTCTCATCTCAATTGGAGTTTCCATGCTCAATATATCTTCAAAACAAAAAGTTGACTTTTTGTTGACTTTGAAAATGACCTGTAATGTTTTGAGCTATACCTCTCAAATGAAGCATTTTTTGGACATTCTTGTGAGACATGAAGTTGTAGAGAATTGAATTTCCTTCAAAATGAGAGTTGGTGGAAAAATTTCTGAGAAAGTATGAAGAAGTTATGCTCAGTCAAAGTTCAGTTGACTTTTCACTAATAAACTCTAATTTGGAAAGTTTGACTTTTGACCAAATCTTGAGTTTTCTTGATGAATCATGATCAACCCTTGATCAAATGATGAATGTGACTTCAAAATGAGGATGTTGACCAAAAATTATGAAGTTTGACTGTATGTTGACCACAGTTGACTTTTTGTCTAATACAACTGATTTTCAACCATCTGAGCAATTGTCTGAGGAAATTTGACTTGTGAGGCTTGAAACTTGTCATGGAGAATCTTTGAAACTTATGAGGAGGCATGAAGACCATTGGAGATGTTGGAAGTCCATCCTGACCTGAGGGATACCAAACCCTAGTTTGGGTTGATTGTCTAGGAGAGAGTTTGTCTGATCAACTCTTGAGGAATCCTTGAGTATGGATGTATGAAATCTCTTGAGTAGATGGAGGGCAAATTTTGGGGTATGACATTACCAGCTAGAAAATGATCGTATCCGTACTTGGAGTGACTTAGCGGATTCTTTCTACAGACAATATGAGTACAATGCTGAGTTGGCACCCACTGGCATGCAACTACAGAGCATGTCTATGGGACGTGATGAGAAGTTCAAAGAGTATGCTCAGAAATGGAGAGATCTAGCAGGCAGAGTTCAACCACCCTTGTCCCATAGGGAGTTAGTTGATATGTTTATGGGAACACTGATAGGCCCATTCTTCAATCATCTGATTGGAAACTCTTCAGCCGAATTCACCAAGCTGATATTGACAGGAGAACGCATTGAAGCTGGTATCAAGAGCGGGAAGATTCATGTAGAGTCGTCATCAAATGCTGCGAAGAGATCTTTTGGTGGTAAGAAAGAAGCCAATGCTGTGTATGGTCAGAAAAGCCGAGCCAAGACCGACCGTGCTCAATCTGTGAGGGCAGTTGTGATCTCCAATCCTACATCAGCACAACCTTAGCGAGACAACGCGCGTAGCCAGAACGCGCCACGAAGACAGTTTACGAAGATCAACATGCCATTGTCGCAAGCCTTGCAACACATGTTGAACCATTGTCGCAAGCCTTGCAACACATGTTGAAAGTAGAGCTGATTACTTTGAAGGATCCTCCTCAGAGTGTCAACACTTCCTCTCCGAGATACAATCCTAATGCTAAGTGTGCTTACCACTCCAATATCCTAGGGCACGACACTGACAATTGTTGGGCTCTGAAGAACAAGATTCAGGATATGATTGAAGCTAAACAGATTGAGTTTGATCCTCCCGTTGAGACTCCGAACGTGATCAACGCTCCTATGCCTAACCATGACAAGAGTTCCAATGCTATTGGCGAAGACTCTTATGTTTTCAACATAGATGACTTGACCATTCCTCGATGATGTTAAAAGAATTTCTTTAGTGTCAACCTGGATGCCCGAGAATTGTCGTGCCCATCCGCACGATGGTTGTGCTTGGTTGAGAAGACGTGTCGCATGATGGATAACCATGAAATACTATTCACGAAACCACACATGGAAAGCACGTGTGAAGACATGTCTAAGAAACTGAAGATCGAAGATGTGAATGAAACCGTACCGAATGTGTGGGATACCTTGGCGCAGCCAAGTGGAAAGTTTGATTACATGGTGAAGTATACTGTTCCTGAGAGCTACAAGATTCCTATTGAAGATGTTAAGGCAACCGGATGGGGTGACGATTTCCCAGAAGACTATGCTGATGTTAACAAAATAAGGATTTCCTCTGCTAATTCTGTGCCTAGAGTGGCACCTCTCATCATTACTTCTCCTACACCAGTTCCATATTCCTCCGACAAAGCTATTCCTTGGAATTATGGATCTGATGTCTACTATCATGGCGTCAAGCAAGACCCTCTGACCATCGAGGATCTTTCAGTTGAAGCTACCATTCTTGACATCGACAACATCACCGGATCAAGTAAGGTGACCAGAACCGGAAGAGTATTCTCTCCAGAAATCTCTCCTCCAAAAGACACTATGACTCCAGCTCGCATTCCAGCTATTCAACCAGTTCCGGCTGAGGAAAGAACCAAGCTCATCCCCGCAACTAGAAGTACCAAAGGAATTTACTGAAAGCACCTCCAAACAAGAAATGGAGGAAATTCTGAAGATTATCAAGAAGAGTGGCTACAATATTGTGGAACAGTTGGGGCAGACTCCGTCCAAGATCTCCATGCTTGCTCTACTCTTGTGCTCCGAGGCTCATGCTAAAGCCTTGGTGAAGTTTCTAAAGAATGCTCATGTACCGCAAGACACTACTACTGATCAATTTGAAGTTTGTATTGCTCGCCTGGCTGCCAACAACGGCCTAGGCTTCTCTGATGCTGATTTGACTCCTGCCAGAAGGAAACACAACAAAGCCTTGCACATCTCTGTTGAATGCAAGGGCGTGACATTGTCTCATGTTTTGGTAGATACCGGCTCTGCTCTGAATATCCTACCAAAGACTGCTTTTGATCGACTTGATGTTGAAGGGTTGGTTCTAAAACCCAGTGACATAATTGTGAGAGCTTTTGATGGTTCTAAGCGACAAGATTGAGAGCTCATTACGCGATTAAAGTCGGTTCCCAGATTTTTGACTCTACTTTCTTTGTCATGGACATCCGTCCAACTTGCTCTTGCCTACTCGGACGCCCTTGGATACATGGGGCATGCGCTGTTACCTCTATCTTACATCAGAAACTGAAGTACCCGGTGAAAGGGAAGGTTGTTACAGTATGTGGTGAAGAGGAATACATGGTCAGTCATCTACAGTCGTTCCGATACCTTGAGATGGAGGGTGAATTCTTCGAGACTACCTGTCAACCTTTGGAAACAATCCCCAGAGTCATGCCTGTTGACTCTCCCGTCACTCCTGAAGTTACGCAAGTTCCGCCCAGGATGGCCTCGTTGAAGGATGCTTAAGCCGCAGTTGAAGAATGAGGTAGTACTATTTGGGGACAGCTCCCTGATCTTCCTTTCAAATCCGACAAGACTGGTCTAGGCTTCACCATCAAAGGTCAAGATGATACGCGCGAACGTGCCCAACTTCCTTTCCGCATCGGCGAGTGGAATCCATGCTATAGAAGACAACGACGACTTCGACATCGAAGAATTGAATCTTCCTAACTCCGACAATGGACTCGGAATTGGAAGATCAAGGCGTATACCAATCTCCTTTAGACAGAGTAATTGCCTTTGTTTTTGTTTTGCTTTTCGTTTTCTATGTTTTGAACAATAAACTCTAAAGCCTAGTGCCTTGCCCGGGGCATCACGGCTCGTTTGTGAGGGTTATTATCTGTCATTTGCATATTTTCATTCAATAAAATCGTTGGACTTTTACATTTAATTGTTGCTTTCTGTCTTTTACTTTATCACCCCTTCAAAAAGCTATGTGTTTCTTACACACACCCACGTGATACACTGCAGAATCACTTCGAATCACGTTGACAACAGCTATGCTATTGCTAAATATGACTTTGATAACCCGATCTACCAAGCCGAAGACGAAGGTGAGGAAGATTGTGAAGTGCCATGAGAACTTGTCAGACTGCTACAGCAAGAAGAGCGAGTTATACAACCACACAAAGAGCCAGTTGAGGTTGTGAATTTGGGTACTGATGAAGACAGAAAAGAGATCAAGATAGGAGAGGGTCTTGAGAACAATGTCAGAGAAAGATTGATTCAGATGCTATGAGACTATATTGAGGTTTTTGCCCGGTCATACAAAGACATGCCCGGTCTAGACATTGACATTGTGGTACACCGGTTACCGACAAAAGAAGGTTTTCTCCCTGTGAAATAGAAGGTTCGTCGCATGCGTCCTGAGATGTCCGAGAAAATCAAAGCCAAAGTTATGAAGTAGTTCAACACCGGTTTCCTAGCCGTTACTTCCTATCCACAGTGGGTGGCTAATGTGGTACCCGTACCTAAGAAGGATGGTAAGGTGCGAATGTGTGTAGATTTGAACAAAGCGAGTCCGAAAGATGATTTCCCACTTCCTCATATTGATGTCCTGGTTGACAACACGGCTCAGCATAAGGTTTTCTCCTTCATGGATGGTTTCTCCGGTTACAATCAGATCAAAATGGCTCCTGAAGACATGGAGAAGACTACTTTCGTTACACAGTGGGGCACTTTCTGCTACAAGGTTATGTCGTTCGGACTGAAGAATGCGGGCGCCACTTATCAGCATGCCATGGTGACATTATTTCATGACATGATTCATCACGAGATAGAGGTCTACGTCGACGACATGATAGCTCGATCACAGACTGAGGAAGAACATCTTGATCATTTGCGGAAACTGTTTGATAGGTTGAAGAAGTACAGACTAAGACTCAACCCCAACAAGTGCACTTTTGGAGTCAGATCCGGTAAGCTCCTAGGGTTTGTCGTCAGTGGAAAAGGTATTAAGGTTGATCCCACTAAAGTTAAATCTATTCAAGAGATGCCAGCTCCCCGCACCGAGAAGGAAGTCAGAGGTTTCTTGGGCCGATTGAACTACATTGCACATCTAACTGCTACTTGCGAGCCAATCTTCAAGTTACTAAAGAAAGATCAAGTGGTAGAATGGAACGACGATTGCCAGATCTCTTCTGAAAAAAATAAGGGAGTACCTACAGAATCCTGCTATCCTGATGTCACCCACCGAAGGAAGACCTCTTATCATGTACTTGACAGTGTTAGAGAACTCAATGGGGTGTGTGTTGGGTCAACATGACGAGTCTGGTCGAAAAGAGTATGCAATATACTACCTTAGCAAAAAGTTTACCGACTGTGAAACAAGATACTCACAGCTCGAGAAAACTTACAGCGCTTTGGCTTGGGCTGCTCGCCGACTAAGACAGTATATGTTGACTCACACTACCTTATTGATCTCCAAGATGGATCCGATAAAATACATATTTGAGAAACCAGCTCTCTCCGGAAGAATAGCAAGATGGCAAATGATCTTGACCGAATACGACATCCAGTACACTTCTCAGAAAGCAATCAAAGGAAGTGTAGTAGCCGATCATTTGGCTCATCAAGCCGTAGATGACTATCAGTCTATGCAGTTCGAGTTTCCAGAGACGAAGATGTTTTGTTAGTTACTGATTATGAAGAACCAGGACCAGACGAAGGACCTAAACAAGGATCCCGATGGACCATGGTCTTTGATGGAGCCTCAAACGCCCTTGGCAATGGCATTGGCGCCATCATTACATCTCCTGCAGGCGGACATACTCCTTTCACCGCCAGATTATGTTTCAGTTGCACTAACAACATGGCCGAATATGAAGCGTGCATCATGGGTATCAAAGCTGCTATTGACTTAAGAATCAAGTTCTTACAAGTGTATGGAGACTCGGCTTTAGTGATCAGTTAGATTAAGGGCGAGTGGGATACGAAGCATCCGAATCTCATTTCGTATCGAGAGCATGTTCTAAATTTGATCCCCTACTTCGAAGAGATCACTTTCAATCACATTCCACGAGAAGAGAATCGGTTGACAGACGCGTTATCTACTATGTCATCTATGTTCAAGGTCAGATGGGACAACGAGGCTCCCCAGATAATCATTGAGAAGTTTGACGAACCGGCATATTGTTGTGAACTTGATACAGAGGAGAAACCTTGGTACTACGACGTGAAGAGGTATCTTGAGACTCAGGAATACCCCGCAGGGGTATCTGTCAACGATAAGAAGTTTTTGAGAAGGTTTGCATCCAAATTCTTCCTCAGCAACGACATCTTATACAAGCGCAACCACGACTTTGCTTACTTCGCTGTGTAGACCAGAAAACGGCGGAACGTATCATGGAAGAGTTACATGAAGGCGCATTTGGTACCCACTCCAGTGGACATACGATGGCTAAGAAGATTCTGAGAACAGGTTACTATTGGTCCACCATGGAAGCTGATTGTCACCGCTATGCTCGATCTTGTTTCAAATGCCAGATTTATGCAGACAAAGTGCACGTACCTCCGGTACCTCTGAATGTTCTAACAACTCTTTGGCCTTTCGCAATGTGGGGCATTGACATGATCGGAGAAATCAAACCCACCGCTTCCAACGGACATCGTTTCATCCTTGTGGCAATTGACTATTTCACCAAGTGGGTGGAAGCAGCCTCGTTCGCATCTGTTACCAAGAATGTTATGGCTCGATTCATCAAGCATAATCTTATTTGTCGGTATGGAACTCCTGAAAAGTTTATCACAGATAACGGCTCTAATCTCAACAATAAGATGATCACTGAACTCTGCACGCAGTTCAAGATCAAACATCACAACTCTTCTCCTTATCGACCTAAGATGAATGGCGTTATGGAAGCCGCCAACAAGAATATCAAGAAGATCATACAGAAGATGACAGTGGCTTACAGAGATTGGCACGAGATGTTACCCTTTGCTCTTCATGGTTATCGCACTACAGCACGGACATCAACAGGGGAAACCCCCTTATCTCTAGTATATGGTATGGAAGCAGTTCTACCTATCGAGGTTCAGATACCCTCAACCAGAGTCCTCCAGGACACAGAGTTAGGCGAAGACGATTGGATTCAGACTCGCCTTGACCAGATCAACTTGATTGATGAGAAACGACTCGCGTCCATCTGCCATGGACAGATCTATCAGAAGCGAATGATCAGAGCATTTAACAAGAAGGTCAAGCATCGTGTTTACCAAGTCGGTGATCTAGTAGTCAAGCGCATCATTCTTCCACAAGGTGATCCCAGGGGCAAATGGACTCCCACCTACGAGGGACCATTTGTAGTCAAGACAGTATTTTCCGGCGGAGCTATGATACTTAGCACCATGGATGGCGAAGACTTCCCACACCCTGTGAACGCAGACATAGTCAAAAAAATACTACGCATAAACGAGACCCGCTAGGTCGACTGGCCTAGGCAAAAATAAGGGCATCCTGGAGAACCAAAAAGGTTCGGGCAAAAGTTAAGGATATATATACAAAACATGTACACCCGGCAAATCGAAAACCTGAAAAGGCGGCTTGGGCAAAAAAGAGTATCCCGGTAGACTGAAACCCGAAAGGGTGGTCTAGGCAAAAGTTAGGGATCTAAGCGTACGACTATGTCTCGTCCAGATCACCTATCTACAGACTACTACCAGCATTCAAGATTCAAATGGCGAAAATCAATTTACTCACTTTCTACTGACAGCAAGGAGATGAGATAGTCGAAATATATGAGTACTAGCATAGTTGGAACTTAACGAGATTATTTCCGCATAGCTTTTTACTTTCTTGTGTACAAACTACTTGGCCATACACCGCCTTTCAAATTAATACAAGTTCTTTCTCTTTACAATTTTCACTGTTGTTGTTTGCATAAAGTCCAATGTTTGCTTTGAATGATTATATGCATCTAACAATAAAAATCTATTTACAAACATGCGAAAAGTGAACGAACAAGGATAATTACTACAGGCTCTAGGAATTGAGATGACGACGAAAGTGACCAATACGTTCCCCTGCAAAGTACAATCCCCACAGAGATGTCACTCACCACAAAATTTCCCCAGCCAAAGATTTCGACGGGCTCCAGATCCTTCTAACCCGGTCTCCCAGCAGCTATCAAATGCTCTCCAGTCGGATCTATGCGCAAGATCCCCAGTAGAGCGCCTCCTAATTTTTCCCCAGCAGGGTCTAGGCACAAGATCCTCAACAGCGCGTCTCTCGATCTCTACCATCCTCAACAATATCTAGGCTCAAGACTCGGTCAGATAGTGCATCGGAGGAATTGAGGTTATCTTTCTTCTCAGGGTTTCCAATCCGTTTCGTCCCAATAGAAGCCAGGAATCCCCAAGCAGAACATCCACGTCTTCTTCAAGATGGATATGTTTTGAAATACTAACATCTATCATTCATACATTACTCATAAAAGTCATAATTTGTGCATATGTCATTCATACACATTGTCACGCATCATAATCTGCATAAGACTAACTATATTCTATCAAAGTTTCTTTTGTTTTTCCCAAAACATGTGAAAATCACTTCTGAAACCAACAGGTCCAGGATTAATGCCCGAAGCCAGACGGGAAAACTATCTGAACGACCGCCCAAGTTGTCCTCCGAACAGTCCGATTAATGCCCGGCCGACGGAAAACTATTTGAACGACCATCCCACGTTGTCCTCCAACAACAGATCCAGGATTAATACCCGAAGCCAGACGGGAAACTCTATCCGAACGATCACAAGTTATCCTCCGATAACAGGCATTGGATCGATACCCGAAGCACAACAAGGAAGTTGTCCACATTTTGCCGACTATTATCCTCTCAGAGTAATCAAGACGAAGATTTGTTCTAACTCCCTCTTATTATCAACAGCAACTATAGAGTCTAGCGTACGACTCAGTTGCCTTTGTTGACATCTTAAGCCCATCTCCGACTATTTGTTGACATCTCTCCGCTTTCAGAATGTTGCATATTTGGTTAAAAACCCTATACAAACCAACAACTTCATTCAAAGACGAGTGCAAGTCTAACGTACGACTCAACATCGTTCCCTCCGGATGGCATCTTAAGCCCATCTTCGTACTCTCTTCTATCTTCAGGAACGTCTGTAGAGCCAGGCGTACGGCTCGTTCCCCAGCATAAGTCTCTCCGGATGGCATCTTAAGCCCATCTCCGATGACTCTCATGTTCAGACGACATTCTTGAGTCTAGCATACGACTCATTCCCCAGATTCTCCAAATGGCATCTATAAGCCCATTCCCGCATCATCAGTCGACAGCGAGTGCAAATTTTAAGGTGTACTCGAGTGTTCAATCATCTTCTACCTCTGGGTCACGAAAGGCAAGCATGCCAATCTAACCCTTCCAGTATAAGAAGATTGAACAAGGTCAGCTGTCATACCCCAAAATTTGCCCTCCTATTCCTCAAGACATTTCACATATCCATACTCAAGGATTCCTCAAGGGTTGATCAGACAAACCCTCTCCTAGACAATCAACCCAAACTAGCGTTTGGCAATTCTCAGATCAAGATGGACTTCCAACATCTCCAATGGTCATCATGCCTCCTCATATGCTTCAAACAATCTCCATGTCAAGTTTCAAGCCTCACAAGTCAAATTTCCTCACACAATTGCTCAGATGGTTGAAAATCAGTTGTATTGGACAAAAAGTCAACTGTGGTCAACATACAGACAAATTTCCTGATTTTTGGTCAACATACTCATTTTGAAGTCACATTCATCATTTGATCAAGGGTTGATCATGATTCATCAAGAAAACTCAAGATTTGGTCAAAAGTCAAACTTTCCAAATTAGGGTTTTTTAGTGAAAAGTCAATTGAACTTTGACTGAGCATAAATTCTTCATACTTTTTCAGAAATTTTTCCACCACCTCTCATTTTGAAGGAAATTCAATTCTCTACAACTTCATGTATCACAAGAATGTTCAAAAAATGCTTCATTTTGAAGATATGGATCAAAACATTACAGGTCTTTTTCAAAGTCAACAAAAAGTCAACTTTTTGTAATGAAGTTTTATTGAGCATAGAAACTCCATTTGATTTGAAACTAAAGAGGTTGTTTAGAGGACAGCAAGAGCTTTCTAAAAAGTCCAAGAACACTAAAAAATGTGGAAAATTGAGCAAAATACACCTTGCACAAGTTGGGCATTTTTGAAGAGGTGCACAAAGAGAAATACTTGTCAAAATCCAAAATTTTGCAAATGGGCCTAGTTTTTCTTGGTTTAAACTTGTTCCTTATCTTATTTAGAACCTTCAAGCCCAATGCCATGAATTTTGTCTTTATTTTTCTATTTAATTTGGATTTTATTCATTTAAAAACAAATTAAATTAAAAAATAAGGTATAAAATCAAAATTAAATGCAAAGTTGATTTTTCTCTCATACTTGAGATCCAAGTAACTCATACAAGCTGGCAAATTTCGAAATTTGCATTGATTTGGCAAGAAATTGATTGAAATTGGATCAAAAAAGGAAGATTTGATTTTGTACAAAATCAAATAATTTTTGCATTGATTGATGAATATTTGTTCTTCAATTCAGCCCAAAATCCATCTATTATAAATATACAATGCATACAACATGAGAAAGAACAGAAAAATTGCTCAAAAGAACCCTAACCTAAGTAAAAAAAACAGTGGTGTTCAAGCAACTTGCAGCCTTAGTTCTGCTTGGTTTCAGCCGATTCTAATCATCCAATTGCATTTTAATAGCCTGGAACGAAAATCACCATTGTTAGGGTTTTCTGGTTCGAATTAGGGCTTCCCTAAATAGGAAAAATTGGACCGAACCAAGGATATCAGGATGATCAGTGGACAAAAACGAATCGAACCATGGCCTTGTATTGAATTTATATTGCTTGTGCTTGATTTTTTATATTTGCAGGGGCCTTAGCGTCGAACGAAGCCGACACTAAGTGTTTAAAGTTTCAAACGAAGAAGAAGGTGTTCTTCGCGCGTGATTTGAATGTCCAGGGTTCAAGTTTGCTTAAAACGATCTCGTTTCAATTATTTGACACCAAACGCGCGTTGGCTCAGTGGTTAAGGCAAGGGAGTATGAGTTGTCACCAGAGGGACACCGGTTAAATTCCCAGCCATGACATATATTTTTACAAGTTTGCAAAACTAACCTTTTTTTCTTATTTTCTTAATATTTTCATGCCAATTTAATTTATCTTCAATATTTTTTATCATGCATCTAAAAATCACCAAAAATATTTCTTTTTTGCATTATTATCAGAAAAATACTTATTTAATTTTTAATATAAAAATTATTATTTTTACATGCATATTTTATTTAATTACTAATTAATCATTAATTTGACTTTTAATTGTTTTTAAATTACCAAATCGATTCAGAAAATTACCAAAAATTTATCTTATCATATTATTGTCATTACTAACATAAAACATTTTTCCTCGTTCCAAAATATTTGTTTTTACTAACATTTTTTCCTCTTATGCAATTTTCTTTTGTTTTCCGATTATGTATCTGTTCACAGGTTGTAACATTTCAGACGATTTTTCTTGCTTTTCTTTTTCAATTATGTAACTGCCTATGGGATGTAATAGTTTAATTAAGACTTTTATTTTCCGCACTCCTATTGTGTAACTTCCCCAAAGCCATGTAATAGCGTAGGACTTTATCTTTCCGCACTTTACATTTCCGCAATTTATTTTCTGCACCCTATAAACTGCTAGTAGTTAGGCGTGTATGGCAAGATAAAATTTGACATAGATCACTTACAATTTCAAGATAAAATATCTGAATCGACACACTCTTTTCACACACGCACCCCTTAGGGTAATTCTCTCTCGTTGCCTTACAAAATACAAATGGTCAAGTCCCTCGAACGTAGAGGTATTCTAGCACTGTTGCCTTCAAAACAAATCATCATAGTCCCTTCGATACAAAGATCATAGACCCACGATGTCGCCTACGAATACATGATCTTGACCCTCGATTGTTGCCTACGAAAAATGATGATAGCCCCCTCGAATATGCTAGGATACTTCCTACAAGTTGCCTTCTATGACCATTCGATGTCCCTTCGAATGTCCCTTCTACATCCAACGAATAAGGCCACCTACCAACTAATGGTATGGATAAAACTATTCTAAAGGAACGTAAATTAACACAAAAACGACCAGTTCTGACTAGGTAATAAGACTTTTAGTTGCTTGCTCTATCAAAATACTCTTACACCTCACACTTTTGTCAAAGTTCAAACTCTTTTCAAAATGAAACATTTCCGAACACTTTGCATACATTCCTACATGAATCATTGCAAAGTCAAAGCGAAATGTCTTTTCAAAAAAAAAATTCAAACACACAGAAAACACTTTTTTTGAAAATGATCTAAGAGCAACTAAGAGCCCGTAGGTAACTACGGATGGAAAGGGGTGTTAATACCCTTTTCATAACCTTCTCCCTTACTCAGAATCTAACGAAGGTCTTTTCCTGTTCTTTTCACCTTCCCTTAATTGGATAAAAGAAAAGTCGGTGGCGACTCTTGCTATCCGCACATTTGCGATACAAAAATCTCAAAGTCAGTTCACCGTATTACAGTTGGCAGAGTTGTATGTTGAGAAGATCGTGAGTTTGCACGGTATTCCTTCTAGTATTGTGTCGGATAGAGATCCTAGGTTTACGTCTAATTTATGGACAGGATTGCAAGAAGCTTTGGGTACTAAGTTGCGGTTGAGTTCTGCTTATCATCCGCAGACAAATGGTTAGACAGAGAAAACGATTCAGTCGTTAGAGGATTTGTTGTGAGCTTGTGTGTTGGAGAAAGGTGAAGCTTGGGATAGTTACTTACCATTGATTGAGTTTACCTACAATAATAGTTTTCATTCGAGTATTGGTATGGCTCCGTTTGAGGCATTGTATGGTAGGACGTGTCGGACACCGTTGTGTTGGTACGAATCTAGAGAAAGTCTTATGATTGGACCGAAGATTACCCAACAGACTTCGAGAAAGATTAAGATTATTCAGGAGAAGATGAGAGCTTCTCAGAGTCGTCAGAAGAGTTATCATGATAAGAGGAGGAAGGATCTCGAGTTTAGTGAAGAAGATCATGTGTTTATGCGAGTTATTCCGATGACTGGTATTGGTCGAGCTTTGAAGTCAAAGAAGTTGACTTCGCGCTTTATTGGTCCGCTTCAAATTACCAAGAAGGTTGGAAGAGTTGCTTATCAGATTGATTTATCATCGTCGCTTGCGAATTTGAATGATGTTTTCCATGTATCTTAGTTGAGGAAGTATATTGTTGATCCGTTTGATGAGATTCAAGTAGATGATATACAAGTACGGGATAATTTGACCGTTGAAGCGTTGCCTGCGAGAATTGAGGATCGGAAGTTGAAACAGTTGCGAGGTAAGGAGATAGCTCTAGTGAAAGTAGCTTGGGGAGGACCAGCAGGTGAATTGTTACTTGGGAGCTAGAGAGCCAGATGAAGGATTCTTATCCTGAACTTTTCGTCTAAGGTATGTTTTCGAGGACGAAAACTCTTTTTAGTGGGGGAGAGTCGTGACACCCCGAATAATTCAATTATTAAATAATTAGAATTTTAATTATTAATTTAATTAAAAGTTTAATTATTAGTATTTTTGGATTATTGGATTTAATTAATTAATTAAATGGAATAGAAGTGTTAGGCGTGTGAGGTTGAATTGGAGGGTGTGTGGAGTAAAACACTCTAATTACTCTAATTATTTTATTTTATTAATTGGAATAATAAAAGGAATAAATAAAGGAAAAGAGGAAAAGTGAGAAGAATTAGAGTTTTCATTCTACGTGCATTGGAGAAGAGAAGAAAAAGGGGAGAAAAAGTCAAATCGTCATAATTCGAATAATCATCGCAAGGTAAGGGGTGATTTTGTCTGGTTCATATGCCTTATAGGTTTTGATAATCAATAGGATGGAATGATACGTTAGGAATCTCGAATTAAAATTTTCTACGTTTTGCCCTAATGATATAATCCGACTTAAAAACCCCAATTGGAATTCGTAGGAGTGGTTATTATATGTAGGTTGATTATGGACTAATTAGGGAGTGTAATTCTGTTGTTGATTTGATGTGAAAATACATAAGTTCTGCTATTTCTGTTGTACTATGGCTGTTGGTGATGAATGAGATCAATTGGAATTGCAAACAGTGAGAACAAAACTGATTTTTAGTGAAAAAAACGCAGCATGGGTCGACACATGGACCTTTGCATCGATACAAGTTGCATTGGTGTAAGAAAACAGAATCTGGAACGAGGCTTGTATCGATACAAAATCATTTGCATCGACTCATGTGGTGAATTTTGGAGTTTTGCATCGACACATGTGTGCTATGTATCGACACAAGAGGGCTATGGATCAACTCATACTGAAGGAACTTTTAAAAATGGAAAAATTATTGCGTATGAGTCGACACATACGCTTCTTGGATTGACACAAGCCATGTATGAGTCGACACATGGAGTTTTGGATCGACTCATACTGTTTGAAAAAAGAACATAACTTTCTGAAAATTGTTTTGGTCATATCTTTGTGACCGTAACTTCGATTTAGTCGTAGTTGGTACCGTTGGAAAGCTGGAAGCACGTACTATTTATTGAAAACATTTTTAAAACCTAGTAACTTAATCTTGATAAATTGATATGTCTTTCCGTATGAGGAATCTGTTGTTATTCGTGATTGTTCGTCGTTGATGTTGTATATGCTTGATAGATGTTAATGCCATGTGTTGTGATTAACGTTGTATATGCATGATCATGGTGTTATCATGTGTTGTTTGATGGTGTTGACTATGTATGGAATTATGTTTTGATCATGTTCCGTTAATTGGATGTGGCATGCTTTTGATGTGCATGCATATACATTCTGGTGGAGTTAATTCTCATTGTGTGGAATTTGGCTCGTATTGCCAATAACCGTTCTCAGGTGATTATGGGTGGTGAGGCTGGATTAATGTCCGGGTGGTTATGGACGAATCGATGTTGGTGACTTAGTTCACGTTTTGGTACCACATGCATTGAGTCTACATTTGCATTTTGTGTGAAATTATAACATGTTAGGATGGTTTTCGGTGTTATAATTTCATTGTTGTTATTATTCTGCATATTGATCGATGTGAATTTCAATCTTGTACTGTAATATGATTCTGCTAATGAGGGTGAAATAATGTATTGACTGTTTTATTGTTTTTAGAAACGTATAATGCATTTTAATTGTTGATGAAATCTCACCCTTACTTTGATGATTTCAGATTAAAGTGTTAGCCACTTAGGAGCTGGTGAGGATAGCTTTGAGCTGTGCTATTTAGGTTGTCCGTGTGTCAGTGTCATGCTCTGGTAGTTGTAACACTGGGGAACGATTGTTTTGGAATTATAGTTTTGAACTTGGTTCCTTTTGGTTTATGTTGGAATAATTATGAATTAAATTTATTCCAGTTTTGATGCTATTTTCCGCTGTGTAGAACATATTATTGGTTTTGAATTATTCTAATAAAGTTCTTCAGTTAAGCATGACTACTATTATGAGATTTTTATATTTTAATAATTGTGACGCCCTTTCGTTTATGTTAACTCGTATCTAATTATTAATTCCCGGGGTAATTTTTAGAAGGGGTGTTACACATATATATTTGGTGGTAGCTAATTCTCATTGTGTGGAATTAGTGAGTTGGCCAATATCCTTTGCCGAGTTGGAATGGGTTGTGAGGTTTTATCTGTGTCTGAGTTGGAATGGAACAGATGTTAATGTGTGTCCGAGTTGGAATGGATAAGTATGTGAATTTATTTCACTGTCGGTACCACATGCATAGAGTCTTGCATTGCATTTTGTATGGATTAAAACATGATATGATGGTTTCTAGTGTTATAATATGGATATTGTGTGTGATGTATGTTTATGATTTGTGTTGTGGAATGAATGGATAATTCTGATTATGCTGAATAGGATGGAATAATAGCTTATGAATTCAGTTGTTTTATGAATTTATAATGCATTTTAATTATGATGTAGTCTCACCCTTACTTTGATGATTTCAGATTGAAGCTTTAGCGACTTAGGCGTTGATGAGGGTGATTTGTAGAGCTACGCTATTTATTTTGTCACGTGACGGTGTCATGCTCTGGTCTTGTAACACTGGGGTACATTTGTCTTTAGAGTTACTAATAAACTCTTAAATTGTTTAATTGTTTTAGTTGGATAATTATTTTGATGGATTAAGGTGTTGACCTTTTGGTGGTATTTGTTATTTTGAATTATCTCAGTTTTGAATAAATAATTTTGCTATGTTAAACATGTAATTCATTTTTAATTGAGCTATGTTTCCCATGAAAGCATGACATTGTATTGAAATTTTACTTTTAATCAATTATGACGCACTTGTATGCATGTTAAACTCTGAATTTAATATATTATTCGCGGGGTATTTAGAAGGGTGTTACAAACTTCGCCTTTTATACCCACTTCACATTGATTTCCTTTTTCCTTGAGACAATTCGACAAGTGACCATGTGTAGTGGTCTTCGATGGGCTTCACTTCTTCTTTCAGTGCTTTCTCTCATTTCGAATCCTTCAATGCTCCAGCTGCATTGGCTGGTTCGACATCCTCATATAAAACATAATGTACTAGCTCACCTTCATTGTCGACCACATTATCTGATGTAATTATACAATCTTGTAACCTTGTAGGCACACATCTTGTTCTCTGAGGTCTGCTTGTACTTGGTTGATCTATAACTTCCTCTTGTTGAACTTCTCTTTCGACTTGAGTTTCTGTTTCTTCAAGTAGGATTTCATTGAATCTTTCTTGACATTTTTATTCTAATCCCATTCTTTAAGCCTATCTATGATCACGTCCATGTTGATCATAATATACTTGTTCATTAGGTCGAACAAATTGTAACCCCATGTCGAATGATATCCAACTAGGATTATTTGACTCGACTTGTCATCAAGTTTTCTTCTTAATTGATCTAGCACGTGTTTATGTGTTATAGATCCAAACACTTTTAGATGACTTAAGCTAGGCTTTATACCAGACCAACATTCTTTGGAATAATTCCTTCTAGCTTCTTCGTCGAACATTTGTTTAAAATATATGTTGCAGTCGACACAACTTCACCCCAAAATTCTTTATGTAAATCCTTTCCTTTTAACATACTTCTCATCTTTTCATGATGGTTCAATTCTTTTTTTCTGCAGTTTTATTGTACTGTGAAGTGTAAAGTGGCCCCACGTCATGCACAATCCCTTCTTTTTCACATAACCTGTCAAAGTCATTTGACACATACGCTTCACCACCATCAGTTCTCAAAACTTTTAGCTTTTGACTACCTTGCTTTCGACCATAGATTTAAAATTGGTAAATACCTCGATCACTTTAATTTTCTTCTTGATCAGGTAAGTCCACACTTTTTTACTAAAATCATCTATGAATGTCAAAAAGTATTTGTTACCTACATTTGTCTCCACCTGGATTAGTCCACATACATCAAAATATATGACTTCAACGATTGCCTTCAACTTGCTTCCTGCATCCTTATTGAAGTTGTTCTAGGATGTTTCGCCTACACACATTCCTCACACACCTCGTTTAGAATGTTGATTTATTGTAATCCTAAAACCATATTTCTTTTCTTCAAATATTTGATGTCTCTGAAGTTAAGATGACTTAGTCGATAGTGCCAAATCCATTTGTCTCTTCTAGTTGCAGTTCAAAGGCACTTGTGCTCCATCACATTAAGTTTGATATTGAAGTTTCTATTTCTAGACATGAGAGCCTTCAAGATTAACCTTCCATTTGCATCGATGACTCTCATCATCTTGTCTACGACTAACACTTTATAATTCTTTTCGACCAACTGCCCTATGCTGAGTGAGTTGCTCTTTATGTCTGGTATGTACAACACATTGGAAATTACTGACCTTTTTATAATCAGAACAACTCGAGTACCTTCAACTGTTAGAGTATTGTCATTTTCAAATTTTACCATGTTCTTAATTGAGGGTTTTAGGTTGACAAATCAATCTTTCCTTCCAGACATGTGTAAGGAGCATCCTGAATCAAAGTATCATTGGTCCTTGAATTTCTCTTCATTTCTTGCTATGACCATCAATAATATATCTTCTTCTTCATAATTTGAAAACTTTGCATCACTTTCTTGATTCTTTCACTTTTCTGGACAATCACTAGAATAGTGACCATACTTCTAACAATTAAAACACTCAATGTGACTCGTGTCAGGCTTTCGACCACCAAATCTTCCTCAACCTTCAACACAATCTCTTTGGTTGCATTTGTATTGGGGTCTTTTTGGATTCGACACAATTCTTTCTTGTTAGTTTCCTCTACTAGTCGAATTGTTGTAGCCACCTCTAACTTTATAGAACCACTTTCATGTTCCTTTACTTTCTTTTAATGAATGTGCATGCAAAGCCATATCACTCTTCGACTTGCATATAACTCTTTCATCCATTCTTAGTTCATGATATTCAAGTGTCCCTTGATGCTCTTCCTTTAACAAAGTTGACATGTCCTTCAACGCTTCTACGGAAACTGCCACATGGTTGAACTTCCGAGCCAAAGATCTTAACATCTTTGAAACAACAACTCTTGTTGTTAACGTCTCTCCATAAACCTTGATTTGATTCACTAGTTTCGTAAACCTAGTGAAAAAAATCAAATATGCTCTCACTTTCTTCCATCTGAAGAAATTTCTACGTTTTTTGTGAGTTTGTAACTTCACCTCTTTCACCTTTTCTACACACCCAAGAGATTTCTTAAGAATCTTCCAGGTTTCTTTTGCAGAGTCTACATCACTAACCTTTTTGAAATTGTTTGGACTCAGACATTGATGAATTATAAATAGATCTTTAAAATTCTTCTTCCTCAATTCTTTGTATTTTGTTTGTTCTTATTATGAAGCATCTTCCTGAAGTGATTGTAATCCATGTTTCACAAGATCCCAAAGACCTTGAAAACATCATATAATCTTCATCTATTTGCACCAATTCTCATAGTTATCACTTTTCATAATTGGAATATTTGTTGGAAATTCCCATTCACACAATTCATCACCATTATGATTTTCTTCTTCTTCCCTTGATCGTTCAACTGGAGCTCTTCATACCAAATGTTGGAAATCCACCAAAACCTATGATAAATTTTTATCAATCTTGATGAACAAGATTGTTACCACCATATAATGACATTGAAAAAAGAAAGGAAAATTTGAGAAGAATATATATTAGAGTTTCTCTCTGCACACAAATTGTGGAAATCTATATTCAATTGCAACTGAAAATTCTGTGAATACTCAATGAGTTGATTGATTACCAAAAATAGGGGTTACTCCCTCTATTTATAGTTTTATGTTAGCTTGCTCTCTAAGACAAATCCCAAAATACCTATTTTATACCTAAATCAAAATATGTATGTAGCAACCTGCTTACAACACTATAACAGGTAACACAACTCAGTACACTCTGATAGACTAATTTGACACACCTTGTGTCGAGCAACATTCTGTTTCGACACAAGGAATTATACTTTCCACACCAATATCTTTCAAATAAGGCAAAATAGTTGTGAAAACAATTTTGGAATCATATTCACCATGGTTTTAAATTGTGTTTGCGACTGCGGATGCGATTTTGATTGTGATGTAGCTAATACAGTCATTGTGTTGCGCATTGCGGCCATTGCAACGTGAAATAATTTTATACACGTACTAAATATAAAAAATATTTAAAATTATTGTAATTATTTACCTTTCTTGTATATATAATCTATCTATTTATATCTATTAAATCTAGTGCATCAAATAATCTTGTGACACTTCAACTCCTATTTTGCCTTACTTGAATTCTTTTATGTGCCACATCATTTATTTTTCTATGTGACATCTTTCAAAATCCATCTTTAATTTTTAAAGGTTAAAACATATTATTCCTCTCTATATAGAAGGTCATGGATTCGAATCCTCACAAATGCAAAAATAGAATAATCTAATATTTATTTATTAACTCTCAAAAAAATATCATACTAATTTATTTTCAATAAACTAATTATTATTATTTTAGTGCAATACATTATTAGAAAAATATAATTAAATTTTAATTAAATCTCAATAAATCACTTTTCAACCTACAACTAATTTGCTCATATATAGAATACTATTCATATTTGTCATAAAATAATCACTTAATTATAAAAATAAAAGAAAAGATATTTTGATACAATTTTTTTACTTAGTATTTCTAATATAATTTTAAAAAAATAAATGAGATGGTACTTATTCATCATATATTTTAAATATATATAACGTTTAATTTTAAAACTATATTGCAAAAATCACATATATTCGTTTCTTGCATGATAAATAGTTTGGGATTCAACTCTATACAATAAATCATCTTTATTTTAAATAATATTTAAAAGAAAGAGATTCTTAATCATTTTTAATTAAATATCCTAACAACACAATAATTATTCCAACAATTTAAAAAAAAAATCAAAAATAAAAGAGATCCATGGATTCACACACTTTGGAATAATTTTTATTTTCCAGAAATCATAGAAACAAAAGCTTTTGAAAATACTTTTAATGTCACAGTATATATTTCATCTCTACATTTTTCATATAATAATAATTTCTTAATTATAAAAAATGGAATTTTAGAATCTACATTTACTTACTTAGTTTCTCTAAAAATGGAATTTCATCTCTACATTTACTTACTTAATTTCTCTAAAATAATTTTAGAATCTTTCAATTTAAAAAAATGAGATAGTACTTCTTCATCATATTTTTTACCATAAATAGTTCATTTAATGACAGTATTTGATTTAATGTCTAATTTTAAAATTACATTGTAAAAATTTAAATATGATACAATACATATATTTTTTCTAGCATATTGATAAATAGTTTGGGGTTCAATCCTTTATAATAATTAAACATTATTTTAAATAATATTTGAAAGAAAGAGATTCTGGATCATTTTTAACTAAATATCTTAACAACATAATAATTAGTCAAACTAAATATATTTTTTAAAATTTCAAAAATAAAAGAGATGTATGGATCCATATAATTTAAAATATTTTTTTCTTGAAATCAGTTGTACCCCAAAATTTATCCTCCTTTTTCTCGTATTTCTGGCTTATAATTCGATTGCATAAACATACATGTAGTCGCATACATAGCATTAATCATGAGGTTATCTCGTTCAAGGTATCCCAAGTGGCAAAACAAAAAGGAATCAAATTCTGCATGTGCCAGTGGTCTAAATTTGTGCTGAAATTTCAAAAATTCATATTTTCATTGACCGTTCATCCGATCAAGTCGGAATTTTGATTCCCGCAAGCAAAATTGCATTCCTGACACTTTTCGTTTAGAGTCCGACTTCAAATTCTTGACGGATTTGACAGTTTTGGGTTAATTACGAAAATTATTCGGATAATCATAATTTGGGCTTGGTTATGGATCCAAAGCTATAAATACATTTTGTCTACACAAATGTAGAGGGGATCATTTTGGGGGGGAATCATTTGTCAAATTTTGACCACAAATCACTCCCAAAATTCTCTCTCAACCAAACGCAAAACTGAAGTCAAATTTCAATTTTCCCTCTAGGCAACCACCACAGGCCGCCACCGGACCTCTGCATAGCAACTGCCACCACCGCAGACCGCGCTAAGCGCGCCCTGCAACTTTCACCTTCTCGTCGCAGCCTTCTCTCTATAGGATCTTGCTCCTCTTCTCCTTCTTCAGTTCGAATTTGACCTAATTGAAGCCAATTCCTCTGGATTTCTCTTCAATTTCAAGAATTAAGCAATTCTCCTTCATCTTCCCCAATCCTCCATTGAAGAATTTAAGTTTCTTCAAGAGTTCAAGGTTGATTGCAAGGATTATTATCAATCCGGAGCTGATTTAGTATTTTCTTTGAAGAGCACAAGGAATTCCTCTTCAATTTGACTCAAACCTCAGGTTCAAGTAAGTGTTTAGGTCAATTAAGCACTTATTTTAAGTTGTTATTGACTTTCAGCTTTTCTTGAAATTGAACACTGTATGGCTTGCAAATTCCATGTAGATTTTGATTCTTGGACTATCATGATTGAATTCTTTGGTTCGAATCGGATTTTTGCAACGTTATTGGTGTCGGTGTGAAGATTTTTGTACATAGAATACATGCATTTGTATTTTCTTTACATTCAAGCCATAAACCTATGCATCCTGCATAGGGGTGTTCAAAACCAAACCAACCCAATAAAAAACCGCAAACCAAACCAAACCAAATCAAAACCGCAAAAAACCGCATTTGGTTCGGATTAGTTTGGGCCAACTTTTAACAAAACCGCATGGTTTGCGGTTTGTATTTTGCAAACCGAACAAAACCGAATCAAACCGCATTATGGTACAACTTGAATTTTACTTAACTCTCATCTAACTCAAACCTAAACTTATTATATATTAGTCTTATGATTACAAACAATTTTCTCATCCTTACACTTATGGTTTCAGTTTCAGTCTTCTTAAATCTCTCATAGCATTATCGCTCCATCTTCATTATTCACCACTTACATCTTGCCTCTTCTTCTCTAATCTCTAATCTCTACTCTCTTATATTCTTTATTTTTAACCTTCTCATTTTTATGCAAATGTTCCCTCTTTTAATTTCGTTTTATCGCACATATTTATCTCTAATCTCCTCTCTTTTATGTTCTTTCTTTTTCATCTTTACTAATCTCTCATCTCATCTATTTTTTTTGTTTTATTATAATATTTTTGATATTATTTTATGCTACTATTTTATGTTTATTATTTCACTTTTGTTTGATCTAATTTTTACATATTAAATGGAAAGTTATTATCCAAATATGATGAGTTTTATTGTTATTTGATAGTGTGTGAATGACAAAATACAAAGTTATGTTGTCATATATATGTGTATGTATGACTAAACAGAAATATTTGTAAAAAACCGAACAAACTGCACCGAACCAAACCGCATTGGTTTGGTTTGGTTTGGTTTTTTTTCTAAAAGCCAACCGAATCAAACCAAACCAAACCGCACGCCTTTTTCTCTCGCGGTTTGAATGATTTTTTGCGTCCAAACCGCACCGCGAACACCCCTAATCTTGCATCATCTAACACATGCTCATGCATTGGAGAGCATTTAGTTTGATTGAATTGCATTGGCACATGATGAGTTGAAGCATAGCTTGCGTTCGTAGCGTGTCGACATGTAGCTTCCAAAGCATTTTGGTCACTAGGTACATTGTGCATTGTACATAGTTCATGCATACGCACCCCAAGTGCTTGTGTGAATGTGTAATTAGGATTTGACATGATCATTCCTTATTTCTTCGTGGCATGCCTTGCTTGCATCGATACTTTGCATGAGGAACATTAGGTTGTCGACACAACTTACATTGTAATCATGTTCATGCATCGACCTTCATCATACACACATTAGAACGGTTAATTCCTTGTGTTCTATACATGTTCATACCTAGCATTGCACATGAGCATTGGAATTCCGTTTTCACGTTACACTCATAACATGTTCATACATAACCATGCATGTGAGAACATTAGGATTGTTGATTAGCATTCCGTACATGTTCATGCACAACATTGCATACATGAGCATTGGAGCTATTTGCTTTTATCGCTTGCATTCCGCACATGTTCATGCATAGCATTGCGCATATGAGCATTGGAACCATTGCGTCAACTTGCATTATAATCATGTTCATGCATAACATCGCATACATGAGCATTGGAATAATTACCTAACTGTATGGATCAATCTTTTGGAATGAGAGCTTCATGGACAGGTGATCCGGATCAAAAATAGCATTTCTGCAGGCTACAGGTCGCGCTTAGCGCCACCAGGAGCGCGCTAAGCGCCAAACTTACTGACTTTTGTTTTGCAGGTCGCGCTTAGCGGGGTCTAGAGCAGGCTAAGCGCGGTGGCTTCTATTTGGGTCGCGTTTAGCGCGGTATAGCAGGATTAGTGCGACCCGTACTGGTTTTTTCTGCTATTTCTTAATTCTGAGTGCAAACAGCAGGTGTTCTAACATTCTTAGACACTGTTTGACATGTGTTTGATGCATGGGCTTGTGTTGTAAGCATATATGACACATTTCTTTGGTTGTTTCGCGTTTGTATACCCACGTATACATTTCTCTACTTGCGTTTTGGGTCTAACTCCCTTTTTGCAGGTTTCTCATGTTTGTATACCCACATATACATTCCTTGTGCTTGCCTTTTGGGTCCAACTCCTTTTTCGCAGTTTGTTGTGTGTTTGTATACTCACGTATACATTCCTTTGTTTGCTTTTTGGGTCTAACTCCCTTCTTGCAGGTGTTTTGCGTTTGTACACCCACGTGTGCATTCCTCTACTTATTTTTGGGTCTAACTCCCTTCTTGCAGGCCTTATTGTTGCGGATGCGCACGAACGCGTATTCCACTTTTTTTTATACCTCGAGCTATTCGCACCGGTTTATTCTTATTGCGTGGCTGCAATAATTGAAGTTTTCTGGAGTATTCTCTAGCTCGCAGTGCTCTTCGGATTCTATATTCGTGTGGTAGTTTCTATGCCATTTACCGCATTCTCTTACAACTTTCCTAGATATCATGAGAAGTAGGGCTTTACAGCTTTATTTTGCCATGAGAAGTAGGAATAGAGATGCATGATAGGGCTTCCGTAGTTGGAGCATGTTCAGGAACCCCTCTAGTTTATTTAAAGACATGTTTAGGGCAATTCTACTTGTGGATTGTGCATGCTTGATTGTTTCTTTTTCAGGTGTTCGGTTAGGATAGGTTCTCTAGCCTAGACATTAGGATCCACATCCTTTGCATGTCAACATAAGTAGAGATTTCTTTACATCCTCAAACCATAGGTCCAACCTTCACTTTGCTAGTTTCTTTTGCATCCTTGCATGTAATAAAACTAAAACTTGCTTTTCTTTTCCCTTTGAAAACAAAACACTTAATGATGGTTTGAACTCTTTTCTCAAGGTAAAAGCAATCAACCAACACAAACTCTTTTCGCCTTTTGCGCGCTTTTCTTTTGTGTTTAAAACCTTTTTCATAAGTAAAAAAACACAAAACCCACCAAAACAAATGAGTCGAACTATGGCGCTCTGACTTTCCCATTGCACGCGGGAATATGTAGGCATCTTGTCACGGGGATCGATCGAGAAAACTTCTTAAATACTTCCTTCTTTTCCCTGTGGTTTCTTTATTTTCCCCTTTCTTTTGCATGCATTGTAGCGATTAAGCATAGATAGATATTACACACCCTTTAGCCAAAAATAGAAAGTGGATATCGTAGAGTACTACGGACGCGTGGGGTGCTAATTCCTTCCTTTCGCGTAACTAAATCCCTTACTTAGATTCTCTTGATCTCGATCGTAGAACCGCGATTTCTCCCCTTCAGGTTTACTCGATGTTTTCCTTTCTCCGTCGTGGGATAAAAGACGTTCGATGGCGACTCCATTGATATACCCCTATCATTCGGAAGTTCAGCCGGGTGATTTCAGCTGGCGACTCCACTGGGGACAGTTGACCTATTGTTGGTCCGTCCAGGAGTTGATCCTAGCTTTCTTTTTCATGTCTATTGGGCATTTATTTGTGTACTCACTTTATCGCATCATCCTTTGTATGCTTTGCATTGCATTCTATGTGGCATATTTACAACTTTCATATATTCTAGGGTTAAATAAGTTTTTGGTCCCTATAAATATCTCAAATTTAGTTTTTAGTCCCTCTAAAATTTTCCTTCAAAGAATGTCCTCCTAAAAATTTAAATTTTAACTTTTGGTCCCTCCTGCAATTTAGCGACGGTTTTTACAATTTAGCGACGGTTTTTACGACGGTTTTAGCGACGGTTTTTACGACGGTTTTAGCGACGGTTTTGCCCCGAGGGATCAAAAGTTAAAATTAAAATTTTTAGGAGGACCATTCTTTGAAGGAAAATTTTAGAGGGACCAAAAACTTATTTAACCCTATACTCTATATCTAAACTGTTGTTGTGGTTGATCTCTTGATTTGGGTGGGTGTTATTTGAGGTAAAATGCCCACTATCCCGGCCAGTGACACATAGGCTAGATGGATGTTCATGTCAAATCCCGCATCCCGTGGTGCGTGTGAGGAGGCATGAAGTACCAAACTCAGACGAGATTCAATTGACGGTGCTTTTATCCTACACTATGTTGTGTAGTCAGCGAAGTACTCGATAAAGGATCATCGACTCTGTTTATCATTAGGGACTCCCGTTGTGTCTAGAATCACCCTGTGAGTTGGGGCGGGACATCATTACTACAGGTACCGTTGGTGACTCGGCATTTTCTGTTGGTGACTCGGTATTTTCTGTTGGTGACTCTGTATTCCCTATTAGTATCCGTGATCTTGTTCGGTGGTATTTTCTAGCCGTTACTCCGTCTGTGATTCCTATTTTCTCCAATCAGAGTAAGAAATCAAACAGCAGTTTGACCAGTGTTCATGGAAGTAGTAAACTCATGATCAACGCATAATGTACTAGCATCTTAGCATGTTTATTTTCTTTCCAAAAAGAAATGTCAGGAAAATACATATGTACATAGCTAGCATGCATATTCATTCATTTCATACATTCATAACAGGTATTTGAGACATGGGGATTTCTCTTACTCAGACCTGGTATTTTCAGGATCAGAATTGTGAAATTTGCCCCTTCGCCACTCTGCGATCGAAATCATATAATGGAACAACTTCGCGGGGAACTAGATGAAGTGAAGGAACATATGGGATTCTTTCTACTAGACATGCAAGACTTGAAGGAAGAGAATCATCCGTTGAAAATGCAGTTGGGTTTGATTATAGAAGTCTTAGGGACCGTGTTGAGAAAGGGAGATGATCCCATTTTTTCTACAGCAACAGGAGTCATTATTCCTTCTTATACTCTAGGGAATTCTTTGAGCCTTAAATCTGGGTATGCATCTCCTCCACCACCCTGTATTCCGAGGTCTCCTCGTTCACGTCTAATTCCTATTGTTCAGAAAGGTCCAAAAGGTAAAGCTCTTCAACCAGGGTCGTCACACTCTGAAAGGCAATTCGATCCCATTCCGATGTCGTACGCTCAGTTACTTCCTCAATTGCTCAAGTTTCGGTTGGTTGAACTCCGAACTCTTGCCATGCCTAAAGGGTTTCTATTCGAGTACGATGTGATGGCCAAGTGTGATTTCCATTCTAGGGCACCTTGTCATGATACGGAAGACTGTGTAGTGTTGAAAAATGAGGTTCAGAATTTGCTTGACAAATGGACTATCCTATTTACTTCCATAGGGCTGAATATGCAAGCCCACTCTGCTCCCGCTACTGATATGATCATTATGCATATTGTTACGCCTCAAAAGAAAACTCATGCTTCGAAGCAGGATAATCGACGGCTCCAGCCGTAGGCTCATCAAGCGTTGCACCAACAGAATCAAAAGTGGCAAGAAAATCATACTACCAAAAGATTCGATGTCATTCCGATGTCTTATGCTGAGATATTGACACAATTGCTTGAGCTCAAATTGGTAGTTCAAAAGGCCATGCTGCCACTTCCTCCTCCTGACAAGCGTCCGATTAGCTATGATGTTAATGTCGTTTGCGCATTCCATTCCAGTACCGTTGGACACAACATTGAAGATTGATATGCATTCAAGTGTAAGGTACATGATCTGATTGACGCAAAAGCTATAAGTTTCACGCCAGATGGTCAAATTTGGGTACCCGCATGACACAGCGGATGTCAAGACTTCAAAGTGCATCATCAGGGGCAACAAGTCAAGTCTCCTCAACGACAATTTCAAATATTTCATTTGCATTTTCATTTGTAATCTTTCTTCTTTGTTCAGTACAGGCTTGCATGCAAAACATTTCCATCTTCTGAATGATAATCATAACGCATTGAATATGTTTGTCTTGAACTAATCCATTGGTATGCACTCTCAATTGTTTTCAAATGCTTTTGATATTCAACTCTTATTAATAAAGCAAAACCTCTGTAGGGAGGATGACGAAAATATACTAAGAATCTCAAACGGTATTGCTTTCGAATGAAAACCCTGCTAACGATGTACAGACCTTATTTCAAATCCCCAAACACCGGAGATATAAGGGAGTTAGACCCTCGTCAACCCCTTTTGAGCCTTGAAGTAGGAGTTTCTTTTCTGTTCAGAAAAACCTCATTTTAATCTGGGGCAGGGTAATGTTCAGTTAATCTGATTGAGCTCTCAAAACTCATCCAAAGTATACTTCAAAGGATACAACAATGGCTATCCTTCAAAGGTTGAGAAACTGTAGCAGTCAAGTTTCAACTATCGAAAGTGTGCATCAGAAAAAGACAATGTCCCAACGGATATTCCTCATCTGCAAAGAACTTAGATCGCCACAATCACCTCTAGAAAATCGAAGATGGTGTAGAGATCAACTTCTGGTTCGCAAAAAAAAACAAACAAAAATTGGAAAATAAAAATGAAAAAGCCTGCTAAGTCGAACTTGATAATAAGTCGCTTAGGCAAAATAAAAAGGGTAAATGTTTGGCAGGCCAGAAAGGTGAGGATAAGCGAATAACATCCTCAATAAATAACAAAGTCGTTGATCAAGCACTAAGCAAAAAGTGTGAGTGGTTGTTCTGTGCAAGAAATCTCGTCATTAACAAAGTCAAAGTTGCACAATCAGTAAACTGCGATGGTTTCTCAACTATCCAATTTCTTCTGGTGAGAGATGATTGCTCATATCGGATCAACTGAACTTAGGATTGGAGAATATCATGAAGGGGGTGGGCACCAAATATTTTGAGCCTAAAAATCCTTCTTTCTAAAAACTGTGACCCAGGCCACGTTAGAACCCTTAAAAGTCCTAACTGAAGCAGGGTTAATTTGAAAGCTAAGCTGTGAAGAGAACACGGTATCCTGACTCCTAGGAGGCTTGATAACACCTTTGAGTTGGTATCACTCAATCTTTTGTTATCTTTTGCATAGAAAATGCGATGTTTTGACATCTTTTCAAAAGCTTTTTGTTTCAAGACAAGCATAGGATTTGCATTAGAATTATCATTTTTAGGATAAAACATTCTTTGCATATGAACAGGTGCTTAAACATCCAAGAAGCTTGCATAATGAGTATCGGGTGAACACCTTGTTTGTCCCAAGGGGCAGGTTATCCGAGACTCTGTTGAATGGCCTTTCAAAGAATCATCTTGGAACTGGGGCAGCCTTGTCAAGGTTAACCAATCCCTTCAGAGATACAGGGGCATGTTGATTATTTGTGTTTCACTCGGGGTTCGAAGTTGGCGTATGGGTGACGGTTTGCAGATGCCTGATTGTTCGTTTGATTGAAATTCCTATATCTTGAAGAATACTCTTCAATGTAGGTTCCTCCCTGTTGAGTCTGTCTTTAGACAAAAATGGTCTCTATATTTGGTCTTTAGAAGTTTGCCAGGTCGATTCGTTCTTCTTGATTCAAGCTTTGACCTGTTGATGTCTTTTTTTGCAATGAGTCGCACGCTCCTTGTTTGTGCAAATCGTCGGTTATCTTACCTGTGTTTGCATCACCTTTCCAGATGCTTGGGTATCCACACTTGGTGTGTGGTAATCCAAGTGTTTGACATTCTTGAATAATTATACCCCGTCGTTGGCCTGAGGGATACTATAGTTCTTGCAGACACTTTCTCTGGTGTCGTTGTCTTGGCAATCTTCGTTGGAGTTTGTCTTTGCTAGGCGTTCTTTTTCCCTTTGCAAGTTTATCTTCACGCAGATGTTCTTTCCTCGTGAGCGCGTCTTCGCCCGAAGTTCTCTTTCACTTATCAATTTGTCTTTGTATATTTTTTTCGCTTTTCTTATGTGAGTTCGTCTTTGCCCGATGTCCTCTCTTTTTTTCCTGCAAGTTCATCCTCACACGGGTGTCCTTTCTCCCGAGTTCGTCTTTGTCCGACGATTCTCCCTCTTATGGATTTTCCATTGTCAAGTATCTCACAGCTTGGTGCCCTCACATCATCCCCAATGAAGCTCAGTATCTCATTTTAGTAAGCATGGACGAGAAAACCCTGAGTGAAACTTCGTTACCATAGGCCTTTTTGCAGGACTATTTCTACCTCTATTTTCATGAGCTCCAATGATTGCATTAAAATCTCCAAAAAAATATGACCAAGGAATAGGGTAATTAGATTAAATATCATTAAGATCTTTCCAAAGCTCTCTTCTTCTAATGAGTTTAGTAGAGGCATAAATGACAACAACAACCAACAAAACATTGTTGATAGTGAAAGACAAAGCATTGAACTGGTCGGAAAAATAGATAATGTTTGGAGAGAGATCTATACTACAGAAGTACCAAAGCGAAGGATAATCCAAATTATTTAAGGAGAAAGGTTTTAGACCTAATTTAGAAAACCAATTGGAGGGGAATTTAGTGAAATCCATCTTTGGTTCGACAATATATAAGAAATCTGGTTTATGAAGCTTGAGTAATCTTTTCAAGGATAGTCTAGAAGGAGCATTAGCCACACCTCTAATTTTCCAATAGAGGCACTTCATAAGGAAGGCTTATCGGGTCATGCTTAAAACCCAGTGGAGTGCTTTGTTTAATTCGAGCTGATTACTTCTTCTTTAGGATAGTCACAACATTTGAAAAAACGCCTTCATCAATATTAGGTTCCTTCCCAAGTTCTTCCAAATTATTCCATGAATTATGTAGGAAATTAGCATCTTCATTAACATCCTTATTGTTAAAACTTCCAAAGTTATTGCCAAATTTTCCAAAGTCCTGAGTTACATCCACAAAAAGAGAGAATTGTGAGCTAGAATCATCATGAGGTTGAGATATAAAGTTCAGAGGGTTAGGGACCAAAATAGGATCAACTTACAACACATGCACATAAGTAGAAACCAAAATTAAATTATCAGTAGGGGTTGGATTTTCTTGATGCATTTCAACTGGAACCAAGATAGGAACTTCCAACTATTGTTCTTGTTTTATTCATTCACTATCATTGTAATTGAAAGCCACATCTTCAACGGGATTTTTATGAACTTTTGAAAAAGTAGCAGTTTTCGATTTTGAGTTAGGAGGAATAACAAATTTTTTCAAAACCTTACAGTCTTGCAAATATGCCCAGTTTTTTGACAATGGTTACAGAGCTCTGGGCTATTTTCATATTATATGTCCACAAAGAAAGCAAAACCTACTCTTTCGACCAAAACATTGTGGTTTAGAGGTTGAGACAAATCTACACCAATCTGAACCCTTACAAATTGCCCAAAAGTTCTATCGACTATCGGTTTTGAAGAGGCACCATCAATTCAGATTAGGGTACCGACACATCTAGCTATAGCAAACAGGATATGCGGTCTCTAATACTCATGAGAAAGCCTAAAAATGAACTCATACTTGAGCTGAGGTGATGTTTTATAAAGCAAGGTTGAATTCCTTTTACCAAGCAAACATCTTCAAATATTCTGGGTTCAAACTGACATAGCTCGAAGCTCTAACTCTTCTGATATCCTCCGAAGAAGAAAAAGTGAATACATAATAACCTTTGCCCAATGATAAAACTCCCCAGTTCTTCACATTTGACCAAAGCAAAGAGAGTTTCTTCTTCAGAGCAACTACTGTGAGAGGCGTGGATCCTTTTGGCCAAATGATTATGCCATTAAGGTTGTTCTTACATTCAACGAGACCAACTTTATACTCTTCCTCAAGAATGGTGATGTAGAGACGATCACTTTTTGGCCAAATAATTCTGTCGTAAAAGTTGTGAAATAGGGATGTCACAAACTCCTTTGAGGGCTTGGATAAAAGACTTCGAAGCTTGTTTCAACTCAAGAAGACAAAGGATGCAAGAGATGGGAAACATGATTAAGCTTGGATAAGACAATAGTTTCAAGAAATAAATGAAGGTAGTCCATGGTGAATCTAAAAGGAGGAAATTAGGATTTATGGCCGCTCATCGCATATGAAAGACCGTTACAACCAACTTTGTGAGGGCTTGGGCAACTACACGAAATAAATTTATGAGGGTCAAGACACTAGGTAATTAGTGGTTGTTTAGACCCTTACACATTTCCTACTCAATTTACAGTCACTCTTCTCTTATTTTTTGGCTTAAATGCACTTTTGGTCCCCCTATACTAATTTTTTTAACATTTTAGTCCCTCTATAAAAAAAAACCAACTATTAGTTCCCCAATATCATATCTCATGTTTTTTTAGTGGTCCCCCATGATAAAGTAGTCTAATTTGCATAGGTGACATTGAAATTATGAAGTGACATTTTTTTTTAATTGATGTCACGTCATTATAAATATTTAAATATTTATTATTATTTTTTTAAGTTTTCTTTATAATAATTAAACATTTTTAATTATTTTACTATTAGGTCCCCCAATATCATAATTTCATGTTTTTTTAGTGGTCCCCCATGATAAAATAGTCTAATTTGCATAGGTGACATTGAAATTATGAAGTGACATTTTTTTTAATTGATGTCACGTCATTATAAATATTTAAATATTTATTATTACTTTTTTAAATTTTCTTTATAATAATTAAACGTTTTTAATTATTTTAGTTATTTTTGCTTATAAATATTTATTTAAAAATTATATATTATAAATTTTAATTCTAAAATATATATTTTTAGGTCTATTTTTAATGACGTGACAACAATTAAAAAATGTCACCTCATAATTTCAATGCCACATATGCAAATTAAACTATTTTGTTGTGGGGGACCTCAAAAAAAACATAAAATACGATATGAGGGACTTAATAGTTGATTTATTTTATAGAAGTACTAAAATAATTAGAAAATTAATATAGGGGGACCAAAGTGCATTTAAGCCTATTTTTTTTTTCATTTCTTATTTTTACCTTCTTTTTAAACTTCTCTCTAAATTTTCCTTAAAATATCTCATTTTCTCCCATCATTTTTTATTATCTTAGTTTTGAAACTTTTTTCATAATTATCAATTTATTTGTTTTAAAAAAATTCTATTTATTAATTAAATTTAGTTTTTTCCTATTTTATATTATTATTTAAGTTTTTAATTTTATTTGAAGTATTTTTCTAATAAAATATTTGTAAACTCTCACAAACTCTCACAAAATTAAATGTAAGAGATAGTTTTAAACTCTCACATTTGAAATACACAAACATTTGTTAGAATTTAAACCGTTATAAATATTTGATTTGGATAGTGGGCTACAAGAATACATCATAGGTGGGCAAATCAAATCCAAATTATAACCTTTTGGCATTAAACTTGATATAAATGCAACATCTTATTTGAAACTAAAGAAAACTAAACTTAGAGAGAAAGAAACCTAACAAGCCATCCTCCATTCCTCTTCCTTAGTGATCAATACTTAGGAAGAGAACATTCCCTTGGAAGGTTACTTTGAAACCTTTCATAATCTTGACAATAATCATAAAACAAATGATATTTCCTAACCCATTTAAACCACCTTCTTTGTATGGATGTTAATGAACTAAAGTTATATTGGTTCCACCAATTGTTAGAGCTTGATGCTCTACAAAATCTTGGGTTCCCTTTCCACACACAAGCATCAATTTTATAGTTTCTAAATGAAGCTATAAAAGGTCCATTTTTCCAATCAATTTTATCTTGGCCTCCTCTTGTTGCCCAACTATCACCATTCCAAAGGGTTGCTTTTAGACTCATTGGTTGCCTTCTAGGAAATGCTACTCCTTTGTCTGCATGGTTTTTGAATACTCTTATAGGAATTGTATCCACCATGAACCTGCAAAAGGAAATAGTATATACATACATCAACTATATATCTTTTTTTATGACTCGGTAATGGGTCTTAGAATCTACTAATCTGAGGGAGACCAATCTCACTGTTCACTTCTTAGGAACCATTTAAAGCCAAAGATAAATTTTGTGTAGACTGACCCAACACAAAAATTGTCAGCATTTAATAGGATTTGAACATGAGACATCAAGAAGAACACACTCTTAGCTCTCAAACCTTCACTAATATATATCTTTTTCGGAAAGACAAGTGTTGAAGAGGAAGATTTTAGGATATAAAGAGAATGCTTACACAATTTGGTGCAGATTCCACAACACAGAATAAGTATGGAAGTCTTTTGTTGGATCAAACCACAGTTGAATCCTTTCCTCTCTATTGTCAAATCCATCTGCATAAATATTTGTTTGAAGAATATATGGTTGGCCAGAGACGTTCCCTAGAAATTCCAAGTCTATTTCATCTCTATTTGGTTGATCAGATGTCAGCTGAAAATAAATTTCCAAACTAATTTGTATCTATACTTTTATATTTAAATTAAAAAATAGAGAACAAAACAAATGGTCCTTACATAATAGGCCAAGACTGTGCCTGCAGAATCACCTGGTACTAGTTTGATTTGCATGTCAATTTGTCCAAATAAAAACATCTGGTTGGAAGCAAAACCAGCCCCTGCAACGATCCAAAACTCGTCATTAAGAAATGAAAGATAATGGTTTGCAGCTTAACCGAAACCATCACTATATTTTAAAATTATATAAGACACGATACTAACACGTTGTCACATACAATAATGTAAAAAATAATAAAAACAATTGAATATAAAGGGATGCTTTAGTTTCAGAACATGTTTTCAATATGAAGTGATTGTGCTTCAAAACTCTTTATAGCTTACACATTGCAGGTTGTTCAGATTAAGATACATTAAACATATATTTGAGCATACCAGATTCTTGATCAAGTTTCAAGCTTCTTGTCTTTCCATCATCAGATGTGTTTACATGATTGGGAGACCATAATACAAAGAAGTCTTTATTGAAGTCACCGGTTGAAACAATAGAAGCAACTGAAATTTGAAACAAACTAAAAGAAACAAACCCAAAAATGAAGAAAAGTGTTGTGTAATTATTCATGGTTCGTGTAAAAGAATATATGCTTAAGATGATTGTAATTTGCAAATGAAGTTGAAGAAAAACTATATATAGGTACCGTGCATATGGGAAGGTGACAAATTTAATAATATCTCTAGGAGGAAGCAAGGGAAATTTTTGTTGATGGAATCTTCGTTGAAATATATACCAAACTTGGAAGATACACTTGTCTAGTTCTATGCATTTTCAAGAAAAGCCCTTTTCCCACTCTTTTCAATGAAAAGTGTACTCCCTAATGAGATTAGTTTTCTTTCTTTTCTCATCTCATGATAGCTTTAGATATAAATCTTCTATTTTTCTAACTCTAAGGGCTTCAAAGATTTTATTCCTTTCTTCCTTTAAGTCATTTTTAAAGCGGTGTTATTATTCTCTCAACCTTTAAATTTTCGGAAATAAGGGTATGTTTGTTTCAACTTTAAAAAAATAGATTTTTTTAATGTATTTTTACAAATAGATTTTTCAAAATCCATTTTCAAAATATTAAAAGTTTTTCTATGTGTTTTTTCTAAATCGAAACACTAATTTTGACATTCTATAACATAAACGTATATTATTAAAGACCAACACATAGTCAAAATTATAATTTTTTCAAAGATTAATCTCAAACTTTATAGGTATGATCTATATGATGGTATATTTCAATCCAACGGTTGATTTTAAAAAATATTAATTTGAAGTGACGTTTTTGAGCGAGTGTAACTCATGGTGTAACTCTTCGGGTGTAATTTGATCCCTCCTATATAACCCTATATATATATATATATATATATATATATATATATATATATATTTATGAGGAGGGATATTCTTACTCCAAGAGTAAGTTTAAAACACTTACTTCCAAATCCTAACCCTTGATATGCATTAATCCAACGACTTTAATTATTTCTAAAAAAAAAATACTATTAAAGGATCAATTAAAGTCGTTGGATTAATGCACATCAAGGATTAAAGGCACTACAAAAAAATAATTTTTGGCAGCGCCTCTACGAAAGCGCTTTTTAGAGAAAGCGCTTTCATAGGCTTTAAAAAAAATTCGCTTAAAAAAGCGTTTTCATAGGGTTTCCTAAGAAAGCGCTTTACAAAAAGCGCTGCTAAAGGCATTAGAAATATCTAACCTAAGAAAGCGTTTTTGAAAAGCGCTCTTATAGCTGGCCTTAAGAAAGCGCTTTTAAAAAGCGCTCTTACAGGATGCCTTAAGAAAGCGCTTTTAAAAGCGCTGTTATAAGCTATGATACAAAGCGCTTTTGAAGAAAAAAAGCGCTCTTATATATGGGCTTATGAAAGTGTTTTTAAAAGCGCTTTCATAGATTATTTTATAATTAAAATTGAAAACCCTAAAATACGATTTCATTGTTCATTATGCTTCTGCGTTCTTGTTTCCTTGCGTTTGCTGCTACCTGCGTTCATCTTCTTCTCCCGTACCTGCATTTCAAGTCGTTCCACCGCCACTCGCCCTCCGCTCTCACTGCTCGTCTGCTCTCTGCTCCATTTCGCTCCATTGTTTCGCCGAAACTCCTTCTCTGCTCCATTGTTTCTATCTATTCTCTACTCACCTTCCCACTGCTCCAGATTATTCAAGGTAGTTTCATTTTTGTTGTTATTGTTTAAGTTGAAGTTTGATTATAGTTATTGAACTATCACTGTTTCTGTCTGTTCTTTGTTTTTGTTGTTATTGTTGTTGTTATTGTTATGTGTTGCTGCCCGGATTTTGTAATGTCCGTTCTCGACCCTGGACCACACCATTTGACATTCAACAACTTTATCATTACATTTGTGGAAATTTCTATTTGTATTATTGATATGTTTGCAATTTTGGGTGTCATTGAGAAGAATAATATTCGACATAATGTATTGTTAGTTGGCTCATGTTTAATGGATTGCTTAAAGTCACTACTAGAAAAACATGAGATAATTGGAGGCTTTTATTTAGGATTGGTTCTCACTACTGGTTATGAGTGTCACAATATTATTGGAAGCAAATTCTTTGTTCTTGCAGCTATACATGGAAGTGTTATGCATGCATGTAAACTGTTTGAGAAATTTCCATATAGAAAAGTTGTGATATGGTCTAGTGTATTTCAGAATTGTGCTTGCATTTTCTCAATTAATTTGAATTCCTTCTTTGTCGCATATTGTTTGCATTTTAGTATAATTTCTCTCTATTTCTTAGTCTCAATAATATGTTCATAACAATCAATATTAAATTCTATGCATTATTTTCTATATGCAGTATGCTAAAGTCCCACCAACTATTTGTGATGAGTTAGATAAACTTCAAAGAAGATTTATATATGTTATGACACTAACTAAGACAACATGCAAGGCTCGTCTGATAGTTGAAAAGTTTGTTGTGTGCCTAAGGACCATGAGAACTTAACCTATTTTTTTTATTAATAGAACTTTAATGCGCGTTACTAAGTTTGTTCATGGCTGCCCGGATTTTGTTACGTTTGATTTATAGCCTGTATTGAATTTGGTTTATCATGTTAGTTTCACTTATATTCATTCATGTACATTCATCCTATTTTTTATAATAGAAGTTTTCTTTTCTTTGAATTAGCAGCGTTTCCCGGCCTAGTTCGACGTACGACGCTCATTCTCCGCGTTTCTTTGAGATCGATAACTCTGAGGTAAATTTCTTCCTCAAATTATTGGTATTGTGATGAATTTGTCTTAAATTGCCTTTCCTATGTTGCGTTTTCTTGATACGGATCCATTCCGTGTATACTTTGCGTTTTGACAGAAACGCAGTATACTGTTTTGTGCACTAATAAGTCATCTTGGAGTAAGAATATCCCTTATATATATATATATATATATATATATATATATATATATATATATATATATATATATATATATATATTGTGTGTGTGTCAAGTTCAAAATCTAGATGGTAAAGAGAGCATTTCTAAGATTTCATAGGGTTTAAGAGTAATGGGACACATCTTTGTGAGAGATACACAACATATTCACTCAACATTTTAAGGTAATATATGTGTGGATTCCCTCACATATATAGTGTTTAATCTTTCATTTTCTAATCAAGGTGAAACTTTTTTCTCACACTTGATTATCAACAAGTATTAAGAGTGTAGAATCCTTATTTAGTTTCATACAATTTTTTAAAGTTAAATATGTTTAAATTCCTTCTAAAGTTAGGTATATATATATATATATATATATATATATATATATATATATATATATATATATATATATATATATATATATATATATATATATGTGTGTGTGTGTGTGTGTGTGTGTGTGTGTGTGAGTCCAAAATCTAGACGGTAAAAGAGAGCATTTCTAAGATTTCATATGGTTTAAGAGTAATGGGACACATCTTTGTGAGAGATACACCACATATTCACTCAAAAATTTAAAATAATATGTGTGTGGATTCTCTCACGTATATAGATGAGATTTTTTTCTCACATTTGATTATCAACAAATACTAAGAGTGCAGAATCCTTATTTAGTTAGTTTTTAAAGTTAAATATGTTTAAATTCTTCTTTAGAAGTATTATAACTTTTCTGTCATTCAAAAAAAATTTCATTGAAAACTCGTCTCTCTAAAGCTTGGAATTCTAACTATTGATCCCTGTTGCAACTTAGCAAAGACTTTATAACTTTGTTACTGAATTAACAATGGAGACGAAGAATAAAAATGAGTAACTTGACTTTTAATATATTTAATCAGTTTTTTAGTTGGTAAAAAAATTATTCTAAATTGCAAAAAAAATGCTTTAAATAATGCACATCCTTAATCATATGTAATAATTATATACAGACTCAAATAAGCACATGGTGTGAGAAAAAAAATCCAAATTTGTAACCAAAAAAAAATTCCAAATTAAATCTATTATAAATCTATAAAAATGAAAGTACCTGGATTTTAGCACAACACCATTTCTGAAAAATTACAATTTGGTCTATTTTTTAAGGGTAATAAAGTAACTATGACAAATGTTTGCACCACATTCATTTGGAGCTGATGTGTCACTCTCACATTTTTTCTTATTTTTATAAAAAAAATTTTACACTAAACAAATGAATTTATTAATATCCCTATTAACCCTAATTGGAACGTAATCAAAAGCCAAGGAATAGAAATTTCTGGGAATATCAAACGTTTTTCCCTTCCCCATGCCTTATCATTATCTCTCTTTGAATCAAGATTCAAATTGCAATGGGAAACCAACACATAACACAGCTTTTCCAAATCTCACCCGTGTCATCTTTCCTACCTCCATTCTGTTTTCCCCAAACCTTCTCATCATCAATCTCCTCACTGTTCTCTTACTTCCAACAACCGGTTTCCTCTGCTTCTTCTCCTAAACTCACCTCTTTCCATATACCTTCAGCCGCCGTAAACCCCTTCATTCTCTCACCGGAACCTCCTTCGAACTCCTCTACAGCCGCTACCATACGCAACTCTGTTCCACCTCCAGCCATCAATCCTTTGTCGTATCTCCTTCACCGCCACCATCATCTCCATTCTCATCAACAAACAGCTCCTCTGCTCAACATCATCCCTCGCCACGTCCTCTGTTCCTTCGTACTTCTGGTAAGCATTGATTTCTTTCTGTCAGTTGGTTTGTAAAATTTTGCTTTTCCTACTACAAGCATTCGTGTATTCTATATGACTGAAAAGACAGGATACGGGTCTAATGTATCAAGGTTGATACATATGTGCTTTTTTATGCAGATCTATGTTGTTGATAGTTTGGACCGCGAGAGAATTGGGAAAGCAAAGCAAGAATTTCGGTGATGAAGTAAAAACTTATCGCAGTGTACACACCATGTTATTACCAATGACTTTGAACTTATCTATGGATTACTTGCAGAATATCATAAATGACCCATTTATGCTCAAAAGTGTCATCTTGGTGTTAGCCAACAAACAGGACCTGGTATGTGTATCTTCTTGATATGTGTTCTACTTCTTTTTTTCTGAGAAAAAAAATTAAAATTGTGCTTTAGAAAGTAGTTGCTAAATTGTATTTTGCTGGTGCATCTAATCAGAATAATTAGATAAATGTTTATTGGCATGTTTGTTGGCATTTTGCATAAGCATAAGAATTGTTCGAATTGAAGTGTTTTTCATTCTGATGCTATGTTTTTAACAATGTATACGTTTCTTATTTTTCTGTGGCCTGTTAGGTTTGGCATATCAATTGTAGTCATGTGAAGAAAAGGTAGAGATAGTTGTGGAAGATTGCTGTTAGATGTAAGCATTTGTGGTCTGTTACCAGTTCTCAATATAAAGAGCACTTGGAGCTTATTCTCTTTGATTCAAATGTATTATAAAATTTAAGCATTTCTGCTATACCATACTGATTTTGTGATAACAGTTCTGCTATACCATACTGATTTCTATGGCTATACCATATTGTTTTTAGGTGCAACACAACTCTGCAACTTTACAAAGTATCCCTCGAGGTATGTTGCATTTTGTGAAACACTACAAATTTGAGAAAACTGAAATTATTATAAACTGATTATTTTTCTCTTAATCTATTCAGGAAGCAAAGGCAAAAGATTTGTTAGAGAAAACAACAGAACCTATGCTAATGTCAACAAAACTTTGTATAGTTTGTTGAACATCACTATAAATAGGATATACTAAATTTGCTTCTGCAATGTATCTACTTTAGCATTCTTATGATGCAAATATTATATCAGTTGGATGTGCAATATCTTCATTCTCACGCATGATTGTAGAATTTGCTTGAACCCAACCCCTCAACTGGAGCTTATTCTCTTTGATTCAAAGGTATTATAAAATTTAAGCAACAGTTCTGCTATACCATACTGATTTCTATGGCAGTTCTGCTATACCATACTGTTTTTGGGTTTTTTATGGCAGGGTGTAGGAGCAGCTGAATCAATGAAATTGCTCTTGGTCCGCAATGGAAGCAACACAACTCTGCAGCTTTACAAAGTATCCCTCGAGGTATGTTGCATTTTGTGAAACACTACAAATTTGAGAAAACTGAAATTATTATAAACTGATTATTTTTCTCTTAATCTATTCAGGAAGCAAAGGCAAAAGATTTGTTAGAGAAAACAACACAACCTATGCTACTGTCAACAAAATTTTGTATAGTTTGTTGAACATCACTATAAATAGGATATACTAAATTTGCTTCTGCAATGTATCTACTTTAGCATTCTTATGATGCATTTGACTGTGAAATATTATATCAGTTGGATGTGCAATATCTTCATCCTCACGCATCTATTGATTGTAGAATTTGCTTGAACCCAACCCCTCAACTGGAGCTTATTCTCTTTGATTCAAAGGTATTATAAAATTTAAGTTGATAACAGTTCTGCTATACCATACTGATTTCTATGGCAGTTCTGCTCTACCATAATGTTTTTGGGTTTTTTATGGCAGGGTGTGGGAGCATCCTAAATCAATGAAATTGCTTTTGGTCCGCAATAGAAACAACACAACTCTGCAGCTTTACAAAGTATCCCCTCGAGGTATGTTCTATTTTGTGAAACACTACAAATTTGAGAAAACTAAAATTATTATAAACTGATTATTTTTCTCTTAATCTATTCAGGAAGCAAAGGCAAAAGATTTGTTAGAGAAAACAACAGAACCTATGCTAATGTCAATAAAACTTTGTATAGTTTGTTGAACATCACTATAAATAGGATATTACTAAATTTGCTTCTGCAATGTATCTACTTTAGCATAAGAATGCATCTGACTGTGAAATATTATATCAGTTGGATGTGCAAACTTGAACCCAACCCCTCAATTGGGATAGAGTATTATCTTTCATATAACAGTAAATCATTGAACAACTGCATGTTCACTCTCTTTTTTTCCTTGCACTCAATAGCAGTTTAGTATGCTTTTGTCTTAGATTGAGTTTGTGGTTAAATACATGTTCTAACTTCAAATTGAACAAGTTTATTTCAAGTGTCTAAAATGTGTGTTAAGTTAAATGAAATATTGATTTTTAAAGTAATTAAATGAAATAATTATTTCTAATATAATTAAATGAAATAGATATAGACATTATAATTTATATTTAAATAAATGCATTCTATCATTAGAATTAGCTTTTGTATATTTTAAGTGGATTTAATTTCATGATTTACTTTTAAAAAAAATTATAAGACAAAACTTAAAACATTTAGTGTAATATTTCTATAAGACAACACCTTTTGAAGCGGTAAATCTGTACAACCAAAAAATTGAAGCGGTAAATCTGTACAACCAAAAAAATCGTTTTTCCCAAGATGAAACGGTAAATCTAATTTATTTTGAATCAAAATTACAATTCTCATTTGTTGTGAAATTTGAATAAAAATACTATTTTGTATTGATATTTTTTATTTTTAATTGCTATAATTTTATAAACAAATATTATAATTTTTAATAAAATATTTATGATTTATTTTTTTAAAGTACGACTAATTAATATATTTTTATACATTATTAGAAACAAATATTACAATTTTTTAATCAAATATTTGAGTACCATTTAATTCGATACTTTACCAATATATCTTTTGAATGAAGACATTATTATCATTTATTTTTATTATACTTATATGGAAATTATTTTGAATGGTGACATAAATATGTTTAATTTTTATGTTTGATTTGATTTTGTAAAATATTATGATCAATCAAATTTGAATTCTCTTTTAATATTATAGGTTTGATACTGTTTCATATTGTAGCAATATTTTATACATTAGAATATATAAAAATATGAAAAAAATTAAATCAAAACTTTACAAATATATCTTTTGAATGGAGGTATTAATATTATTTAATTTTATTATATATAGAAATTATTTTGAATGGTAACATTAATACATTTTATTTTTATGCATGATTTGATTTCAAAAATTTATGATCAATAAATTTTGAATGGAATTATAATTTAACCAATAAAATTTTCTACTGACTTCTAAATATATTTGTGTATATTTTTTGAAAGGTTATATTTATATTCTTGAAAAAATTAACGTAGTTTAAACGATGTATTGCTAACTATAAATATATTGTTAGTAAAATTAACAAAAAGTATATTATATATATATATATATATATATATATATATATATATATATATATATATATATATATAAAAGGTAAAGTAAATAAGAACTCTAATATTTATCTTAAATATTTAAAGCATATCACAATCTTTTAAATTAACTTTAAAATTGTAATCATGATAAAAAATGTTAAATTGTAGTCATGAAATTTTAATGAAAATGATAATCATAAAATTAATAATAAAAGGTATAAATTAATTCATACAATCCTTTTTATAAATTGAATAAGTTACATTTTGTTATAGTTTAAATAATATTTTGTTACTAAAAATATTTAAAATCATATATTTTTATGAAATATTAATAAAAATCATGTATTTTAAAGAAATATTTATTTAACTAATCATTTACTCGATTATATGTATAGTAACTTTATTAAAGAGTTAATTGATCAATTAATTCAATTAAATTATTTTCAAAATATTAGTTGATCCATTAAAAATCAATTTAATGTAAATAATGGAAATAAAATATATAATATTGGTATAATTTTAAATAGTATTTAGAAAGTAGTTTAAGAAAAAACTATATGATTTTGAATGTTATTGATATATTTAAAAAAAATTGAAAGTCATGTCATATCCACAAACATTTCTATATGATCTTTTACTATATCGATTTCTCTTGATTTAGTTGAATATATATTTTGAGAAGAATTTCTCTAATCAAGGTTGTTGTTAGAGCCTACGATATTCACAATTTAGCTAATGTTAAAAGACTACAATTTGACGACGAGTTGTTATATATTGTAGGTTTGGAAAAATTGTAAATATGATATATAAAAAAAATTAAAAGTGGTTATACATTGTCATTTTCAAATTCTATTTCAATTAAAATCAACGATGCAAACGAACCAATTAAAATAAAAATTATGATTTATTTAAATAAAGAAGATATCTTTTCTTTCTCTCTTTGATAATTTTTTATTTTTCTACTAATATCAACAATAATAAATGTCAAATTATTATTTAATATTTTAAGCGATTTTTTATTTCTTTCCCTACGGATATCTATAATAATAAATGTTATATTATTATTTATAGTTGTAATTTTTTTAATTATCAATAATACATTTATATTAAAACAAAAATGATTATATTATTAAAATTATTATTCTCTTTTATTTCCATATTTATAACATAATAAAAAATAAATTATATTTTTATCCATAAAATTTTATAACATGATAAAAAATTATTTTTTATAAACAAAAAAAAAGTTATAATTTTTATAAACGGGAATAAGTTACAAATATTTTTATAATAAAAAAAATCCAACTATTGATGCAATTGTTTTTAACATGAATAAGTTAAAAATAATTTCGTAAAACGTTACACATGTTAATGACACTTATAAACAAAAAAACTCTATATTTATATAATTATTTTATTAACGGAAATAAGTTATAATATTAAACATAAGGACTAAAGTATCGGTGAGAAGGTTTTAAAAGTATGTAAAATTTGTAAATATGATCTAATAAGAAGGTTTTAAAATTGAAATGTAACGAGAAGTTGTCATACATTGTAGGATATAATTTTTTGGAGGTATAATTTTTTGGAGGATAACTCAGTAGATGTGAATGTATCTATTAACTCATCTGGATTCACGCGTAGTGAATGTATCTATTAACTCAATGTCAATCTTTTAAATTTGTTTTATAAGAATGTTAATCGATTGAAAAATGAATTCAAACTTTACAAATAATGATTTAGTAGACATGTATAAATGAGAATAAGCTACATATATTGGAAGTAATTAATATTTTGTATAGTTAAAATAAGTTACATATTTACATAGTTTATTAATTTTTGACGGGTACACATCTAATAAGAAGATAATAAACTTGAAGTTGTCATACATAAAATGTGAACGTATAACATCCAACTATTGACCATTGACCGGTCATTTGGTCATTTTCGGTCATTTGATCATTTTAATATCTATCTGTTAACTATTTTTTTAATTGTTGTCTTATATAATTGAAAATACGCTGTCATATTTAAAAAATGTAGAAATGTTGTATTACATGACAAAAGTTAGTTCCATGTTATATGAAATCTCGACCGGATGTCGCAAGGATTGCTTACTAGTTATCATTAAATAAAATCTCAATTGCAATTAAGAACCAAATCTCAATTTAAGATTAAAATCTCAATTGCAATATTATAGAAAGTACTGCAGTACAGATCAAAAAAACGAATCAACAAAAGTTGAATCTAACCCTAAAAATTAAAAGAACACGACAAAAAACGGAATCAACAATAGTTGAATCCAACCCTAAAAATTCTATAAAAAAAGAGGGAAAAAAAACTACTCAATAGCTACTGCATGGAAAACATCATCATGCGTTCATGTTCCTTTTCAGCAAGCTTCTTCCTAAACTCAAAAATCGACATCATAAATTGTTCCAGCTGTTCAATATTCATATCATCAATAGAATCATTCCACCACTCACCTCTATTCGAAACCCTAGCAGATTTTTCAGCTTCTACTAATTTTTTCTTTTCCAATTCCAAAGTCTTTAATGCCTCTTCATATTCTCTATTATACTCTTCATAGATTGAAGAGTTTTTTACCGACTCTTCATCTTCAAACTCAGTGGTTCCATGGATGTAGTTGTTGAAGACTGTGTCGGTGGCGGGTTGACCGAAGGCGAATAGTTTATCAGCAGGAGAAGACACAATCATGGCTATGTTGACATCGCATAAGACGGAAAGTTCAGTTGCTTTTTTGAATAAACCTTGTCTTCTTTTTGTGAATGTCACTATTTTGTTGGAATGTTGTTCAACTTTCTTGATATCGATCTTCTTGCGCCCTGTGTTTTTCTTTCTTTCATCTACTGGATTCATGATGAAATTGAAATATAATTTTTTTTCTAATATAAATCAAATAGTCTCTGCAAGCATGATGAATAGGAATTATTTATTTACTTATAGGGTAAGCACTCTCTTTCCTGTCGTGCTATAAATTAGGGTTCTAAAATATTTCAGTCTAAGATTTTAAATCCATTCAGAATTAATTCTTAAATATTAAAAAAATATATATTTTGGATTTGAGTATCAAAATAATTTAACATATTTATATACAAATTTTTTATTTATGCAATTAATCAAATCATATAATAAATTTTGAAAAAAAAAATCTATGTTTTTTTTTTGTATTTTTAGATGCAAACTTATTAAAAAGTTCAACCAAATTTATTATTATTAATTTAATTTTGATGCTCTTTAGTGAAAACCACTAAAACTATATTATATTTTAACCTAACAAAATCGCTAATATGTTATATTTCATGAGTTAAAATATAGTGCAATATAGTATATCTATCATCCAATCAAAATTTATCACTTTGTTATGTCATATAATTTATTTATAAATAATATTATGATTTGACATTTATCATAGTTGTGATTAGTTGATAGTATAAAATTATTTTACAATATCGGTGCATATTTATTTCTCATATTTCATTAATTTATTATTATATTTAATTTACATTGATTGGCAAGATACCTAAATTATTTTGTGAGTCATCTATGATCTTTAAATTATCATGTGTATATAGGGGTGACATTTGAATTCATTAAAATAAAATTTATCCAACAAAAAATTCATCCATCAAATAAAAAATAAGTTAATGGATTGATCAAATTCATCCATTTATATATATGGATTGATTCAATCTATCCACCACATTTTAATGATTCAATGGATTATTCTTTAGATCAAATAAATCTATTTCTTTTTAAATTAAAAAAATAATGTTTTTAGAAAAAAGAAAAATCCAAAAAGAAAATAAGTTTTTCAATAATATAAAAAATTGATAAATTAAAAAAATAAGTTCCGGAAAAAAAAAAGAAATTATAATTTTTAAATAAAAAAAACTGAAAAAATATATTTTTTAAGAAAAAATTTAGAAAAAGTTAAATTTTTTTTTTGAAAATAAAAATATAATGAAATTTTTTTGTTCCAAAAATATAAATTTTGAAAAAAACACAGGTGAAATTTTTTAAAAGAAAAAAACGGAAATTTAATTTTTTGGAAAAAAAAACTTAAGAATTTTGAAAAAAAGGGAAATTATTTTTTTGAAAAAAAGGGAAATTATTTTTTTGAAAAAAAAATAATCTGAAAAAAAAATGAAAAATAAAAAATAACAACGGAATTATCGCAATACAGAAACAATAAAACCAATATCCGACAATGGCGTCATTTTGTTACTGCGGTATAGGGCGGCAAGCAAATAGTTGGTATTATATTTACCGGGTGATATATGCCGGTTAAGTTATATCGTATCGTGTCCACAGAGATTGGTTATTGATTCGTCATTCGACAATTTTACCATTAATGAGTTTGAGATTAAATGAGTTGAAAATAAAAGACAAAAAGTAAATGAACAGAAAGTATAAAGCATAAACAGCTTGTCCGAAACGAATGCACACTACCCGTCACAGACTTAAATCTACCATCTAGTTATACTCAGCCTACGATACTCGATCGTGTCATCACATACCTCTCACAACCTAAGCTATTTCTAACCCAAATTAAAAATCCTCCTGAATCACCTCGATATTCATTTCTGGCATACCTCGGCAACCAGAAGTCAACTGTGTCACCTCCATACCCGTCTCTGGCATACTTCACCAACACAAAGACATTAAGATCAGATACTCTAAGTAAATATCAGCTCTAAACCCATTTTTAGCATTCAGAAACTAACAAATAATCATCCTAGGTAAGAATCTAAGCAATTCATCTCTAGCAAAGCTCAAATCCCTAACATATAGTAAAAACCTAAGACAATTACCAACACAGATTCATAAAGCAAACTTTATACAACGCCAAGGGCGACAAATATACATGTGTTCAAGGTAAATATACATACATAACCAACAAAATAGAGAAATACAAAGAGAATAGAGGAGATACACTACTCATTTACACCGGTTTGTCAGAGTCTATCGAAGAGCAATCCACCTCCAATCAACCATGAGCAAGACCCTAGTGTTGTTTTCTAAGCTAATCTATCAAAAAACTATATGAGTGATGGAATTTGTAACGCCCGAAAATTTAATTAATTATTTAATTAAATTATAGCTGAACTAATTAAGTGGATTATCGGAAGTGGAATTAATTTAGTGATGAATTAATTTTTGTTGTAGAATATTATTGGAAATAATATTAGAAATAAGTATAGATTAATGATTATTTTATTTGGGCCTATTGGGTGTTAGAAGTAGTAGAAAAGGAGGTATAGAATTAAGCCCATTAAGACAAAGATTTAATTTGGTTATTATTATAGTTATAAAAAGGAAATAGTAGCATGAGAATTATATTACGTAGCAAACAAACATAAGAAGCACAAGGGTTTATAAGAGAGGATACGAGCAGTGCAAGCCAGAGCCAGAAAGTTAGAAATTTGATCGGAGTTAGAGTGATCGTTAAATTCAGGTAAGGATTGGGTTCGAATTATATAACCGGGAATATAATGATTTTTATATGGAATTTAGGGTTGTATAAATTCACTATAAATTCTATGTTTTGTGATGAAATTGATCGATCAGTATTGAAAATATTGTTATCTGTTATTGTTGTTGCTGGTACTGTGTTGGTGTGATTATGTGTGTAACTATATTGGTAGATAGAAGTTGTATTTCTGAAGAAAAAAAAATTAAGTTTCTGGGTTGAGTATTAAGGAACAGGTAGTATTATGGTGAAACGATGAAGAAGATGAAGGGTTAAGGAGACGATCACCCCAAAATTGTGAGGAAGAACTGTGTGGGAACCTCACACCAATCTTTCCTCTTTTTTTTCTTTGTAGTCACGTGGTGATAAAGGCAAGACATGGTTTTTGAAAATTATTTATGTGATTAGAAATCTCTTAGGATAATGAACAGATACCACTATTGCCTAATTAGAATTGATGTGGTGAAATATAATAACTATATTAGTTGATCTATCCATGTAGCAGTGTAGAAAAACAAATAGTCATAGCAGAATAAAATAGCAGAACGAGTAATATTAGTAGCAGACTAGTTTTGTTGAGAGTAATTCATATCCGGAAGTTTTGATGGTCAAAAGCGGAAGTTCTGATGGTCAGAAGCGGAAACTTCTGATATTGCCTCCAGAAGGAATTGAACTTCTGGAGGATAACGTAGTATTTGCTATATTGGAGTTAACTTAGCTGTGAAGTTATCTTAGCGGTGTTGTTATTTTGTTTCTGAATTCTCAGTGAAGTGTATTATTACTGTATGTTGTTGTTGATTTATGCGAAGTTGCAGGATGTTTCAGTGACGATGCTTACCTCTATTTATTGGTACAAAATTGTGATATAGGCTTATGCCTGGCGACGTGGTTTTGTTGTTTATGTTGTGTGTCATGCATTATCGAGTTGCATTACATTGCATATTTTAGCGACGATCTAGATTGGCAAAATTTAGCGACGAAGGCTTATGTCTTGTTTGATGCCTCTATTAATTGGAAATTGGCGATGAGGGCTGAAGCTCTGATTGGTACCACATGCATATGCATTATTGTGTCCCATGTTGTTTTGCATAAGTATAGTTGTCGTGATGTGAAGTGAATTATGATGTTGTTAATTGTGAAGTGATTTGTGATGATGTTAACTATGAAGTGGTTTGTGATGTTTTTAACTGGGATGTGATAATTTTGTACGATTTAATCCTAACATATTATTTATCATACACTTATTTATATTGTTAGATATTACACCCCTTTATTTGTTTCGCCGTTACCTTTATACTGGTAACATGCAGGTAACAAGGAGTAAAGACTTAGTAGCTTGTTAGTGTTGTCGCTCTGATACGTAGCACTCGGGGGCAATGAACACTTATTTGATTTTATGTTGTTTTCAGTTGAATCCAAGTTGTTATTTTAAGAAGTTGTTTTCTTTGAATTAAGTTGTTTAAATGATGTTATATTTCTTTGAAGTTTTGAAAGCTATGAATCCGCTGCGTAGTTATTAAATAAAGTTGAAGTATTTTTGAATACTAATAAATTGTTATAAGTGTTATGTATCTGTTATGTTAAGATATTACGCCATTGATTTTCATGTTGATAATGTAATGCCTCATGTTGTGGAAATTTTATAACTCTGATTTTATTATTATCCGTCAGTTAGAATTGGGGTGTTACAGAATTGGGAGCAAAACTTCACACCCCAAAACCATAAAACTCAAAAATTAAATGACAATGAAAGATAAAGAAAATCTATTCCGCAAATTTCGCCCGACGAAAAAAGCATCGCCCGACGAACCTTCTTATAAACTTGGCTCACAGTTGGCCACGTCCTCAACCTGACCAAAATATCTATCGTCGCCCGGCGACGGTCAACTTCGCCTGGCGTAATATCTTTTCCTCGCCCAGTGACCAACAACAAAACTAGGCAGGGAAAAATCCCAAAATTGATCCTTTTCCTCTCGCACCACCGTCTCCCGGCGACGCAGAAGCGATGACGCTCGCCTGGCCATCGCCCGACGAAATCTCTCAGTCCAGCAAATTTTGTTGCTTTTCCTGCATAACTTCCATGGCTCAATCTTTTAGCCTTATTCATCTATTGATCAACAATGCATTTTGGAGCTCCATTTGGACTTTATTCTCAATGCTCCAATAATATAACAAATACCTACAAAATATATACAAAATTAATCTAACAGTACAATATGTACATCAAACGCAATAAAATGTATTTACAATAAAAAGCGGGGTTATTCAACCGATATTAACAAACAAGAACGGATAAATGCCACAAAACATATATACAAAATAACTACATTTTATCACTTATCAACTCTCCCCAACTTGACACATTGTTTGTCCTCAAACAAAGTCAAATAAATCAAAGAAACAAAGAATGATAATCAAAGAATCACGAATCAACAAGTTTTTGAAACGGAAAACAAAAACGTACACGACAAAATACATATTTACCACTATCCTACAACAATAACATATAAACGAAATAAATCCTAAGTACAAAAATCATGCAAAAAATTCTAAAACAAAACAAGCTCAATCATGAATCACACGTAGCAAAAATTCATCGGTAGATGAAGAACACACAAAAGCGAGGGATAAAAAACACTCCTCCACAATCTTGCAAACAATATACTAAATTATGCATTCATCCAAAAAAACGTATTGAAAATACAAATGCAAGAATCACAAGGGCTTTTCAAGGTTGTAGTGTGGCTTGGTTAACAAACAAGTGATAAGTCATAAAGCTAATCGAAACAAAAATTTGTCTTAACCTAAGGGAGTGATCAACTCACAAAGTTCCAAACAATATAATTCCAATCAAACTTCTTCTTCATCACAAATTGTCAAACCAAAATACCGCACTTATTAACACAACATTATTCATATTTTTTTTCAAAGCTTTTTCATTTTTTCTTTCTTTTTCTAAACATTTTTTTCTTTTCCTTTTTCTCAACCTCATACCAACCACAATATAAGTACATAAACATTCATCTCCCCAACTTGAATTCAACCAACATCATTATGTGAATACTCCCTACTTTCTAAGGCAAGGTAAAAATTCATGCAACAACATATAGTCGAGGGTTCAAGAAACAAAGAAATCAACATCTATAATCCCAAAATATCTTTTCCCAAAATCCCAAAATATCTCGGCGAAATATCTTTTCCTCGCCCAACGACCAGCAACGAAACTAGGCAGGGAAAAATCCCAAAATTGATCCTTTTCCTCTTGCCCCACCGTCTCCCGGCGACGCAGAAGCGATGACCCTCGCCTGGCCATCGCCCAGTGAAATTTGTCAGTCCAACAACTTTTGTTGCTTTTCCTGCATAACTTTCATGGCTCAATCTTTTAGCCTTATTCTTTTATTGATCAACAACGCATTTTAGAGCTCCATTTAGACTTTATTCTCAATGCTCCAATAATGCAACAAATACCTACAAAATATATACAAAACTAATCAAACGGTACAATATGTACACAAAACTCAATAAAACGTATTTACAACAAAAAAACGGGGTTATTCAACCGATATTAACAAACGAGAACGGATAAGTGCCACAAAACATATATACAAAATAACTACATTTTAGCACTTATCAGTTTTTGCTTTGAATGTTCATAAGGAAACATGAAACTTTGGCCTGAGCAGTGTGGCTAATGAGACCTGATCTTTGTTTTGCTTTATTTGACTGTGATTCAATTTATTATACCATTTTTATTGTTAATTTTATATTTTTCTAATTTTTTAATATTATTTAAACTCATCAATAAAACATTAATAAATTGTAGGGTTAAATATGTTTTTGGTCCCTCTAAATATACCAAACTTTGATTTTCGTCCCCCTAAATATTTTGTTTAAAGAATCGTCCCCCAAAAGTTTTCCGTCCCTAATTATCATCCCTGTCGTTTGTTTCACTTGACGGCTGCACATGTGGCACGTGAAATGGCATTTCTTTTAGTTTTTCATTTATTTTTCTATTGACAAATCATATCCACGTAGGATATATGTTTGGAAAACCCTAATTTCAGAATTTCACTTTCACTCCCTCCTTCACTCCTTCCTTTTCACTGTCTCCTTCTTATCCTGTTCACTCCTTCTTTTTAACCTTTTCACCGTCTCCTTCGAAGGTAAGATGATTATTGCTTGACATTCTCCTTTTCATTCTCCTTTTCATTCTATTGCTTGTTCTGCTTGTTCTATTTTGTAAATAATTATTGCATGTTGATAATCCTTGCAGTTATTGTGAGTGGTCCCATTTCTACTTTGCAAAGGAGCTTTTCTGTGGTCCCTCGACAAGGAACTTGAGGTAGGTCCACATGTTCTTCACTATATTCCATTTTATTAAAGTTCTGTACAGCAAGTGTAGTATATTGGTAGGATATTAAGGGTTTTTCGTGGGCCCATGTTTGACTGTCAATGTACCTTCATTTTGTAGGGATGGTTTTCTTTAAGGTAATTTTTTACACAAAGGGTTGTTTTGTTAAAAACCGCTTGCTAAAATATGAGGGTGGGGATGCATATGCATTTAATGGTCAAGATAGCGAATGTTGGTCATTTTTCGATGCCCGTGACCTTATTAAATCAATGGAACCAGGTTTGATTACAGTAAGGATGTGGTGGAAACATGTCAAGGTACCTTAGAAAATGATCTAAAACCATTTAAGGATGATGGTGATGCATTTGAGATTGTAGCCTTTATTCATGAATGCAAGCCCGAGATTGAAATATACTCAACAACTTCCAAGTAATGGGCTGCAACTTTTATGGAGAATGTAAGAAAAAGGAAGAAGGAAAACAATGTGAAGAGGTTATTGATAATCGTAGTGGTGATGATGGTTCCGATGAGTCGTTAAGGATGTTAAATTCGAGGATAGTGAAGAATAAAGGATGAATCCTTTTGATGATGGTTTTGATGAGGGTTTTAATGACCATCCCGATAATGTGCCCGTGATGATGTTCTTTGGTTGTAGGAGAAGACCAAATTTAATTACACCAGATGGGCAAGGAACATGTAATTGAAGAAGAGTATTTGATGATGAGCTTGATAGTGGTCTCAAGATGATAGTGATGATGATAGGCCAAGATTTTTAAGGTTCAATGATGGAGATGGAATTACAAAGGACTTTAGGTTCAAGGTGGGAATGGAGTTTTCATCACTAAGACAATTCAAGGATGCTATCTTGGAACATAATGTGTTGAATGGGAGGAAGTTAGATTTCGAAAAATGATGGTGTGAGATGTAGGGTGATTTGTAAGGAAAATCTCAATGCAACTATCTTGTACTATGCAGAGAGTATTGACATCAACAACCTTCAATCAAGACATTGTATGATAAACATAAGTGTGGAAGACAATTTTTAACAAAAGTGCAAAGGTCGATTGGGTTGCAAAGGTGATTGTTGATAGGATGAAGAATAATAACAAAATGAAGTTGAATGATGTGATTCTGATGTTAGGGTTAGGTATGCTACCAAATTCCCGTAGGGCTTTTAAGGTAAGAAAGATTGCTAAGAGGATAGTGGAGGGAGATTGTAGCAAACAATATAGTTTGTTATGGTCATATGGGGCTGAATTGAGGATGGCTTCTAGGGAATACTTTCGAATGAATACTATTTCTCCGTGTCATGGTTTATTGCCAAGGTTTGAAAGGTGCTACATGTGCTATGATGGAACAAAGAAGGCCACAAAACCGCTTGCAGACCATTTATTGGATTAGATGGTTGTCATCTAAAACACAAGTATGGTGGGATACTATTGATAGTGGGAAGAGATCCTAATGACCAGATTTACCACTTGCATTTGGAGTTGTAGAACCGAGTCAAAAGACACTGAGTGGTTCATGCAACTACTTGAAGACATTGGTAAACAAAGATGGTGTTTCATATCCGACCAACAAAAGGTAAGTAAAACTTATGTTATTTCATCTTTGTATATCATTTTATTGAACCATTTTGAGCATAACTCTGCTTGAGACATCTTTATATGTGTGTTTGACATGTTTGAGACATCTTTGTTGAACCATTTATCATAGCAAGTAATAGGCATCTTAGTGTGGTTCATCCTGTTCATAAACAATTCCAAATTTTAATTGCATCCTACTGTCCCAATTGTTAATATCTTCATGTGGATGCAAAACATGAATAAAATAGTGAAACCAACAGGGACATACCAAACGAAACATGTGAACTGCAAGTTGGGGTACCTTTTGTTGCGTATAAGTATCGAAATGAATAGTCCGTAACATTAGTATCTTTATAGTCCGATATAGTTTCTCAACATTGATACATACATGAAATAGGAAGAGGTGGGATGCAATATAGGAATTTATTGCATAGGACTTATTGAACCAACACTTGTGTAGGAATTTATTGCATACAGGGACTTATTGAACCAACACTTGAGCATAAGTTTTTATTATTGCATACAGGGACTTGTCCAGGTTTTTGAGGAAGAATACCCAGCATTTGAGCATAGGTTCTGTTTGAGACATCTTTATGCCAACTTTAAAAAGAAGTTTGGAGGTGGAACCCTTTTAGGATCTCATGATGGTCGCAGAAAGGCAACATACCGAAGCTCATGAAGAATACATGAAGAAGATCAAGGATGTAAGCAATGATGCTTTTGAATGGTTAGAGGCTATTCCAAAACTAAATGGTGTAAGCATGCATTTCCTTTGTTTTCTAAGTGTGATGTATTGATGAATAATCAGTGAATCCTTTAATGCCACTATTCTGCTTCAGAGGGACAAGCCTATAATTACAATGTTTGAATGGATTAGGAATTATTTAATGGGAAGGTTTGCAACTTTAAGGGAAAAGGTTGAGGTTATAAGGGTAGGGTAATGTCAAAGCCAATGAAGAGATTAGATAGAGATTGAAAAGAGTGCAAGTTGGATAGCTACTTATCGATGCTTAACATTCCAAGTAACCCATGCCATGTTTATCGATAGTTTTGTGGTTGATCCGACTAAGAAAACATGTTCATGTAATTATTGGGATCTAATTGAATTCCATGTAGACATGCGTTCGCAATCCATAGGGCACATGATCCCATCAATTATGTCCATAAATGTTACCACAAGTCTACATATATCAAATGCTATGAATCACACCCTTAAATGGCCAAAATAAGTGGCCAAAACCGATGATCCAATAATATTTCCTCCTTTGTACAAAAGAGGCCCATGTAGGCCAAAGAAACTTAGAAGGAGGGAACCTGATGAAGGAAGCCAAACAAGATGGAAAAGAACCAATACAAACCATAGGTGCAAGTTATGTTTTGAACTTGGGCACAACAAAAGAACCCGCAAGAAAACAAACAAATTATGGTTGTTCCTACAAAGCAGCACAAACTCCGCACAACCAAGTCAGTAACATCCTACACAAGCAAGTCAAGCAAATTCCTACACAAGCAAGCAAAAATTCCTACACAAGCAAGTCAGACAAGCCAAGCAAATTTGGCACCCAAAAAAAAGGTATTGAAAATAATCATAATTTTCTAACATGCTTTGTTATCATACAAAATAATGCTTTGATTACTTGATACAGGGAAGGCCTAAAGGGTCTACTAACAAGGAATCAAAGAAGGCAAAACTAAGGAGGTGAGTGATGTTAAGCCAAGAGTAGTGAAAGATGGTGAGCCTAGGGACATGCATGATGCAGCCAGGGATAATGTTGTGAATGATGCAGAGCCCAAGGTACTGTTGTGAATGATGCGAGCCAAATGATACCGTTGTGAATGATGCGAGCTAAATGATATTGTCAATGATGAAGAGCCAAAGGATACCGTTGTGGATGATGCAGAGCCAAAGGATACCGTGTTGAATGATGTTGTACCAAGCCAACAAGTTTGATGAAACTTTGGCTGCATTGTTAAGGGATACGATGTCTTGGACATTCAACCATTGAATATTGACACTTCACCTCTCAAGGCAAAGGCTAAACCAAGACCAACGGTCCAAGGGTTTCTTTGGTAAAAGCCACAAGTAGCTACTAACAAACCCTACAAACCACCGGTATTAGGACTGACTATCAAGTCCAACTTGCGATCATCGCCTTCAAAAAGAGCGGTATAAGACTCAGTTCAATCAAGGCTCATTGAAAAGAGATCGATAGGCTAAAGACTTTGAAGGTCAAGAACATCCTCGACACGGAAAGAAGGTCGATGATCCATGGTAATACCAAGAAGATGGCACGAGTCTAGCATAGTGAAGATGATGTATTCTCCATAAGTATTTTGAAGAATTGAACAATATATTTTGGCAATGTCTTGTCTTATCGCCACTTGTAATTTTAAATTTGGCAAAGATCCTAAACAATGATCAAACTAAGTCTATCTTTTGGCAATGTAATGTATTGTACTATTATTCCCGGTTTTGTTTACAAACCAAAATCATGACATGTCTTTTCGTTCTTCGTCTTCATTGGAATTAGGTTTTCCTAAATCGCTTTAAGGTTCTTGGTTTAGAGCATTGGCATTAGAGTAAATTGTCTGATATTATTTGATGATGTTTTTATGTATGTCAAAAACTGTGATTATTGGATCTTTGCGAACTTTTGATGAGAAATTAATTTGTGCACAATTGCACCATAGGTTAAAGTTAAAATTTAATCAAGTAAAATGCCCGATTCATTATGATATGTTTGGAGTTAGTTCCAATTTGAACATTTACAAAATGAATACAAACTGCCCCTAACCATTCTTGTTGGGTAGTTACAAGTGGGAGAAATAAACCATCATAAACTTCTATCTCACTAATTTAGGCCTGTTTGGACAAACCGATAACATAAACTTCTATTAAATAAGTACTTTTACATTATCTCTAAGAAATGATAAACCGAATTCAAAGTTATCATGCATAATGTTCAAACTAAACAATGTTCAAAGGCATCAATTCAATTACATTGATAACTACTAACTTCAACATTTACATTTCATTAAAAGGATAACATTGATCATCAATGAAACTACAAAATGATAAGCTTTATTTTTCCAGCCCATGCCTCTGCTCTCAATTTGTCTTGCATCTTCATATTCTTCTTTTGGAACCTTCATATAGCTCCCTTAACAACTCAACTGCTCCAATTCCTTCATCTTGTAATTTTCTACCTCTCAACAACAAGAAGGTCTTCTCGTGACAAGATCTTCATCCCAAATGAATAAATCACAAGTTTCTTCACCGCCAAATGGGCATCTCCAAAAGTCTACCTTTATTACGACCATTCTTGCAAACGACGAGACCATACGAGCATCACAACCACATTTTCGTCCTCGGCACGCAAGCATGAAGAGCTAGGTTTCGTTGCACCGATCTTGAAGACGCCATCTTCCAATAACAAAACTCAAACGAAGGGGATGAAATTGAAGATGAACGATTGGAAAACTGAACGAGGAATAAAATTTGGAAACCCTAAATTAGGTTGGAACAATCCCAATTGATACACCCACCGATGTCTGATACTATTAATACACATGGATAATAGAAAAATAAATGAAAACTAAAAGAAATGCCATTTCACGTGCATGTGCAAAGTGAAACAAACGGGGATGATAATTAGGGACGGAAAACTTTTGGGGGACGATTCTTTAAACAAAATATTTAGGAGGACGAAAATTAAAGTTTGGTATATTTAGAGGGACCAAAAACATATTTAACCCTAAATTGTATTATAAAACAATTCACAATATTTTCATTGCCTCCACCGCTATCTTTATCACCTGATAACGACTAAGTGGAAAAGCTGCCGCAACTGCCGGTGATCTCTTGCTCACCGGAGCTCTCATCCTCGGCGGTGATGTCGTCCTCACGGAGCCGCCATCCTCACCGGGGCCTCCGTCCTCCGTTTATGACTCGGTAACAAAGCTGTCATCATCCCTCTACCTAACTCCATGGACACCACGAGTTCCTCCGGTCCCTTGGTTAACCCGCAAGCAGATGAAGTATCTTAGAAGGTCGACTTGTTAGATTTTTGTTAGACTTTTATAAGTTTGTTTTGTGTAATTAGAAGGTCGACTTGTTAGATTTTTGTTAGACTTTTAGAAGTTTGTTTTGTGTAATATTTTGGTGGTGTTCAGTTTTGATGTTTAGACTAACTTTGACATCAAATTGAACATGTTTTTTTTTGTTTTTTGAATGTTAGTTAATCCTATGTAAAACATAACTATTATTCTCTAATGAATATTTTTTATATATATAATGAATATTTTATATATATATATTGCAGTAGTATATAAAACCAAAATATTCTATGAACTTTTGTATTAAGCCATGTAAATATTATACACTGTTGTTATAATTATACACTGTTAATATATTTATGGTAATTATATAAAATATTATACACTGTTGATATAATTATACACTGTTAATATATGTATAATATATGTATAATTATACACTGTTAAAATTTATAGGTATAAATTTCAATCATGTTCTAATAAAAGAAATCATGTTATTATTTACAGTTCAACTTTTCAATCATGATCTTTTCAGTGTTACTTTTCTCGCCTTAAACAAGTGACCACACACATGGTAGTTATCTCCCTTGAAGTGCCTCCACGTTGTCAGACTTGGTAACTGCTAGCAATTTATTATCCAATGTTCGCAACTGACCTAGGCCATGATTGCCTAATCACAACTTATTAAAAAAACCCAAACTCATTTTATTTCATCTAGGCATTCTTCTCCTATATCCAATTGACAATTACATTAACAATAATAACATGTAGCATCCAAGTGAATCCTATTCACAATTACATTAACAATAATAGCATGTTGTTATACCTATTGTGAATCTCGTAGAGAATCCTATTGGTAGTCAAGACTTAAACAATGGTATTGGTCAATCCAGTGGGACCAGTATCAATCCTGACTTTGATGAAGTTCTGAAACTAATCAAGAAAAGTGAATACAAGGTTGTGGACCAACTAATTCAAACTCATTCCAAGATCTTAGTGCTCTTTTTACTCTTGAATTTTGATGCCCATAGAGAGGCCCTGATGAGAGTTTTGGATCAAGCCTTCGTAGATCATGATGTGACTATCGACCAGTTTGGTGGGATAGTAGCCAACATAACAACTTTCAACAATTTGAGCTTCTTTGATGAAGAACTCCATGAGGAGGGTAGGAATCACAATTTTGCTCTGCATATTTCCATGAACTGTTAATTTGACTATTTGTCCAATGTGCTAGTGGACACCGATTCTTCCTTAAACGTAATGCCAAAAACGACTCTTGCTCGTTTATCTCACCAAGGAACCCCTATGAGGTTTAGTGGTGTAATAGTCAAAGCTTTAGATGGCTTCCGAAAATCTGTTATTGGGGAAATTGACCTTCCAATGTCAATCGGTCCACATACTTTCCAAATCACTTTCCAAGTAATGGACGTCCATGTTGCTTACAGTTGTTTGCTAGGTCGATCATGGATTCATGAAGCAGGGGCAGTAATATCTACGCTCCACCAAAAACTAAAGTTTGTAACAAATGGGATGTTGGTAACCATAAGTGGGGAGCAAGCCCTGTTAGTGAGCCACCTATCCTCTTTCTTCTTTATTAGTGCTAATGATGTGGATGGAACGTAATTCTAAGGTTTCTCTTTAGAGGACAAAGCTACCAAGAGAAGTAGGGCATCTATCTCTTCTCTGAAATATGCACAAGAGATGGTTCAAAATGGTTTGTCTGAAGGTTTGAGCAAGTTGTACCTTTGCCAGATAACAAGAAGCGTGAGGGTTTGGGTTTTTCTCCATCGTCCGCCAAAGCTACCAAGTCAAGCACCGTCCTCAAGCCAATTGAAGACACTTTTCACAGTGCGGGTTTTATTTACCCACTGTTATTCGAAGCAAATGTCGTCATTAAAGATGATCCTGAAGAGGACCCACCAAACTTTGTGACACCTAAAGTGGTTGCTCGCAATTAGATCACTGTCAACGTTCCCTTTGCTACTCACTTGTCTAAGTAATGTGTTTGTCTGTCTTTTTTTTAAAAAAAAAAATCCTTTCATTCTGTCCAAGACGAAAGTGAGGTCGTGTTAGGACTTTATTTTATAATAATTCCTCTTTGTTATGTCCAAGACAAGAGTGAACCATGTGTAGGACTTTGTTTCAGTTATTAATCATCAATAATAAAAAATTGTTTTGATTTCCATACTGTCTTTTTTTTTCTGGAAAATGGTAACTTAAAAAACCTTAAAAAAAGATAATCACCTTTCAGTGTCCGCATGTTTATATATTTTCTAAAATCCAGCATAAATTATGTGTGCAATTAAATAAAATACTAATAAATTATGATAATTTGTATATTCATATTAATATTCTATTGCATGAATTAGTCATATATTTAAACTTATTAATTATACATGTTACCGCCACATTGCATTAATTTAATCTAAATTCCTTTTGTTATTGTTTATTTGGTAATTACAATTAATTTTATTCTAATAACAATATAAATTATTATATTTTTATTGCAATTAAGTCTTTTTTATACCAAAACTACTCTTTTGCCCTCAGTTTCTTTAACGTTAAAACAAACTCTGTCCCTTTTTTTTTTCTTTTTCACGTTCAGCCGCTCTACTTCTTTCTGTTTCTGCCGTAAGAAGTTCAGCAGACAGAAATCTCTCTGCCCCAAACGACCTGCTCCGCTCCGGCTCCTCCTCCGGTCTTCTGTCTCTCTCCGGCCGGCATCTCCACTCCTGTCTGTCTCACTTAGGTTTGTTATTTAGGGTTTTTTAGTTAGGGTTTAGCCAATGTTGATGGTTGCTAAGTGATGATAGGAATCTCTTCTTTTATTTGCTCATAGAATGTCTGCGAGAATTAAAGTTTAATCATTGTAAACTAAATTTCAGAATCATGGAGCTTACATGTAACAAGTTGGAAGCTGAGTCACCTTCCCAATTTAAGGTTAATTTCCTATGGACTGCTCTTCATATTTATCTATACAAAGTGCAAGATGACGTGTTCAATAACATTTTGTCCATGACCAGGTACTTCTTGGACTCTTGAGTGTATGGAATGTCTCTTTTCTTGGATATCCTTTTGATATTTGTACAAATTGAGTTCTTAACACTAATATATGTTTCCATCTGCTTTCCCAGTTGTTGGCAATCTATGAACACAGAATTGCTGTAGAAGGTTTCATATGGGGCATCAATTCTTTTGACCAGTGGGGAGTGGAGCTAGGGAAGGTATGTATTTGATAAGTGACCTTTTCGTTAGCCTTCCATGAACAATATACACCTGTCATGTCTTTATGACAGGATTTGCATTAAATATAAGAAAATAACTTAAACTGTATATGATACTATATTACAGTATCTTAGTTTATTTGGTCAGTTTATAGTCATAGAGTGTTAGTTTTTTTTACTAATCATTATGATGATTTATTTTAATGATTTTCTTAGAACAAGTGTTTAGTCATTTGTATCAAGTTACCCTGTTTGAAAACACATCTTAATTAAGCGTTTATAACAAGTACTTATCATATAGGTGCTTATGTATAAATTGTTTCTATAAAGATAAAATAAAGTCAAATTGTTTCATACAAGTTATAAGTTGTTTTCATAAAAAGTGCTGGAGTTTTTGGAAATAAGCTGAATTCAAGTTATGAATGTGTTATAAGTTGTTTCCAATAGATCTCCCGAATAGTCTTACACTAGATTATGCCAATAGTCAATGGAAACAAACCTATAGTCAATATTATTCTAGCTCTTAATATTTGTCTCCTCTTTTCATCTAAACCTGTAACTGAACTGTCTGCACATTTGTAATTTCATTTTCTTTGGTGTTGCATGATGTTAACACAGTCATTAGCTACTCAAGTGAGAAAGCAACTTAATGCATCTCGCACAAAAGGAGAACCAATTCAAGGCTTTAATTTCAGCACTAAAGCTATGATAACAAGATATCTACAGGTATATGACAAATCCTTGCTCTGTACAAGAATTAACAAAAAAAATTGAACATATTTGTAGCTTTCTTTAAAGGAAAACCAAGGTAACAAATCTCGGCAAATTGCAGGAACAAAAAGAGCCGTGGATCGTTGTGCTCTATGCACCATTGTGCCTTTTCTGTGAGGTAAAATGACATGCCCTAAACTGAACATCAATTTTCTGTCACCATTAATTATCTTGCATATGATGTTTTACTTCATTTTGCTTCAAATTTCCATTTCCATTCTCTAATATGTTTAATCTAAATTCTAACAGGCTATGGAAGAATCATATGTGGATTTGGCGCAGAATTTAGCAGGGTCAGGAGTGAAGGTTGGATAATTTAGAGCAGAATATGCAAAGAGGGAACTAGGGTTGGGAAGCTTCCTCACAATCCTATTATTGCTACAAGTTGAGATGTAGGGTCTATTATCATGCTCTGAAGTTTCTTCCTGATATAGAGCAGATGACAGATTTAATGACATCGAGGATGAGAAACCGAACAGGTAGTTCAAACCCATATATGTATGTAGCGATATTCATGATCAAGCACTTGTAGCTGATTTTGGGTGCATTTTTTTAGTTGTCAGTAATTCAATAGTTTTATGTAAACAGGGCATTGCATCTTAGATTTGAAAAAGGAATGGCGGGCCTATCGTTGTGATTTTCTGGGGACAAGAGACGAGAAGCTAAAATGGCAGAGTATAGGAAGGAGTAGCCTCGGCGGTTTAAGGTGCCATACTACTATTTTTTTAAAAAGTCAAAATGAGCACTTGGAACCTCTCAATTTCATTGGAACAATGATTTTTGTAAGGTGCTTTTGATTCTGCCATCACCCTGCATCCTTGTGTTTTATTTTGGCTGATAATACAATGAATATATCTAGGGCTGTCCAAAAAATCCATAGAACTGAACCGAGCCATAGAACCGAACTGAACTATGGTTAAATAACCGAACCATTTTATTTAGTTACTAAACTGAACCATAATATATCAAACAGTACCCTAACCGAACCGGAACTACAGTTAACTGAACCAAAACTTACCAAACTGAACCAAAGATAACTAACCAAATCTTATGCTATGGTTTTGGTAGACTCAGTTTTTTTATTTTTAAATTACGTACTATTACTGTTACACTTATTATAGCATTGTTTAATACTAGACATAAATCAATTATGATTTCATTTCACTTTGCTTTCATTTTTGTGGATTTAATATTGACTTTAATAAAAAAAATACTTAAGCCTTTTTCTAAATTCAGTAGATTATTTAAATAAATTAAAGCAAATTTTTCTTTTTTTTTTAAAATTAAATTTTTTAATTTCATTTGACCATTGAGGCTGATTTGACAAATATATCACAAATATTTTGGCTGATAATTTGATTTGACATAGAGCAGAGCACAACCTCAAGTCACAGTCTCCTAAGCATAGCATACCCTACTTTTTTAGATTTTTTTAAAACTACTTTCTTTTAGACTACTTTTATAGTCTACTTTTATAAACTTTAAGACTATTTTTCTTACTTTTTCTGGTTTTTTTTTAACGAGTGGTATATTGGGAATTATAGATGAAAAGAAATGGTAGTGTGAATATATTTATTAAAAGTGTTTTAGAAGTTCTAAGACACTTTTAGCAAATATATTCCACACTACCATTCTTTTTCACCCATAATTTTCAATATACCACTCGTTCAAACAAAAAAACCAAACCATAAAAAGTAAGAACTTCCGCCCATTTAAAGGACAACTATGTTTAAAATCCATACCCTTCGTCGGGGTAATTATACCACTCGTTCAAACAAAAAAACCAAACCATAAAAAGTAAGAACTTCCGCCCATTCAAAGGACAACTATGTTCAAAATCCATACCTTCGATTAGGGTAATGGGCGAAGCCTCCATAATGGTAAGAAGGACCGCCCAATGCCCATTTTTTTGGTTACAGATTTTATAATTTAATAATTTATTTATATTTAATTAAATAGTTTTATTTTAGTAAATGTTATTATTATTTAAGTATATAATTTATTTTAATAATTTATTTTAATAAAAAAATTTAATAATTTTTTATATTATAATTAAATAGTAATATTATTTAATTTATTTATATTATAATCAAATAGTAATTTTTTATATTATATTTAAAAAATTAAATTATAATTACTATATTAATAATTAAATATTTATTTTTTTATATTATAATTAAATAGTAATTTATTTATATTATAAAATTAAAACAATTAAAAATAAAAAATATTACTTCATTAATTTAAACCAACATTGACAACAAATAGAAGAAAAAAGTACATGAAAAACAATTGAAATCTAATCTAGATTTTGATCTAGACGTGTGAAAGCTTTGGTGGGTTCCACAATGGGGAGCTTGTCATCATTCATGAAAAATATCGATATCATGTGTTCATTGGTAAAGGTCGTTTCAGTTGTACTTCTATAACTTAATCTAGTTTCCTTGAAATTCCAATTTGGTAGGTTGGTAGGTTACGGTATAATGTTGGGGTTGAGAAAAATGCATTTGTTGTTTGGAGTGTTTGGTAGGTGAGGTATTGTGGGGTTTATAGAGTTAATGAAGTAGTTGGTACGTTATGTAAGGAAAAAATTTGAAAATTGTTGTTGGGTTTCCATTGGGATGGATGGGGTGAGTGTGTATGTTGATGGAATTGTTGGTTTTGGATAAAAGATGGTTGTGTTGGGAAGAATGATAGTTGGGTGTTAGGGAATTGTTGTTGGTTGGTCTTGAATGAGGGTTGGGCGTAGGTGTTTGATGATGGTCTGGTGTGTTGGACGTTTGAAAATGATGGTTGGTTACGAGGGTCAAATAAATAGTTATTTGGTGACAAATACAAATATGAAACAGACATTTACCAATTCATGTAATCCTAAGTCGGTTTACATTCATCTGACATGATTTCTCCTTGTAAGACTCTATTTGCACGGTCTCTCCATTGACTACGGTCTTCTTTCTGAAAATGTTTCACGAATCAGATGACCATTGGTTGGACAAGTTGATTTTGTGATAGTTTTCTATGCAGATTGGAGCATCAAATATATCTTGAAGAATTCTAAATTGAAATTTGACCCTATCTGTATGATGCATTTCTGCAGTGGTAAAACAAATAAGATATGTTTTAGAACTCCACACATGAGGTAGGGTCTCCAAGTGAACTGTCTTTGAGATGATCGATGAAAGTGCAATAACCCGGTGCACAATGATGAAGAGTCTTCTCGTAATCCATCGCATAGGCAGACCACCTACAAAGTTTAAAAAAAAAAAATTAAATCAGTTTAAGACTTAAATTAATTTAAGTAGTAAATTTTTTTATAGAAAATATAGAAGTTTCAACTTACTTAGTTGCGTATGGAAAATGAAATGGATTATGGTTCCTAGGCGTAAGACTCGGCATCCTTGACCACCCCCAAGCCTGTAGTAGTGTTGAACAACCGGAAAAATTATGAGTATTCACTTTAGCGCATCTACACAAATTTCGGTATAGATGCGCTAAAACTGCATATCTTCAACTATATTGAGTTGTTTTATTAAAGTCAGATAATAATGGTAAATACATGAGATGTATTGTATTACCATTAGTGTCAGGAAATAGTAACAAACAAAAAATAATAAAATATAAATTCTAGTTTTTTTTGATGAAATTGCTTGATGGTAGAATTTTCATCTAAATCAAATGCATCGTATATTTCTTTTAGCCAAGTAATTTTAATGAATTAACCCTTTCTAGCCTTTTCGAGCAATTCAACACCAAAAAGAACTACTGCGTACTATTGCGTAGTTTAAATTTGTTCTTCCATTCACTGCCACACCATTTGTGCGTAAACCCATCAACATCAACATGTGAACATCTTCTAGAGTGACGGTGGCTTCACTGGTTGGAAGATGAAAAGTGTAGGTTTCTGGGCTCCATCTTTCGCACAGTGCAAAAATATACTTTCTATCAACGCCATACGACGTTATGTTGCAAGCATATCCAAAACCGCTTGGATCAAATACAAACGAATGTAGTCGTCTATGCCCACAAAGGCATGAGTAAGTCAGAATATGGCTAAGATAAAATATACAACTTGCATGGAACAAATTGTTAGAATATGACTAAAATAAAATATATAATTTGTATGAAATAAATTGTTAGAATATGGCTAAGATAAAATATAAAATTTTGCATAACATAAATGTAAATACACTTACATATGCCAATATGTTTGTCAATGTTCCTCGATGATTTTCTCCATAATGTAGCAAAGCCATTGTGCGTATATGAAGAGAAGCCATTGTGCGTATATGAAGAGAAATAGTGGATGAATGAGAATATTATGTAGAATATATGAAGAGAAAGAGTTGAAGATTTTGATGATATGATGTAAAATATATGAAAAATTGGATGATATTTATAGAATAAAATAGAATGGTATGGGTAGATAAAAATTAATTGTAGTTAAGAGATGGTTGGGAAAAATTTATTGGAGTTGTGATATGGTTGAAAAATTTAAATTTTGTATGCATGTTGTACTGAAAAATCCTGCATTTAATGGTCATTCAATACCTCCGCTCTAGGGATGGGCAGTGATGTGTCTTTCCCTTACACTCCCCAACAAAGATGGGATGGGCGGTGATGTGTCTTTCCCTTACACTCCCCAACAAAGATGGGATGGGCGGTGATGTGTCTTTCCCTTACACTCCGCAACAAAGATGGGTGGCGCTGTCTTTCCCCTACACTCCGCTCTAGGGATGGGCAACGATGTGTCTTTTTTCTACCACTCAATAAAGGATCCGCCTTTTGCATGTGCGGAGGTATGTATGTGGCAGAAAAAAGACATATCGTCGCCCATCCCTAGAGCGGAGTGTCAGGGCGGAGTCTTAGGGGAAAGACATAGTGCCGCCCATCCCTGTTGCGGAGTGTCAGGGGAAAGACACAACAGCCCATCCTAAAGCAGAAGTATTGAATGACCATTGCATGCAGATTCCACGTATAATACAACATGTATGCAGAATTTAAATTTTCCAACCATATCACAACTCCAATAAATTTTTCCCAACCATTTCTTAACTACAATTAATTTTTATCTACCCATATCATTCTATTTTATTCTATGAATACCATCCAAATTTGCATATATTATACACCATATCATCAATCCTCAACTCTTTCTCTTCATATATTCTACCCAATATTCTCATTCATCCACTATTTCTCTTCATATACGCACAATGACTTTGCTACCTTATGGAGAAAATCATCGAGGAACATTGACAAACATATTGGCATATGTAAGTGTATTTACATTTGTTCTATGCAAAATTTTATATTTTATCTTAGTCATATTCTAACAATTTGTTCCGTGCACATTATATATTTTATCTTAGCCATATTCTAACAATTTGTTCCATGCAAGTTGTATATTTTATCTTAGCAATATTCTGACTTTAATTATTTTATTTTCTAGGATGATAAAAAGCTTAGGCTTCGTACTCATGCCTTTGTGGGCATAGACGACTACATTCATCCGTATTTGATCCAAGCCGGTTTTGGATATGTTTGCGACATAACGTCGTACGACGTTGATAGAAAGTATATTCTTGCACTGTGTGAAAGATGGAGGCCAGAAACCCACACTTTTCATCTTCCAATCGGTGAAGCCACCGTCACTCTAGAAGATGTTCACATGTTAATGGGTTTACGCATAAATGGTGTGACAGTGAATGAGAGAACAAATTTGAACTACACATCAGTTCAAGTCTTTTGGGTGTTGAATTGCCTGAAAGGGCTAGAAAAGACCAATTCATTAAAATTACTTGGCTAAGAGAAATATATGATGCATTTGATTTAGATGAAAATTCTACCATCGAGCAATTTCATCACAAAACTAGAATTTATATTTTATTACTTTTTGCTTGTTTACTATTTCTTGACACTAATGGTAGTACAATACATCTCATGTATTTATCATTATTATCTGACTTTAATAAAACAACTCAATATAGTTGGGGATCTGCAGTTTTAGCGCACCTATACCGAAATTTGTGTAGATGCGCCAAAGTAATCGAAATTTGTGTAGATGCGCCAAAGTAAATACTCATAATTTTGTCAGTTGTTTAACACTACTACAGGCTTGGGGGTGGTCAAGGATGCCGAGTCTTGCGCCTAGCAACCATAATCCATTCCACTTTTCATACGCAACCAAGTAACTTGAAACTTCTATATTTTCTAAAAGTTTTTTTACTACTTAAATTAATTTACTTCTTAAACTGATTTAATTATTTATTTTTTTAAAACTTTTTAGGTGGTCTCCCTATGGGATGAATTACAAGAAGACTCCTCATCATTGTACACTGGGTTATCGCACTTTCATCGATCATCTCGAAGAAAATGTTGTAATTTTTTTCTCAACCAAATTAAATATTGCTTTTACTTTATATACTTTAATAAATTAATCTAGTTGTTAATATTTTATAATCGTTTACTTGGAGACCCTATCTAGAACTTGAAGATTTAGATCCAACTGATAGTCATGTGGAGTTCAAAAACATATCTTATATGTTTTACACTGTGGAAATACATCATACAGATAGGGTCAAACTCCAATTTGGAATTCTTCAAGGCATATTTGATGCTCCAATCTGCATGGACTATCACAAAATTAAGTTGTCTGACCAATGGTCAATTTCGTGAAATTTTTTTCAGAAGGAAGAGCGTAATTCAATGGAGAGACCGCGCAAATATAGTCTTACAAGGAGAAATATGTCAGATGAATGTAAACCGACTCAGAATTACATGAATTAGTATAAGTCTGTTTCATATTTGTATTTGTCACCGAATAACTATTTATTTGACCCTCGTACCCTCGTAACTAACCATCATCTTCAAACGTTCAACACACCAGACCATCATCAAACACTTACGCCCAACCCTTATTCATGAACAACCAACAACAATTCCATAACACCCGACTACCATTCTTCCCAACACAACCATCTTTTACCCAAAACTAGCAATCCCATCAACTTACACACTCACCTCATCCATCTCAATGGGGAACCCAACAACAATTTTTAATTTTTTTTCCATCTACATCACATAAGGTACCGACTACTTCAATAACTCTACGAACCCCACAATATCCCACCTACCAAACACCCCAACAACAAATGCATTTTTCCCAACCCAACATTTTATCACACCTGAATATTACCAACCCGCAATACATAGCCAAACGCCAGCCAATAACCTACCAAATTGGAATTTCGAGGGAACTAGATTAAGTTATGGAAGTGCAGCCGAAACGACCTTTAACAATGAAGACATGATATCAACATTTTTCATGAATGACAGTGATGTTGGACCTTCTACTCAACCACAACACGCAGAACCACAAAATGCAGAACAACGTCACAATATGCTTTTACGGGCCAACAGACAAACTCCCCATTGTGAAACCCACCAATACTTCACATGCCCGGGTCAAAATCTTCATTAGATTTCAATTGTTTTTCATGTACTCTTTTCTTCTATTTGTTGTTAATGTGGATTTAAATTAATGAAGTAATGTTTTTTTATTTTTAATTTTGTAATATAAATAAATTACTATTTAATTACTATTTAATTATAATATAAAAATATAAATATTTAATTATTAATATAGTAATTACTATTTAATTTTTTAATTATAATATAAAAAAATTACTATTTAATTATAATATAAATAAATTAAATAATATTTACTATTTAATTATAATATAATTTTTTTTATTAAAATAGATTATTAAAATAAATTTTAAACTTAAATAAAAATAACATTTACTAAAATAAAACTATTTAATTAAATATAAATAAATTATTAAATTATAAAATCTGTAACAAAAAAAATCCAGAACAGCTGCCCATGCATCGGGCGGTCCTTCTTACCATTATGGAGGCTCCGCCCATTACCCTAGCGGAGGGTATGGATTTTGAACATAGCCGCCCTTTGAATGAGCGGAGGTTCTTACTTTTTCTATTTTTTTTTGTTTGAACGAGTGGTATATTGAGAATTATGGGTGAAAGGAATGGTAGTGTGAAATATATTTGCTAAAACTGTCTTAGAACAGGAGAAAATTCTTATCATCCTCCTTAAGTCGCAATCTCCTAATCAGAGCATACCCTACTTTTACACAGTTTCGCTTCCCTTTATTTAACTATTCTTTCTCATTTGCACTCTACTTTAACAGTCTTTCTTCTCTTCTACTTTAACAGTTTTCTTACTCACAAAATGAAAGGTTTTCTTTTTCCTTTGATAGAGATATGCAAAACAAAGTCTTCACAATTCTTTCTAATTGGCTTGCAAAAAAGAAAACACAAACATCAATAGAGTGAATCAGCGTGGTACTAATATATGTCAAGTAAGTAATAATGGTAGTAATATAAAATAATCTACTTAAAATAATCTACTTAAAATAATCTAGTAAGATAATGTAAAGTAAGATAAAATAACCTACTTAAAATTAAGTGTTACTAATATATTCATACTAATATATAACACAAAAACCAGCGTGGAATGCACTATGCAGGTTCACTATCATAGATGCAGGTTCACGATCATATTCATACTATCACTAATATATAATCTATTGAAACACAACCATATAATCTACTTCAATATGTGACAGGTAACTCATGTGTGTGATGAGTGACTCTTGTAGGGGCTCTAACACCACAAAGTGGTTAAATTAATCTTGCAATAGCTCAAATGGCAAGTTAAAAATATATATAAGTAGGAATCCATAAAATAATATTTTATTGCACTCTTTCTGCAAAAGCTTGTGAAGAAGAGATGCTTAAGTCATCAGAAAAGGCTTGTATGGTTGCTGATCCTGAGGCTCTGAGGCTGAAACATATTTTGAATCAACTGCACTTGGTGATGTTATGGAAACTTGTAACATGGAAGGAAGCATGCAAACTAACACGATGGAGGAAGAAAACAATCAGGAGGATATTGGTCTAAGGGAGCAGAAGATGAAAATAAAGCTTATTGAGCGAGTCAGAAAAGGAAAGGGAGTGACGTGGATGATAATAATGGTTTAAATTCAGATGAGGAAGTGAAAGCAGATGAGCTTGTTCTAACTATGCCACAATCTAGTGAAATGGAGTCATGCGATTTTGGATTTCAAAAACTTTTTGCTCAAGGTAGTTTAGAATGTAATATTAATTAATGTTATATTGGAAAAGTAAAAAGAATATTATTTTATAATCCATACTGATAATAACCCCCTCGACATGAAGGTTAGCCTCCTTGTTGGAATTAAAGCACCTCATGCTCCATCCCATCACCATAATAGTTTTCATTCACAGTTCCATCACTGTCAGAAACTTAATTCACCTTATTGAAGATAACAAAGTGGGCATCCGTACCGTTGATTATTTTTAAAAATAACAAGCTTTTCTGCTAACATCTTTTCACCTAAGGAACTTGATGCATTTGCAATTTTAAGAACCTTCATCTGATATTCTAGGATAGTCTCATCATCATTCATCTTTAGATTTTCAAAAGGTGGTGAAGACAATGTTTCCATCACACTTCAAATGCAACAATAATGAATTCACCTTTGTCTAGCAGATACAGAGCAAGATGTCTGCTCTGATACTAATTGAAATTCTGGTATAACAGATTTCTAAGATGTCCTAACAAGATGTCAAGACACTTGATTTCCACTTATCACGAACAAAAGCAATATCAATATTAGAGTGCAGAATTTTAAAGAAACACATAACAATTGTTAACCCAGTTCGGTGCAACTCATTTACGTCTGGGGGCTTCCAAGCCAGAAATGAAATCCACTATGTAGTATTAGTTTGAGGCTAAACTCTCTCGTTTACAACTTGTCACCTAATCACTACACTTACTAGATTTCTACCTAAGACTCTCCTGGGTATGAGACCCTTCTCAATTCCCTTTCAATCACATCACAACAATAACTGAACAATTACAACTCAATAAACAGTCCTAATCGAGTATCAACTTAATACACGATAGGCTCACAAAAGCACAAACCCTAATAACTCACAAAGACACTTATGTGATTATACACTTTTCGATACCTAAAACTAGGTTTAGACCATCCTATTTATAACCTCAACAGGACTGGATTTGGGCTTCAAAACAGCAGTTATAATTCTCTATAGAATTTGCAAATTATTCTCCTCAAGAATTTCTTCAATCACAAGTTTCCTAAAAAGTTTCCATACTTTTTGAAAACAACACAGCGCTTAATCTATATGGATATTGATATCGAACCCTAGAAATCAACACTAACAATCGTAGAACCTTGATTAGAAGCTACATTTACCTTTTTCTTTATGTTTTGAGCATCACTCTTTAGTGATTGCTTCATGAGCTTTTGTGCCATGTCTCTTGATGTTGGCCACTGCCCTTAACATCTAAGAACATTACTTTTGAATCAGAACTAAAACCATTTGTAAATACCACTAATAAAATAAAAAATAATACTATACAAAAATAGATATTTTAGTAACATCGAATGTTCCTAATTCAATGACTACTATCTTGTAAATTGGAATAAAAAGATAATTTTCTCTAAACATTCTTCTTCTTTTTCTTTGCAACAATTGCAATTTTACCTCTTCAAATTTATTTTATTCTTATACATACTTACATATTTATTATAAAAATGAAAATAAATTAATAACAAAATAAAAAAAATTCTTGAAAACGAAAAACATAATTAAACTTTAATTTGAAAAAATTAAATAATTTGATTTATCTATTTAAAGTAAATCAATATTAGCATTCAAAATTTTAAATATATTAAATTTAAATCGAGATTTAAGAGTCCCATTATGAAATAATTAGTTTTATCAAGTGTTCTGGATAGCCCGAACACATTCGGGCAGATGGTCTACCCCCTATGGTACTACAACCAATTCGACCCGGCAACATCGCCACGGTGCTCCCCGCGAGCGTATCTGTCATTACATGCTCGGTATGTGTTGAACAGGGCAACGCCAGTAGCCATCTCACCAAACGCCCGTCAGGCGCTAGGTGCCCGACATATAACGGTAAGTAACGGTGGCATCTGCTCGGATTTGACCTAGTCAGCTTGGATGGCTATATTTGTGGACCCGTACATTTCGGCCCAAATATAGTAACCAATGAGAATCCTCCTATGGCATTATATAAACCCTCATATCTTTGAGGGCAAGGTATCATTTTTTACACCCTAATAACTCAAATACTTCTTACCTACTCATTCGATCATCTGCTTACTTTAGCATCGGAGTGTCTTGCAGGTCTTTGATAGAGATATGCAAAACAAAGTCTTTTAAATTCTTTCTAATTCACACCAATTCACACCAAATTCATCAATATATATCAAAAATGAAAAAGTTATTAAAAAAACCAATTTCAATCCAACAATCATACTAAATCACGACCTAACATCACTCGACTCCACTACGCGACTTATTCTGACTTTCGTCCGCGAAAACATTAGTTTCTATTCATATTACTCATTTCAACCTAGAATTGAAAACTATGGAAAAACAAATAAACATTCAACCACACACATACATATTCATACACAAGCATAAGATAATCGAGTTTCGCACCCTTACCCGATTAATCGTGCTTTGAAGTGTCAGTTGAATTGATTTCTTAAACTACAAGTTTTCCTCTTTTTCTTCTTCTTACTCTCTCTTTCTCTTCTCTTTCTCGCTATTTCTCTTAAACTTCTTTTCTCTCTTTCTAATCTCTATCTTTCTATTTTAAGAAAAACAATAATATCTAACCATGCAAAATGACAAAAATACCCCTACACTCAATTATCTCGCAAACGCTCTCAAAATTCGATAAAACATAAACATAATATATTTACCAAATAAAAACCAAGAATAAAACAATATAAAACCAAAATAATTAAACCGACTCGATTAACTAAATCTAACAAAAACCGGGGCGTTACAGAGTCCACATGAAGATCAATATGACTCAAGGTCGGAAGTCAAATAAAGTGATATCGGTCGAAGGACGTGGTGAGGAACTTATGGACTTAGTGAAATTGAATACTATGCTATGTTGGCTAAGGTTGGAGTTCATCACTACAATGGAAGCAATGTCGACTTAGTCACCACATGTAGAGTTCATCACTATAATGGAAACAATGTTGACTTGGATGCTACATGTGGAGTTCATCACTACAATGGACACTACAATAGACCATGTTACCTTAACGTAGTCGACGTCAAAAATCTCGACGAGGATAGTCAGTTCTTGGCGCCCAACAAAGCAATTAAGAAATTCAAATGGTATAACAAGGCGGGAACTGCGTCAACATTGACGGTTATTCAAAAACACGTGGGAACACGTCGAAGGGAACCGCTGCATGGACTTGAGACGTGTAACCATAAGAGTAGTCTACCATTCTTAGACAGATATTGTAGAGTAGTATATAAGGATACTTAGGTTCATTTTGTAGGGGGTCCACAATTGTACACACATTTCTATAAACTCAAAGTACCTGCGTCTTGAGAAACGAGTGAGGAAATATGTACGTTTTCGTTCCACCATTTTATACATTTCCAGCAAGTTTATTTTGAAACTCTTTTTTATGCATTAAAGTCCCTTTCGATTTCTTTTACGTTTCTTGTTATTTTACATTACTTGCACTTTAATTTTAAATCCTTTCAGTTTCTGCACTTATCTTTCGATTTCAAAGTTTCATCTTTACTTTATTTGCATTTTACTTCCCGTAAAATCCCAAAACAAATTCAATAAATTCATAAAAGTCTTTGATAGAGATATGCAAAACAAAATCTTCACAATTCTTTCTAATTGGCCTGCAAAAAAGAAAACACAAACATCAATAGAGTGGATCAGCGTGGTACTAATATATGTCAAGTAAGAAACGATGGTAATAATATAAGATAATCTACTTAAAATAATCTAGTAAGATAATGTCAAGTAAGATAAAATAACCTACTTAAAATTAAGTGTTACTAATATATTCATACTAATATATAACACAAAAACCAGCGTGGAATGCACTATGCAGGTTCACTATCATAGATGCAGGTTCACGATCATATTGATACTATCACTAATATATAATCTACTGAAACAGAATCATATAATCTACTTCAATATGAGACAGGTAACTCATGTGTGTGATGAGTGACTCTTGTAGGGGCTCTAACACCACAAAGTGGTTAAATTAGTCTTGCAATAGCTCAAATGGCTACTTTAAAAAATGCAAGTAGGAACCATTTCAAATGACTACTTAAAAAAATGCATGCTGGCGCCATATGGTATGACGCCTATGCACAAAGTTAATGTAATTGTCAATTGGAGATAGGAGATGAATGCCTAGATGAAATAAAATGAGTTGCAAGAGGAAGTGTCGATGGGTTTTTTTAATAAGTTGTGATTAGGCAATCATGGCCTTGGTCAGTTGCGAACATTGGATAATAAATTGCTAGCAGTTACCAAGTCCGACAAAGTGGAGGCACTTCAAGGGAGATAACTACCATGTGTGTGGTCACTTGTTTAAGGCGAGAAAAGTAACACCGAAAAGAACATGATTGAAAAGTTGAACTGTAAATAATAACATGATTTCTTTTATTAGAACATGATTGAAATTTATGCCTATAAACAGAGATTGGTTGTGTAATGCTAAATCCTGCAATCAATCTTGCCACATAATTGGTTGTGTCCAAAATGTAAATCCTGCCATCACATAATTTAGAAGCATATCAATTTCCTTTGTTCTTGTTCTACCTTCACAACTTGAAGGGATATTGTTATTGCTAGCTTCGGGTCTCTAGTTCTGTGCCGCAGAAGTTCTTGTCTGAAAAAGTGATATCATGCTTGGTTTTATGAAAACCAAATATTGTTTATGAGTTACATTGATGATAAATAGAATGAATGTGGTATTACCGTGGGGTTACTAATCTGAGTGTCTGTGTTGGGAGCATTGTTGTCTTCAAGGCATTGTATGGCCTTTCCCTTAGAAGGTTGAACATTGTCGGGAATGGTTAGACGAGCCTATAAAACATTAATACAACATGTTAAATTGAAACTGGTTTAGAAAAACCAATGAGTTGGGATGTTTGGTGCAGTTACCTAAGAAGTTTTTAGCTGTTCCTCTATCTGTTGGTATACATCAGCATCTTTAGTTAGTTTTACTATATATGTCTTCCTGTAGTAAGGTTGATATTTAACACGAAATGGAAACTTCTGCTCCAACATATAGTCAAGATGTGCAGGATAAATGTTTGGATTACCCTCATTAGTCTATTAAATTGAAATTAGAAACACTTAAGAGAAGACATATAATATAAGAATGACAATTTGTGCGACTTATAAGGTATTGTAATTTGTAATTTGATTAATATTATGGCAAAAGTTGTTGAGGTTTGTAGTAAAATTGAATTTTGTAGATATAGATAGAGTAGTATTTGGAAAAGATATAATGAGCGTTGGAGCATTTATGTTAATTGAGAAAGTTATTGAAGCCATCAATTAAATTGGTCAAAGGAGTTATATTTAATGTACAAACCTTCTTCATTAGCTGTCTAAGGGCATGAGCGAACATACCAATATATGGAATACATCTTTGTCCAAGATAGAAAGTTTGCAGTCTTGGATTCATATTCTACCTCAATCTCAATTTTATACCTACAAGGGTAATCATGTATATTATCAAATAAAGAAATGATTAATTTGTGTGAAAGGAACCACCATCCATATGTTACCATGCTTACTTAGTTATTAGGGTAGAATTTTTGTAAGAACAATTACATTGAAATGGGCAGCCAGGAGACTGGTTTGTTTTGTTACAAGTAGAGCACACCTTATAATACCACCTGAAAGGGTTAGCCTTGAACCCCACTGTTTCTCCCACAGTATTGCAGAAGGTCTCCTACTTTAATGATTAGAAGTTATAATAAAACACAAAGAGATGAACCAATGTGAAGGAAATTGTCCTAAAAGGTTTATCCAAGGAAAATGAATAAACTTCAGTTAGAGTAATCATTTCAGCGACGCTTTTAACATCCTTTGCAAAAGAGAAAGCCCTGTCGAAGGGTCCCTGGGAGCATGAATTGAGAGACAATGACTGGGATGAAGTCTGATCATGATTACTTTCTAGAAACCTGACAAGAAAGCATAACAGAATCAGTTTTTTTACACAATATAAGGACCATTTGTGTTACATAATATAAGGACCATTTGTAAGGCAATTGTTGATATACTTGGTTTTGAACTCTTCAACTTGAGGGTGGTAATGGTTGAGTAGCAGTTTTGATCCATTCTAGACATTTGAAATGTTAAGCTTTCCGTTGGCTTTAAGAAAAAGGTATTAGAATGAAAGACATACAAATAATAGGTCGCCACTTGATATTCTTACATGAGCTGCAACGACACCATGCATGAGTGGGAATGAGGACCAGTAGTCCATTCTCCGCAGAGTAGTTCATAAATTAGGTTGCATACTTTTCCCATAGAGTAACCTCAATTTCAGTACCACTGCAATTGAAAAATAAGAAGGACTGTTAATTGAAAAATCAGATATTACATGTAAAACCTGAAGTAAAAAATATTTGAGAATGATACTAAATATATCTTTCATCCGAAAAGTGAGGTTAATGCAAGCCTTCTTCCCAACACCAGCCATTTGAGTCCTAATGACATGCTGGACAAAACTAGGGGTGACAAAACGGGCCCGGCCCGTTGGTCATGCCCGTTTTGCCCGCACTCTCTAATTTGGGTCGAGAATTTAGGCCCTCACTCTCTAATTTGACCGCCTCGCCCCACCCCGTTTTCTTTCCGGGTTTTTGCGGGCACGAATTTTAACATAAAATTAAGTATTTTTAGGCCTAAAAAGAGTAAGGTGATGACACTGATCGAAAAGGCCCCAGTCAATGAGGTCTCTCTCGAACAATTTCACGGCAGATCTGAGCCGATCACTTTCTACCTGGAGGAGCTCCCCGGAGGAGCACCCAACGCTCACATTCCCTTCCTTATCAAAGCAAGGATGGCGAATTTTGAAGTACACAGGATCCTCGTTGATGAGGGTAGCTCGGTAGACGTGATGTATACTCATCTCTTCCGGACTCTACAGCTCGACGAATCCCATCTATCACCGTACGTGAGATCTTACCTACGTGGGATCTTTCCAACACGCCCTCCCGTTTTTTAAACTATTAAGGAAAGAGTCGACCTTCGAATGGATCGAGGAATGCGAACACACCCTTTTGCACCTTAAACGGACACTCCCAGCCGCCCGTGCTCTCACGACCACAAAACGGAGAAACGCTGCGTGTCCAAGGAAGCCATAAGCGCAGTTCTTATCCGCGAAACCAAGGACGGACAGAAGCCCGTTTATTTCACGAGCAAAACGCTACAAGGACCCGAGACTAGATATCAACAAATCGAAAAGGTCGTACTAGCCCTCGTCATCACCGCAAGGAGGCTCCGATACTATTTCCTCGCCCACGTCATCGTGGTAAGAACGAAGCAGCCAATAAAACAGCTTCTAGCCCGTCCTGACATAGCCGACCGGATGTTGAAATGGTCCCTCGAGCTCTCCGAATTTGACATACGCTACGGGCGGGAAGACCACGGCGCAGGATCGCCGACTTGCCGATGGCGGCACCCACCGGGACAAGCGGTGGACCATCTACGTTGATGGGGCCTCGAGCTCGACGGGCAGCGGGGCGGGGGTCATCCTCGAAAACGAGGAAGGAGTCGTCATCGAACATTCCCTAACCCTTGCTTTCCCAACGTCCAACAATCAGGCCGAATATGAGGCCTAGCTCGTCGGACTACGCCTCACTGAGGATATGAGCGCCCGAGAGGGCCAAATATTCACGGACTCCCAGCTTGTTGCGTCGCAAGTTCTCGGGGAATACCAGACCAAGAACGAAAACCTCATTGAGTACCTTAATCTCGTTAAAGAGAGGATGAAGAACTTTGACCGAGTAGACATTAAGCATGTTCCCCGAGAACAGAATACCCGAGCTGACATCTTGTCAAAACTCGCGAGCACAAGGAGGAAAGGTGGCAATAAGTCCGTAATATAAGAGTCGCTTCCTCGATCGAGCATTGAGAAAGCCTCAGCTTCGCTTGACGTAAACGCCATCGGGGACGCAGATTATTGGATGACTCTCGTGTTCAATTACCTAACGACAGGGGAATTGCCCACGGATAAACTCGAGGCAGCCTCTACTAAACGTCGCGCATGTTCATTTGTTGTCCTCGAACAGGGCCTCTATCAGCGAGGGTTTTCCATTCCCCTCCTCGAGGAATCCAAGGTGTCCGGCATTCTCCATGAAATCCACAAAGGAATCAACGCCTAACACTTGGGCGGTCGATCGCTCGCTCGCAAGGCATTACGCGCCGGTTACTATTGGCCTACTATGCAAAAGAACACAAAGGAACATGTCAAAAGGTGCGATAAATGCCAGCGCCACGCGGACATGCACATTGCTCCACCACACAAACTTTCCACACTGACGTCCCCGTGGCCTTTCAGCTGGTGGGGAATAGACATCCTCAGACCATTCACACAGGGCTCCTACCAGAGCAAATACCTGATCGTGGCCGTCGACTACTTCACCAAATGGATAGAGGTCGAGGCCCTCGCCAAATCACCTCCTTTAAATCCTCCGCTTTTACAAATGGAACGTCCTTGCCGCTTCGGCATCCCACAAGCCCTCTTCACGGATAATGGAACACAATTCACTGACCAAATTGTTTGAAGTTTCGTCGCCCGGCTAGGCACCAAGCAGCACTTCACCTCAGTCGAGCACTCTCAAACGAATGGCCAAGCAGAAGCCGCGAACAAAGTCCTCTTGCATGGACTCAGACGACGACTTGGGGAAGCCAATAGTAGATGGGTAGAAGAACTGCACAACGTGATGTGGGCCTACCGGATAACCCCCCACTCAACAACCGAGGAGTCTCCTTTCCGGTTGACATACGGGACAGAAGCGGTGATACCGGTAGAAATCAGGGAACCGTCGAGGCGTACCGAGTTCCCCCTCGACGAGGAGATGAACGACGAAGCACTGCGCGAGGAGTTGGACTTAGTCGACGAAATTCGAGAAGGGGCAGCCCGCCCGAAAGCCCGTTTGAAACAACAAATTACCCTGCGCCACGACCGCAAGGTCATCAAGCGTGAATTCGACGTAGGCGCCCTTGTCTTGCGAAGGAACAAGAAGGAATCTCGCGAGGGGAAACTGACCGCCAATTGGGAATGCCCGTATCGTGTGTTAAGGACCAAATTGTAGTTATTTTGTACATGATTTTGTGGTCCTTAACAATGCCTTTTTATATAATTAGTAGTATTTATTCTAGTATTTTGGTTTAATTAAGTTTTTATTTAGTTTTTGTTCATAATATATTATTTAACTTAATTTACTTCTAATTGTAGGTTTTTATTGATTAATTCTCCCAAGCTTGGATTCAAGGACACTTGAAGAGCTTTTGGGATGATTCTTTTTGAAGAAATTTTTGGATGAAGAAGCAGCTTGGTCTCACAGTTGATTTAGGCCAACAAGATAACCGGGCTTATGAAAAAAAAAGGACAGACCCATGCTTTCACCTTTTTGGGCCACCAACTCCATCATTTCAGCTGACTTTTGGCTTGTAAAAAGGGTGGAACTTCACTTCATCATAATTATCTTTCATTTTGTGTAAACTTAGGGCAAGAATTTGTAAGAAACCATAGGTTTTCATCTTGATTCTTCATGTTCATCATCTCTACCAACAATCTCGAGAGCAAAGCAACCATGGAAATGAGTGGCTAAGTTCTTTTTGTGTCAAGATTAGAGGTAGTTGATCTAACTAGTATGTATTTCTATTAATCCATTTGTGTATGAACATGGTTGATGATTAATATAGTTGAATATCTTTGTTCTTCATTTTTATGCTTTGAGTCTTGTTTGAAAAAGAATACTTTAAAGTAGACCTAGGATATTCATCCACTAATGAACAAATGCTAGGGATAGATTTGTGTGTTAGTGTTTACAAATATTGAACTTAATGATTATCATGTCAATAGTTGTAGTGAGGGATCATGCAAAGATTAACATGATAACATTCACAATCTTGGTGGGAAATCTACAAGATTGAGAGGATATGTATTTATAGAAATCATCTACTATGTTCATCACTTGATTAATTGAATGCATATGAAATTAGGTCAATGAAACTAATCTTGACATGCTTCCATAATTTGAAAACAATCTCCAACTCTCTTGAATCCAAACCATAACTCTCTTTTTGAAAGACTAATTTAGTTACTTGTTTGGAAATTCATGTTACTAGTAGATTAGGAAACAAACCCTTTGGTTACTTTCATCTTAAAATACACTTTTCTATTGAAAGACTACAATATACACCAATCCCCGTGGAATCGATAATTAAAAATACTTGTTCGCGGATAAAACCTACAACAAAATTGCGCCGTTGCCGGGGACATTTTATACACATTTTGTTGTGGGAACAAGTATTTTAATTATCGATTCACAGGATGGTGATAAGTCTTCAGAAAATGTATTTAAGATGAACAGGGTTTGTTTCTAATCTCATGAATTTCAAACAGTAACGTCTTCAAAGAGAGTTATGGGATTCAGAGTGAGATTTTCACGGAGCATGTCAGATAATTTCATGGACCTCATATGCATTTATTAATCAGTGATGAACATGGTGGATGATTTCTGTGAATCATGTCCTCCTCTTGTAGATTTCCACCAAGATGAATGTTATCATGTTTCTGCATGATCTCACTGACATGATCGTTCAATATTAAACACTAACACATCTATCAGCATTGTTCGTGGATGAATATCATATGTCTTTTGGTATTCTTTCAAGCAAGACTCAAGCATAAAATGAAGAACAAAGATAATTAACTATATTATCATCAACCATGTTCATACATGGATTAATAGAAATACATGGATCAACACGACACAAAGAGCCACTCATTCCATGGTTTGCTGATTGTGGTGAGATGATGAACATGAAGAATCAAGATGAAAACTATGGTTTTCTTTTTTGCCCTAATTACACAATGAAGATAATTATGATGTGATTCCACCGGTCACCGAATGATGGAGTTGAAAGTGGTCTTTTTGGCGCCGGCGCGGGCCGCCGCCTGGCGGCTTCATCTTCTTCAAAGAATCATCCCAAAGCTGTCGAATCGGAGACAAAAACCACAATCCGAAAATATATATTATGAACAAAACAAATAAAACCAATTAAACCAAAATACTAGAATAAATACTACTAATTATAGGGGACCACAAATCATGTACCTTTGTCACTCTCCTTACTTCTTTGTTTGTCCCCAAACAAAGTCAATAATCTCTTTAGCAAGAAGAAACAAAATGTAAGCATGCAACTCACACAAGAATGATGGTTCAAACTCGACATACGCACACATCGATCGGTTCTTGAAACACAACATGGCTATGAATTAAGTTCTAAACACAATATATCAACACATGTAACAAAATAAAGATATGTTCACACTTGAATCACCTAATCATTTCTTCAATATTCATGAAGAACAAAATGCATATTTACAAAGGACTAAACACTCTCACTAATAGTCATGCACATCCGAATAATTCATGCATTCATCGAAACAAGTTAAATGACAAAATGGAAACAAAGATCACTAAGGACTTTCAAGGTTGTAACTTGGCTTAGGTTAGAAACAAGGGATATTTAACAAGCCATTGAAGCGAATTGGGTTAAAGAGTATGAAGAGCATTTCACAAACTAATTCCACTTCCTTCTTATTATTCACAACCTCTTTCTTTTCACACAATGATCCTCTTTTTCTTTTCTTTTGTTTTCTTTTCATATACAAATTTTTTCTTTTGTATTTTTCTTTTCTCTATTCTTTTTCTTTCTTAAGGATCATTGTGTCATCAATTCTATGTTCTTTTGATCTACCTCCCAACTTCATTTATATCAATCCTTTTTATTCAAGAACATGCTCTTCAGGGTTAATCAACAAAGGGTTGGTATTCACAAACAAGAAAAATTCATAGAATGAATTATCATTGAATTTTCAAAGATTATCAACACTATTAAGTGGCCTACTTAACAATTAGTTGATTTGATAAATTCATCCTACAAATATTGTTTAAGCTCAAAAGGGTTCACAAGGATTCACTCACTCACGGTTAGTTGAAGCCCTTTTGGAATTGATGGTTTTCTCATAATGCACAAAAAATTGCCTTGATCATCTCTAAGTTTCCAAATTATCACAAACAAATAAAGATTAAGCATGAACCACACGAGTTAACAAAACTATTAGACACTCTATATTTGGTAAAAAGTGGAAGCTTCTCACCTATGTGGTTTAAATCCTAATGATTCGAATGTGAACACAATTTTTTTGTACATGCCAAGATATTTGCATAAAGCACAAATTTCATAGACATGTTATTATTCCATTAAATATGTACCTTATTTGTGGATTGAGTCGAGAATTTTATCATCACCATCACTTTGGTGAAACACACTTACTTGCTTTGGCGAACCGTTGAAAAATCGGACAAACCAAAAGAAGTAATAATTCAAACTAAATAACCTATACTCTAAAAATAAAAATAAAATAGAACAAAATAAAATAAAACAAACTAAAATAAAATAAAAGACACCCCAAAATGGTGTTTAAAACTAAAAAGTACTTAGGCTCCATGCCTAAAATATCAATTGGAATTACAAGCCTATCCCAAATTGGATGGCAACCAACAAAATCCGAAGTTTAAACTAAAATGCGAAATAAAAACTAAAAGTCGAAAGTAAAATAAAAACAAGAAAGATAAAGGTCATCATCAATGAGGCCTCGAGGATAGAGTCTCAGAGTCTCGCGAACTACCTCTCCATCCTCCTCACTCATCATCACCATCAACATCGCCACCTCCTCTACATTTGGCCCGACCGTCGATAAGCACACGCCGCTGCGAGTGAACACCGGCTCGATCGCAGCAAGGTGCTCCATGCTCTCGCATATAAATAAATGCTCTCGATGAGCAAGATGCATTGGTTCCATTCTTCGGAGGACTAGCCGAGGAAGTGCGCTACGGGAAAGAGTTATCATCCGAGGCCCTACAATATCGATCACGAGTGATCATCAATGATTCCATCAATGGTAAGGTGCAGAAAGACAACCTTTGCCCTTTTCGAAGGCCCATAATCAACCCAGATAAGTTAGGGCACATTTTATACGCTCTCTCCTAGAGGTATAACTCAATGTGACCCTCTGAAGAATGGAACCGACAAATGCATCTTGCTCATCAGAGAGCATTCATGTATATGCACGAGAGCATGAAGCACCTTACTTTGCATCGAGAGCGGGTGAACCACTTCACCGCAGGCGGCTTAGTGTTTATTTGTTGGTCGGGCCAAATGTAGAGGAGGAGGTGGGCGATGGTGATGATCGAGTGAGGATGATGGAGAAGGCGGGATTCGCCCGAGACTCTGAGATTCTATCCTCGAGGCCTCATTGACGATGATCTTTTATTTTTCTTGTTTTTATATTACTCTCAGCACTTTTTAGTTTTTAGTTTTTATTTTCGCATTTTAGTTTTAAACTTCTGGATTTTGTTGGTTACCATCCATTTTGGGATAGGCTTGTAATTCCAATTGATATTTTGTAGGCATTTTTTTTAGTTTTTTTGGGGTGTCTTTTATTTTATTTAGTTTTTTTATTTTATTTCGCTCTATTTTATTTTATTTTTAGATTATAGGTTATTTATTTTGAATTGTACTTCTTTTGGTTTGTCCGATTTTTCAACGGTTCTCCAAAGCAAGTAAGTGTGTTTCACCAAAGTGATGGTGATGATAAAATTCTCGACTCAATCCACAAATAAGATACATATTTAATCGTTTTGTAGAATAATAACATGTCTATGAAATTTGTGCTTTATGCAAATATCTTGGCATGTACAAAAAAAATTGTGTTCACATTCGAATCATTAGGACTTAAACCACATAGGTGAGAAGCACTTTTACCAAATATAGAGTGTCTAATAGTTTTGTTAACTCGTGATTCATGCTTAATCTTTATTTGTTTGTGATAATTTGGAGAGATGATCAAAGCAATTTTTGTGCATTATGAGAAAAACCATCAATTCCAAAAGGGTTTCAACTAACCGTGAGTGAGTGAATCCTTGTGAACCCTTTTGAGCTTAAATAGTATTTGTAGGATGATTTATCAAATCAACTAATTGTTAAGTAGGCCACTTAATAGTTGTTGATAATCTTTGAAAATTCATAATTCATTCTATAAATTTTTCTTGTTTGTGAATACCAACCATTTTTGTGATTAACCCTTGAAGAACATGTTCTTGAATAAAAAATGATTGATATAAATGAAGTTAGGGAGGTGGATCAAAAAGAACATAGAATTGATGGCACAATGATCCTAAAGAAAGAAAAAGAATAGAGAAAAGAAAAATACAAAAGAAGAAAATTTGTATATGAAAAGAAAACAAAAGAAAAGAAAAAAGAGGATCATTGTGTGAAAAAGAAAAGAGGTTGTGAATAATAAGAAGGAGGTGGAAATTAGTTTGTGAAATGCTCTTCATACTCTTTAACCCAATTCGTTTCAATGGCTTGTACTTAAATATCCCTTGTTTCTAACCTAAGCCAAGTTACAACCTTGAAAGTCCTTAGTGATCTTTGTTTCCATTTTGTCATTTAACTTGTTTCGATGAATGCATGAATTATTCTGGATGTGCATGACTATTAGTGAGAGTGTTTAGTCCTTTGTAAATATGCATTTTGTTCTTCATGAATATTGAAGAAATGATTAGGTGATTCAAGTGTGAACATATCTTTTATTTTGTTACATGTGTTGATATATTGTGTTTAGAACTTAATTCATAGCCATGTTGTGTTTCGAAGAACCGATCGATGTGTGCTTTTGCCGGGTATGTCGAGTTTGAACCATCATTCTTGTGTGAGTTGCATGCTTACATTTTGTTTCTTCTTGCTAAGGGAGATTATTGACTTTTGTTTGGGGACAAACAAAGAAGTAAGTTGGGGAGAGTTGTTAAGGACCAAATTGTAGTTATTTTGTACATGATTTTGTGGTCCTTAACAATGCCTTTTTATATAATTAGTAGTATTTATTCTAATATTTTGGTTTAATTAAGTTTTTATTTAGTTTTTGTTCATAATATATTATTTAACTGAGTTTACTTCTAATTGTAGGTTTTTATTGATTAATTCTCCCAAGCTTGGATTCAAGGACACTTGAAGAGCTTTTGGGATGATTCTTTTTGAAGAAATTTTTGGATGAAGAAGCATGCTTGGTCGCTCTGCAGAGATGGCCAGCATAACCGCTTAGCGGTCTGAAAAACAGAAAAAGGACATACCCATGCTTTCACCTTTTTGGGCCACCAACTCCATCATTTCAGCTGACTTTTGGCTTGTAAAAAGGGTGGAACTTCACTTCATCATAATTATCTTTCATTTTGTGTAAAATTAGGGCAAGAATTTGTAAGAAAAACCATAGTTTTTCATCTTGATTCTTCATGTTCATCATCTCTACCAACAATCTTGAGAGCAAAGTAACCATGGAAATGAGTGGCTATGTTCTTTTTGTGTCAAGATTAGAGGTAGTTGATCTAACTAGTATGTATTTCTATTAATCCATTTGTGTATGAACATGGTTGATGATTAATATAGTTGAATATCTTTGTTCTTCATTTTTATGTTTTGAGTCTTGCTTGGAAAAGAATACTTCAAAGTAGACCTAGGATATTCATCCACTAATGAACAAATGCTAGGGATAGATTTTAGTGTTAGTGTTTACAAATATTGAACTTAATGATTATCATGTCAATAGTTGTAGTGAGGGATCATGCAAAGATTAACATGATAACATTCACAATCTTGGTGGGAAATCTACAAGATTGAGAGGATATGTATTTATAGAAATCATCTACTATGTTCATCACTTGATTAATTGAATGCATATGAAATTAGGTCAATGAAACTAATCTTGACATGCTTCCATAATTTGAAAACAATCTCCAACTCTCTTGAATCCAAACCATAACTCTCTTTTTGAAAGACTAATTTAGTTACTTGTTTGGAAATTCATGTTACTAGTAGATTAGGAAACAAACCCTTTGGTTACTTTCATCTTAAAATACACTTTTCTATTGAAAGACTACAATATGCACCAATCCCTGTGGAATCGATAATTAAAAATACTTGTTCGCGGGAAAAACCGACAACATCGTGTCCGAGCAAAAACTGACACAGGGGCTTACTACTTGGAAAATCTAACCGGAGTACAACTCCCTTGACCTTGGAATGCTACGAAGCTTAAACAGTATTACAACTAAGTTATCTCGGTCATGCGCCCGAAACTTAGTGGCGGACGGGTCCCCTTATACGGCCACCTAGCTCGGCTTTGGGTCGCGAAATGGTGCTAACGCGAGCTCAAACCTTCAACAAGCGAGGGGCTCTCGAGAATATCGAGCAAGAGCCGCTGCGCGATGCAGACTCCTCGATCGAGGCCCGCGGGTACCAACGCACTTTCGGCAGGATGTCTGGCTCGCGATGGACGATCCACGCCTCGAGGATAGAATCCCGAACGCGTTTATATCCTCGTCAGGAAGCCTTTTTGGCCTCCAAAGCTAGCGCATGCGCTACAAACAACAACAAGGTCAGGCATAATTCAAATAAACAATAGAACATTCAAATAGTAAAAAGATTCATAAATAAACACGACCACCATAGGTCGAGAAATAATACAAACGGGTATCAGACCCAAAGTTCATTCAAAAATTCAAACAGAATGGCATGCAGACCAAAAGTAGCGGACTCGCAGGCCCAATTACAAAACTAGACGTCAGGGGGAGGCACGATCTTCCCGTCCACCACATAATGGATGGGACCAATTCTGTCCGTCACGAGATCCAGGTCGGGGTTCACCACTTGTAGTTGCTGAATCGCCTGATCAAATCCGAAGGACAGTGCCTCCACGACGTCTTCCTCGAGGACTCTTATTTGCCCAATCAGATCTGCCCTCGAGAGGAGCGCCTGCTCGTCACTGGACTCATCCTCGACAGGAGCCACCTGCTCTTGCAGCGATTTGACTCGAGCTTCAAGAACCCTCTTCTCCTAGTCCAGTGGGTCCACCTGCAGCCTCAACTCATTCAGTTCTTTAGCTAGCTCCACATACCTGCTCTCCTGTCCCCGGAGCCTCGTCAGCTCGTTGTGATATTCCATGTTTTGGAGCTCCAACTCGTCACCCCGGGCACGAGCCCTGTCGATCTTAGCTTTGAACTTGGTGGCTTCATCGTTCAGCGTCAAGGTGGTCTCTAGCATCTTGATCACCGCGGCCACATCAGTGTTCAAGTTTTCCGTTCGAGTCTTCGGGTCGCACCCGAGGATCGCTTCCCTCTCGGCTTCCTGCACTCCCGGGGAGTTGCCCTCAAAGAGTTGTCTCTGACCATAGCACGGGGGCAACATGTAAGTTTCCCCAGTTGAAACGGAAGTTCCGGGCACTCCCTGGTCGGGGCGCTCACTCTTTCGCCTCTTTAACGGTTGCTCGGGGGACGAAGCGGGGGAAGGAGACTTCCCGGCCGCTTGGATTTCCGTCCGCACCTGTTCCTGAAGCACAGAGACACGGTCCTTGGCTTATCCCCGGGTAGCTTTGTGCCTCAACCTGAGCATGCGCTCCTCCATGGCCGCCATCCGATCTGCAAAGGATAAAAGGAAAAGTTAGCATGTACAAGTCAAAAGACAACTATCCCCCACATACTTCCGAGCACGTTACCTAGAAGCCTCAACGCGTCCAAGTCAGACGTGCAGTCCAACAGGGCCTTTGTATTAATATGACGCCTGACAATTTCTATTTCCCCGTGGGAGTCGAGGAGAACATTCCCCTCCCGATCCACACAGGTGGCCGACCTAAAATCCTTTACAAAATTTTCCAGCCTTTTGTACGAAAGTTGGTCTTGCATATCCAGTTTATCATGCCTCACAGAGTAAAAGTCCGCTCCCCGGCTATAATGTTTTTTGTCCCATTCAAGCGAGAACCTCGCCCTCAGCCTTTCTCCTTCCTTGCCGTCTTCGCTGACCTCCACGATACGTACGAAGAGTGTATCCTCGGCGTCCCTAGTGAGGGGCTTCACTACATAAAAGCGTTTCTTGAAGTCCCGGACAGATTCCAGATATGGCCGGAATAGTTTGTCCGACTGTTTCACTACAAAAAATCGCGTAAATTGTGGCGGTTAAGTTACGGCGTTTAGTGAAAACCGCCACAATAAACGGAAGATTACGACGGTTTATATAACCGACATAATGTTAGTAAGTAATTGGCGGTTTTGACCGCCAGTATTTACCTTTTATTTTTAAAATTCCTCACCAATAGCGCGCTCTTTTTTTAATGCTACCCGCTCAATTTTTTACTACTCATTTTTGCTTTATTGTTTATTTGTCTCTCCTTCTCCCTGACGAAAACCCTCCTTTTCCCTAAAAAGAGAACGCCGCCGTAGAAGACTGTTGTCGGAACCGAAGCTCTCCGTCTCTTTCTCTATCTCTTCCCTCCTTGGTTAGTTAGCTCTATCATCCCTCTTCTCTCCATCGATTTACTCTTCACAATCATGTTTTTTTTATATTTTAATTTATGAAATTGCTATATAGTTTAGCTACTGGTAGTTGTATTAGTGATTTATTATATTATCAATAATATTATTCTATTCTAATTTGAATTTCTCCTTCTGGTATAAACCCTAATTTTTAAAAACCCTCTTTTGGCTCAGTTCTGTAGCAGTTCGAAATTAGAAATTATGCAAACCGTAGTTCAACAGCTCTGTAATCAACAGTGTTGTAATCGGAAAATTTCAAGGTAGAATCATATCTTTAGTATGAAATGAATTATAAATTGACTTCTAGTTTTATTTCCTTTTGTTATTTGTTTATGATTATTGTTCTTTCTAACATGGTTAATTTGTATTGCTTGTGATTCTATGAGATTTGTTTATTCACCATTTGTTATAGTTTTGTTCAGAAAAAATTGCTTATTAAAGGTTCAGTTTGGTTAAAAATTAAAAACTTGTTTTCGAAAATATAACTTAAGTACAATTCAGTTCTAGAAAAATAGTTATGACTAGGTTTGTTTCTTCTGAAATTATGTCATAATTAGGTTTCGTTAAACTCTATTTTCTTCTAAAACTTAACCATAAACATAGTCAAATATTCATGTTGATGTTCTTCTTGAGGAAACTAAACCAATACAGCCATTCCCTTGGGCTCCATAAGCTGACTTGAAAATTGATGGCTAAGTTATTCTAAAAGACTTTTGAAGAAAACCATGTGAGTTTGCTTACAAAGTCATACTACTGTCTCTCAGAAACATAGATGTTGGAAAGGCAAACATAATCACTCACCCTATTTGAATTCATTTCAAAAAGCCTCTGAGTTGATCAAACTTAAACCAAAATCCCCTCAACTGAATAAGGCTTATTTTCCTTTTCCATGAATTCCAAATCCAGTAATAATAACTCTCCAGGAAGCCAAATTCATTTCAGACATCTCAACAAAAGTGTGATGTGCGTAAAATATTTGAACAAATGTATGTTATATAATTCAAATGGAAAAGGATAGGGACATTTCATTAGAAGTTTCAATAAAACTGTTATCTAGTGGCTTTTTATATAAGTATGTCTAAGGTATAATCGGAAGTTTCGTAATTGTTTGAGCTTGCTTTTCTTTTTCTACTGTTGTAGGTTGTAAAGAGTTTCTCATATGGTAAAAGAGAAGGTGGAGACTTTGTTGCAGCTTGTATTTCACCAAGGGGGAATATATATATTGTGTTAATAAAGACAGTTTGGTAGCCTCTATTTTTCTGTAACAAATTATAATATTTCTATTCCACCCATTTTATAATTTGAAATTGTCATATTCTTTATTCATAATGAATATGTTGAGGGAGGTTCTATTGTGAAGCCACAATGTGAATTTGTATGCTATGAAACAATTGGTTAATGTTCATAGAAAAAATCCATGTAAAGTATAAGTCATACTGTATAAAATGTGTTAATAATTAAATAATAAGATATAATTAAATTTAGTTGAGGTTAATTAAGTTGTTCAGGAGTTACACACAATGAAAGTGATTTGCAGCTATAATACCCATAATAAACTTTGCAGCTATAAAGTTTGAATTAGATGAAACCTTTCATATCCAACAAGTATATGAAACACACAATGAAAGTGATTTGCAGCTATAATACCCATAATAAACTTGTCTTTTTACAAAAAAAAGTCTTATTACTAGATATTTATATTCTTACTTAACAATAGTTGTTCATTTTTTTTTTTTAGAAATTGGAAAAAGAATTGTAGAAACTTGATTGGACTTGTTATTGTTATTGAAGAACAATTGAAGTAAGTATTTGTTATATAGTCATCTTGTCATATTTAAGTATTTAAATTTTATTAAACATTTACATTGTTTTACTAATAAAAATACACATTTTATGTACAAATGGTTTCTTTTGTAGTCATGCCAATTGATAAATCATGGATTGACAAACCACATGACACGCTTGAATATGAAAATGGATTAATAATTTTTTTGAATTTTGCATTTGAGCATAAATCTATTGATGGTCTTAAGATTAAGTGTCCATGTTCAAAATGCGGTTTCAAGAAGTGGAGAACATGGGATGAAGCTTATGTAGACCTAAAAAATAGACCTTTTCCTAGAAATTACAAAGTTTGGAGCTGGCACGGTGAAAGATCGAGTACAAACGAGCCTCAAGAAGTTGAAGGGAGACATGTAGCAAATGAAACCTTTCAACCGCAAAATGAAATGGAGGACATGGTTCATGATGCATTTGGATTTACCCCAAATAGTCATAATAATATCGGTTCATCTTCTAAGCGTAACCATGAAGGGCATAATTTGACGCGTGATGAAGATAAAGCTGACCTTTTTGAGTTGTTACAAGATGTTAATCAACCTTTATATGAAGGGTGTACAAACTACTCAAAGTTGTCCTTTTTAGTTAAATTGTATCATATAAAGTGTTTGTGTGGAATAAGTGACAAAGCAATGACTATGATCATAGAGTTATTAAAAGATGTGTTTGTAGATGCCAAGATTCCTGTTTCATTTTATGAGGCTAAGAAAATCATCAACAAACTTCATCTTGATTATACCAAGATAGATGCTTGCCCAAATGATTGTATGTTATATTGGGGTGAAGAAAATCAAGACTTAGAAGAATGCAAAAGATGCAATACATCTAGGTGGAATGATGACAAGAAGAAGAAACCTGCAAAGATACTATGATACTTTCCTCTAAAGCCAAGATTGCAAAGACTTTTTATGTGTTCGAAAACTGCAGAGTCTATGAGATGACATGCATTGGAGAATAATCAAGATGGAATGATGAGACATCCTAGAGATTCTGAGGCCTGGAAAGCATTTGACTTACTTCATCCAGAATTTGCTGCAGATTCTCGAAATATACGACTTGGCCTAGCCACTGATGGCTTCAACCCTTTTGGTGTGATGAGTACGAACTACAGTATTTGGCCAGTGGTTCTTATCCCATACAATCTCCCTCCTTGGGAGTGCATGAAGCAAACATCAACGATCCTTTCCATGATTATTCCTGGAAAGCGGGCCTGGAAATAATATAGATGTGTACTTACAACCTCTCATCAAAGAGTTGAAAGAATTGTGGTATGATGGAGTTCAAACATTAGATTCATTAAAAAATGAAATGTTTAGTATGAAGGCAGCTTTGATGTGGACAATTAGTGACTTTCCTGGGCTTGGAACTTTATCAGGTTGGAACACGTACACTAAACTTGCTTGTGTGACACCCCAAATTAATTCAAGTGTTAAATAATTAGGAATTTAACTATTAATTTAATTAAAGGCTTAGTTAATAATATTTTGGATTAAATGGATTAATTAATTATGGAATTAAAAGGAAGACCGGGGGGTGTGAGGATGAATTGGAGGTGAGTGGAGTAAAAGGTTCTACTAAATAATAATTAAGTTATTTCTATTATTTGGCAAATAATAAAAGGAATATAAAAAGGAGGATAAAAAGGAAAAGAAGAAAAATAAGGTTATTTGGGAAAAATCATTATACGTGAGATTGGAGAAGAGAAGAGAAAAGAGGAAAAAGCCAACGCCGAGGAAATCGAAGATCATCGCGACGTAAGAGGTGATTTCATTCGGTTTTAATGCCTTATGGGTTTTGGGAATCAACCGGGTGATTGGGTACATTGGGAAATTCGAATTAGGTGATTATAGGTTTACGGGATTAAACCCTATTTTGTGTCGGAAGATAGAATTTAAGACCGTTAATGTGTCGAACAATCATTAGGTAGGTAGAAACCATTATATATGATGTAGTAATGATGTATAATGATTGTGTTTTGGTGTTCCTGAAAATATGATTCGTATAGGAATGATTGGGAATGGTTTGAAATGCATAAATGCCGTCAAAATAGCAGAAAATGATTCTGCAGGTCGTGGGAACTGGTTCCCTGTGGGGAGGAACCGGGTTCCCAGTGTCAATTTTCAAAAACTGGGAATTTTTGTACGTAGGAACCGGTTCCCAGTGGGGTAGGAACCGGGTTCCCATACAAAATTCCAGGGGCGTGATTTTTCAAAAACTTGGGAACCGGGTTGTACCAGGGTAGGAACCGGGTTCCACTGTGTAATTTTTCAAAATACTTAAAACTTCAAAAATTCATATTTTCTAAACCGTAACTCCGATTTGGGTGCCGTTTTTGGCATTATTTCTTAAATTAAAAATACTATATTTTAAAAAGAGAAAAATATTATTTTGCTAAAATTATTTTAAAAGTAGTCGAGCTTCCGATTTTTGAAAAAGGGTGGATATTTGAGGATGATGAGAATTGGGGCTGAATTGCCTGAATTGATGAATGAGTAATAATGCGTACCATGTTGTGTTTTGATAATCATTGTGATAGAATGAATTACATTGGTGATTGGCATTATGTGAATTATGTGATATCATAATCTGTGAATTGATGTTGCATGCTTTTATGATGCATGCATAAGCATTGTTAATTGGTTCATTCCCATTGTGCGGAAGTGAACTTGCAGAGCCAATAGACTTACCAGGATGTGAGGTAGTGAGGCTAGATTCTTGACTCAGTGTTCTGGGCGAATCATGGATTTCCGCTGTTTCCAAGTGTGATGGAATGAGGGTGAACTCGGTTCACGTTTGGTACCACATGCATAGAGTCTGCATTGCATATGGGATTGTAACATGCTAGGATGGTTTCCAGTGTTGCAATTTCCATTGATTGTTTAATTGCATAATGAATTGTGTATAATGTTCTTGTGAACTGAACTATGAATGTGTTTTGATAATGGACTAACGTATCGAATTATTCTGTTGTATTTAAAAACGTATAATGCATTTTATATTGGATAGAGATCTCACCCTTACTTTAATGATTTCAGATCCAAAGTGATTAGCTGCTTGGAATCGGTGAGGATAGCTCTAGAGTTGAGTTAGTTAGTTAATCCGCGTGTCAGTGTCGTGCTCTGGTAGATGTAACACTGGGGAAACGTTTGTTTTGAAATCCTTTAATGGATATCCTTAATGGTTTTGAATTATGTTTTAATTTATTTTCTCGAATAGACATGGATGATGTATCCAGGATTTTGTTATGTTTCATTTCCGCTGTTAAACATAACCTTAAGTCTGCTTTATTTAATGACTTCTTCTTCAGTGAAAGCATGACAACTGTTTGGTTATAATGTTGAAATATATTAAAATTGTGATGCCTCTTGATTTGTGATTAAAAGTCTGATTATTAAATTATAAATCGCGGGTAATTAGAAGGGGTGTTACAATAGTGGTATCAGAGCATAGTCGGTCTTGTCTTAGTGTCGTTATCCCTTTAGTATGCGACTAGTGTAAAGTAACACTATCGATACTTGTGTGCTGATGTGGATTGTTTTGTAATGTTACGAACAATGGTGGAAAGAGGTAAGGAATGATGATGCTATTGCCGAGGCTTTGGGAATGTTAATGGAGTACTCGGAGGAATCGTAGGAGTGTATTGGCCGATGCACAATTGGGGAATTTTCAGAGGAATAACATTGTGCAAGGGTGCACATGATCCCGAGGGTGCTCAGAAGTGGTTGAAGGAAATCGAGAGAATTTTCAGAGTGATTGATTGTGCTGAGGAACTGAAGGTGAGGTATGGTACTCACATGCTAGCAGAAGAAGCTGATGACTGGTGGGTTGCTACCAGAACTGAAATGGAAGAAGATGGTATTGCATTGACTTGGGCTGTGTTTAGGAGAGCTTTTCTGAGAAGGTACTTTCCTGAAGACATTCGGGGTAAGAAAGAGATTGAGTTTCTGGAGCTCAAGCAAGGCAACAAGACTGTGAGTGAGTATGCAACGAAGTTCACTGAATTAGCAAAGTATTATACTCACTACACTAACGATGCAGATGGAGAATTTTCCAAATGTATCAAGTTTGAGAATGGTCTCTGCGTGATGAGATCAAGCAGGGTATCAGGTATCATCGCATTAGGAGGTTTCCTGATTTAGTTGACTGTAGTAGGATTCTGGAAGAAGATCTTGCTAGTACTAAGTCGAATGCTCAGAGTTATGCTGATCGTAAGGGAAAGAGACAGATGGATCGTGGTAAACCATATGATAGAAATAATCAGAAATCTGGAGGTTGGAAGAAGCCTAGTGGGGGAGACTCTGGTTCTTCTGGTTCTTCCACTAAGTGTTACAGATGTGGTGACATGGGACACAGAGCTGCTGAATGCAAGAATGATGCGAAGAAGTGCAACCACTGTGGGAGAATTGGTCATGTAGCTGCTGAGTGCAGATTTAGAAGGATAACTTGTTACAACTGTGGCAAAGAGGGACACACTCGTCCGCAATGTACTAAGCCAAAGAAAGAACAAGCAGGTGGGAAGGTGTTCGCTTTGTCGGGATCAGACGTTAAGCCAGATGATAGGTTGATTAAAGGTACATGTTTTATTAATGGCATACCTTTAATTGCAATTATTGATACTGGAGCGACGCATTCCTTTATTTCTTTGGATTGTGCTAAAAGATTGAATCTGGAAATTTCTAATTTGGATGGAAGTATGGTTATTGACACTCAGTGACTACTTCGTATGTTTGTAGGAATTATCCTATTGTCATTTTTGATAGAGGTTTCGGTATGGATTTAGTGTGCCTACCTTTAGAACAACTTGATATTATCCTTGGAATGAACTGGTTGGTCTTCAACCAGGTTCATATCAATTGTTTTGAGAAGACGGTCATATTCCCTGAATAAGTTAAAGTTGAAGACGTGACTATGTCAGTTAAGCAGATGAATTCAGCTGTTAGAGATGGTGCTGTAGTGTTTATGTTATATTCTTCGACGGAAGTGAAAGGAAAGGCTAAGAGTGGTGAATTACCTGTTGTGAATGAATTTCCAGAAGTGTTTCCGGAAGATGTTAGTGAGCTACCACCTGAGAGAGAAGTGGAGTTTACTATAGATTTGATTCCTGGAACTAGTCCGGTGTCGATGGCGCCTTATCGCATGTCGGCATTTGAGTTATCAGAGTTGAAGAAACAATTGGAAGAGTTATTGGAGAAGAAGTTTATTCGGCCTAGTGTTTCACCGTGGGGTGCGCCGGTATTGTTGGTTAAGAAGAAGGAAGGTACAATGAGACTGTGTGTTGATTACAGGCAGTTGAATAAAGTGACAATCAAGAATCGGTATCCCTTGCCGAGAATTGACGATTTGATGGATCAGTTGGTTGGAGCTTGTGTATTTAGTAAAATTGATCTGAGGTCTGGATATCATCAGATTCGTGTTAAGGCGGAAGATATTCAGAAGACTACATTTAGAACGAGGTATGGGCATTACGAATATTCGGTTATGCCATTTGGAGTTACTAATGCACCTGGTGTTTTTATGGAGTATATGAACAGGATATTCCATCCGTACCTTGACAAGTTTGTGGTGGTATTTATTGATGACATTTTGATCTACTCAGAGAATGATGAGGCGCATGCAAAGCATCTTAGGATTGTGTTGGAATTATTGAAGGAGAAGAAACTTTATGCGAAGTTGTCTAAATGCGAGTTTTGGTTAAGTGAAGTGAGTTTTCTCGGTCATGTGATTTCCAAGAATGGTATTGCTGTTGATCCTACAAAAGTAGAAGCTGTATCTCAGTGGGAAGCTCCGAAGAATGCTTCAGAGATTCGTAGTTTTCTTGGTCTTGCAGGTTACTACCGAAAATTCATTGAGAGATTTTCGAAGCTAGCTTTATCGTTGACTAAGTTGACGAGAAAGGGTCAAGCGTTTGTTTGGGATACAGATTGTGAGGAAGGATTCCAAGAGTTGAAGAGGAGGTTGACTAGTGCTTCGATTTTAATTTTGCCGAATCTGGAAGAATCTTTCGTGGTGTATTGCAATGCGTCTTTGATGGGTTTAGGTGGTGTTTTGATGCAAGATAGGCTGGTTGTGGCTTATGCTTCGAGACAACTGAAGATTCACGAAAGGAATTATCCGACTCATGATTTAGAGTTGGCGGCTGTTGTGTTTGTGTTGAAGTTGTGGAGGCATTATCTGTATGGTTCACGATTTGAAGTGTTCAGTGATCATAAGAGCTTGAAGTATCTTTTTGATCAGAAAGAGTTGAATATGAGGCAGAGAAGGTGGTTAGAATTTCTCAAGGATTATGATTTTGGTTTGAATTACCATCATGGTAAGGCAAACGTTGTGGCAGATGCATTAAGCAGGAAGTCCTTACATATGTCGATGTTAATGGTTCGTGAATTGGATTTAGTGGAACAATTCAGAGACTTAAGTTTGGTATGTGAAACTACTCCGAACAGTGTGAAGTTGGGCATGTTGAAGCTGACTAGTGGTATTTTGGAAGAGATTCGAAATGGACAGAAGTCTGATGTTGGTTTGGTGGATAAGCTGACATTGATTAACCAAGGTCAAGGAGGTGAGTTCTGAATTGATGAGAATGGCGTTATGAGATTTGGTGATAGAGTGTGTGTTCCAGATGGTTCTGAGATTAGAAATAGTATTTTGGAAGAAGGACATCGTAGTGGATTGAGTATTCATCCTGGTGCTACTAAGATGTACCATGATTTGAAGAAATTATTTTGCTGGCCTGGAATGAAGAAGGAAATTGCCGAGTTTGTGTATGCGTGGTTGGTTTGTCAGAAATCAAAGATTAAACATCAGAAACCGTCAGGATTGATGGAACCGTTGTTTGTTCCAGAATGGAAATGGGATGGCATTTCAATGGATTTCGTGTCTGGTTTGCCGAGGACAACGAAGAATTGTGATTCTATTTGGGTTATTGTCGACCGATTGACAAAGTCTGCTAACTTTATTCCGATAAGAATGGATTATCCGATGGAGAGGTTGGCAGAACTGTATGTTGAGAAGATTGTAAGTTTGCATGGTATTCCGTCTAGCATTGTTTCGGATAGAGATCCGAGGTTTACGTCTAAGTTCTGGACAGGATTGCAGGAAGCTTTGGGTACTAAGTTATGATTGAGTTCCGCATATCATCCACAGACAGATGGTCAGACAGAGAGGACGATTCAGTCGTTAGAAGATTTGTTGAGGGCTTGTGTGTTAGAGAAAGGTGGAGCTTGGGATAGCTACTTACCGTTGATAGAGTTTACCTACAACAATAGTTTTCATTCGAGCATCGGTATGGCTCCGTTTGAGGCATTGTATGGTAGAAGGTGTCGGACTCTGTTGTGTTGGTACGAATCTGGAGAAAGTGCGGTGATTGGACCAGAGATTGTTCAACAAACTTTGGAAAAGATCAAGATGATTCAGGAGAAGATGAGGGTTTCTCAGAGTCGTCAGAAAAGTTATCATGATAATAGGAGGAAAGATCTTGAGTTTAGTGAAGGAGATCATGTGTTTATGCGAGTTACTCCGATGACTGGTATTGGTCGAGCTTTGAAGTCAAGGAAGTTGACTCCGCGCTTTATTGGTCCGTTTCAAATTACCAAGAGAGTTGGGAAAGTTGCTTATCAGATTGCTTTACTGCCATCGCTTGCGAATTTGCATGATGTTTTCCATGTATCTCAGTTGAGGAGGTACATTGCGGATCCGTCTCATGAGATTCAAGTAGATGATGTACAGGTACGGGATAATCTGACTGTTGAAGCAGTTCCTGTGAGAATCAAAGATCGGAAAGTGAAGCAACTGCGTGGTAAAGAGATATCACTGGTAAGAGTAGTTTGGGGAGGACCAGCTGAAGGAAATGTAACTTGGGAACTGGAGAGTCAGATGAAGGACTCGTATCCTGAACTTTTCGTCTAAGGTATGTTTTCGAGGACGAAAACTCTTTTTAGTAGGGGAGAGTTGTGACACCCCAAATTAATTCAAGTGTTAAATAATTAGGAATTTAATTATTAATTTAATTAAAGGCTTAGTTAATAATATTTTGGATTAAATGGATTAATTAATTATGGAATTAAAAGGAAGACCGGGGGTGTGAGGATGAATTGGAGGTGAGTGGAGTAAAAGGTTCTACTAAATAATAATTAAGTTATTTCTATTATTTGGCAAATAATAAAAGGAATATAAAAACGAGGATAAAAAGGAAAAGAAGAAAAATAAGGTTATTTGGGAAAAATCATTATACGTGAGATTGGAGAAGAGAAGAGAAAAGAGGAAAAAGCCAACGCCGAGGAAATCGAAGATCATCGCGAGGTAAGGGGTGATTTCATTCGGTTTTAATGCCTTATGGGTTTTGGAAATCAACCGGGTGATTGGGTACGTTAGGAAATTCGAATTAGGTGATTATAGGTTTACGGGATTAAACCCTATTTTGTGTCGGAAGATAGAATTTAAGACCGTTAATGTGTCAAACAATCATTAGGTAGGTAGAAACCATGATATATGATGTAGTAATGATGTATAATGATTGTGTTTTGGTGTTCCTGAAAATATGATTCGTATAGGAATGATTGGGAATGGTTTGAAATGCATAAATGCTGTCAAAATAGCAGAAAATGATTCTGCAGGTCGTGGGAACCGGTTCCCTGTGGGGAGGAACCGGGTTCCCAGTGTCAATTTTCAAAAACTGGGAATTTTTGTACGTAGGAACCGGTTCCCAGTGGGGTAGGAACCGGGTTCCCATACAAAATTCCAGGGGCGTGATTTTTCAAAAACTTGGGAACCGGGTTGTACCAGGGTAGGAACCGGGTTCCACTGTGTAATTTTTCAAAATACTTAAAACTTCAAAAATTCATATTTTCTAAACCGTAACTCCGACTTGGGTGCCGTTTTCGGCATTATTTCTTAAATTAAAAATACTATATTTTAAAAAGAGAAAAATATTATTTTGCTAAAATTATTTTAAAAGTAGTCGAGCTTCCGATTTTTGAAAAAGGGTGGATATTTGAGGATGATGAGAATTGGGGCTGAATTGCCTGAATTGATGAATGAGTAATAATGCGTACCATGTTGTGTTTTGATAATCATTGTGATAGAATGAATTACATTGGTGATTGACATTATGTGAATTATGTGATATCATAATCTATGAATTGATGTTGCATGCTTTTATGATGCATGCATAAGCATTGTTAATTGGTTCATTCCCATTGTGCGGAAGTGAACTTACAGGGCCAATAGACTTACCAGGATGTGAGGTAGTGAGGCTAGATTCTTGACTCAGTGTTCTGGGCGAATCATGGATTTCCGCTGTTTCCAAGTGTGATGGAACAGAGGGTGAACTCGGTTCACGTTTGGTACCACATGCATAGAGTCTGCATTGCATATGGGATTGTAACATGCTAGGATGGTTTCCAGTGTTGCAATTTCCATTGATTGTTTAATTGCATAATGAATTGTGTATAATGTTCTTGTGAACTGAACTATGAATGTGTTTTGATAATGGACTAACGTATCGAATTATTCTGTTGTATTTAAAAACGTATAATGCATTTTATATTGGATAGAGATCTCACCCTTACTTTAATGATTTCAGATCCAAAGTGATTAGCTGCTTGGAATCGGTGAGGATAGCTCTAGAGTTGAGTTAGTTAGTTAATCCGCGTGTCAGTGTCGTGCTCTGGTAGATGTAACACTGGGGAAACGTTTGTTTTGAAATCCTTTAATGGATATCCTTAATGGTTTTGAATTATGTTTTAATTTATTTTCTGGAATAGACATGGATGATGTATCCAGGATTTTGTTATGTTTCATTTCCGCTGTTAAACATAACCTTAAGTCTGCTTTATTTAATGACTTCTTCTTCAGTGAAAGCATGACAACTGTTTGGTTATAATGTTGAAATATATTAAAATTGTGATGCCTCTTGATTTGTGATTAAAAGTCTGATTATTAAATTATAAATCGCGGGTAATTAGAAGGGGTGTTACAATAGTGGTATCAGAGCATAGTCGGTCTTGTCTTAGTGTCGTTATCCCTTTAGTATGCGACTAGTGTAAAGTAACACTATCGATACTTGTGTGCTGATGTGGATTGTTTTGTAATGTTACAGAACAATGGCTGGAAGAGGTAACAGAAGGAATGATGATGCTATTGCTGAGGCTTTGGGAATGTTAGCTGGAGTACTCGGAGGGAATCAGCAGGGAGCTGTTATTGGTGCTGACAGACAATTGGGGAATTTTCAGAGGAATAACATTGTGCAAGGGTGCACATGATCCCGAGGGTGCTCAGAAGTGGTTGAAGGAAATCGAGAGAATTTTCAGAGTGATTGATTGTGCTGAGGAACTGAAGGTGAGGTATGGTACTCACATGCTAGCAGAAGAAGCTGATGACTGGTGGGTTGCTACCAGAACTGAAATGGAAGAAGATGGTATTGCATTGACTTGGGCTGTGTTTAGGAGAGCTTTTCTGAGAAGGTACTTTCCTGAAGACATTCGGGGTAAGAAAGAGATTGAGTTTCTGGAGCTCAAGCAAGGCAACAAGACTGTGAGTGAGTATGCAACGAAGTTCACTGAATTAGCAAAGTATTATACTCACTACACTAACGATGCAGATGGAGAATTTTCCAAATGTATCAAGTTTGAGAATGGTCTGCGTGATGAGATCAAGCAGGGTATCAGGTATCATCGCATTAGGAGGTTTCCTGATTTAGTTGACTGTAGTAGGATTCTGGAAGAAGATCTTGCTAGTACTAAGTCGAATGCTCAGAGTTATGCTGATCGTAAGGGAAAGAGACAGATGGATCGTGGTAAACCATATGATAGAAATAATCAGAAATCTGGAGGTTGGAAGAAGCCTAGTGGGGGAGACTCTGGTTCTTCTGGTTCTTCCACTAAGTGTTACAGATGTGGTGACATGGGACACAGAGCTGCTGAATGCAAGAATGATGCGAAGAAGTGCAACCACTGTGGGAGAATTGGTCATGTAGCTGCTGAGTGCAGATTTAGAAGGATAACTTGTTACAACTGTGGCAAAGAGGGACACACTCGTCCGCAATGTACTAAGCCAAAGAAAGAACAAGCAGGTGGGAAGGTGTTCGCTTTGTCGGGATCAGACGTTAAGCCAGATGATAGGTTGATTAAAGGTACATGTTTTATTAATGGCATACCTTTAATTGCAATTATTGATACTGGAGCGACGCATTCCTTTATTTCTTTGGATTGTGCTAAAAGATTGAATCTGGAAATTTCTAATTTGGATGGAAGTATGGTTATTGACACTCAGTGACTACTTCGTATGTTTGTAGGAATTATCCTATTGTCATTTTTGATAGAGGTTTCGGTATGGATTTAGTGTGCCTACCTTTAGAACAACTTGATATTATCCTTGGAATGAACTGGTTGGTCTTCAACCAGGTTCATATCAATTGTTTTGAGAAGACGGTCATATTCCCTGAATAAGTTAAAGTTGAAGACGTGACTATGTCAGTTAAGCAGATGAATTCAGCTGTTAGAGATGGTGCTGTAGTGTTTATGTTATATTCTTCGACGGAAGTGAAAGGAAAGGCTAAGAGTGGTGAATTACCTGTTGTGAATGAATTTCCAGAAGTGTTTCCGGAAGATGTTAGTGAGCTACCACCTGAGAGAGAAGTGGAGTTTACTATAGATTTGATTCCTGGAACTAGTCCGGTGTCGATGGCGCCTTATCGCATGTCGGCATTTGAGTTATCAGAGTTGAAGAAACAATTGGAAGAGTTATTGGAGAAGAAGTTTATTCGGCCTAGTGTTTCACCGTGGGGTGCGCCGGTATTGTTGGTTAAGAAGAAGGAAGGTACAATGAGACTGTGTGTTGATTACAGGCAGTTGAATAAAGTGACAATCAAGAATCGGTATCCCTTGCCGAGAATTGACGATTTGATGGATCAGTTGGTTGGAGCTTGTGTATTTAGTAAAATTGATCTGAGGTCTGGATATCATCAGATTCGTGTTAAGGCGGAAGATATTCAGAAGACTACATTTAGAACGAGGTATGGGCATTACGAATATTCGGTTATGCCATTTGGAGTTACTAATGCACCTGGTGTTTTTATGGAGTATATGAACAGGATATTCCATCCGTACCTTGACAAGTTTGTGGTGGTATTTATTGATGACATTTTGATCTACTCAGAGAATGATGAGGCGCATGCAAAGCATCTTAGGATTGTGTTGGAATTATTGAAGGAGAAGAAACTTTATGCGAAGTTGTCTAAATGCGAGTTTTGGTTAAGTGAAGTGAGTTTTCTCGGTCATGTGATTTCCAAGAATGGTATTGCTGTTGATCCTACAAAAGTAGAAGCTGTATCTCAGTGGGAAGCTCCGAAGAATGCTTCAGAGATTCGTAGTTTTCTTGGTCTTGCAGGTTACTACCGAAAATTCATTGAGAGATTTTCGAAGCTAGCTTTATCGTTGACTAAGTTGACGAGAAAGGGTCAAGCGTTTGTTTGGGATAACAGATTGTGAGGAAGGATTCCAAGAGTTGAAGAGGAGGTTGACTAGTGCTTCGATTTTAATTTTGCCGAATCTGGAAGAATCTTTCGTGGTGTATTGCAATGCGTCTTTGATGGGTTTAGGTGGTGTTTTGATGCAAGATAGGCTGGTTGTGGCTTATGCTTCGAGACAACTGAAGATTCACGAAAGGAATTATCCGACTCATGATTTAGAGTTGGCGGCTGTTGTGTTTGTGTTGAAGTTGTGGAGGCATTATCTGTATGGTTCACGATTTGAAGTGTTCAGTGATCATAAGAGCTTGAAGTATCTTTTTGATCAGAAAGAGTTGAATATGAGGCAGAGAAGGTGGTTAGAATTTCTCAAGGATTATGATTTTGGTTTGAATTACCATCATGGTAAGGCAAACGTTGTGGCAGATGCATTAAGCAGGAAGTCCTTACATATGTCGATGTTAATGGTTCGTGAATTGGATTTAGTGGAACAATTCAGAGACTTAAGTTTGGTATGTGAAACTACTCCGAACAGTGTGAAGTTGGGCATGTTGAAGCTGACTAGTGGTATTTTGGAAGAGATTCGAAATGGACAGAAGTCTGATGTTGGTTTGGTGGATAAGCTGACATTGATTAACCAAGGTCAAGGAGGTGAGTTCTGAATTGATGAGAATGGCGTTATGAGATTTGGTGATAGAGTGTGTGTTCCAGATGGTTCTGAGATTAGAAATAGTATTTTGGAAGAAGGACATCGTAGTGGATTGAGTATTCATCCTGGTGCTACTAAGATGTACCATGATTTGAAGAAATTATTTTGCTGGCCTGGAATGAAGAAGGAAATTGCCGAGTTTGTGTATGCGTGGTTGGTTTGTCAGAAATCAAAGATTAAACATCAGAAACCGTCAGGATTGATGGAACCGTTGTTTGTTCCAGAATGGAAATGGGATGGCATTTCAATGGATTTCGTGTCTGGTTTGCCGAGGACAACGAAGAATTGTGATTCTATTTGGGTTATTGTCGACCGATTGACAAAGTCTGCTAACTTTATTCCGATAAGAATGGATTATCCGATGGAGAGGTTGGCAGAACTGTATGTTGAGAAGATTGTAAGTTTGCATGGTATTCCGTCTAGCATTGTTTCGGATAGAGATCCGAGGTTTACGTCTAAGTTCTGGACAGGATTGCAGGAAGCTTTGGGTACTAAGTTATGATTGAGTTCCGCATATCATCCACAGACAGATGGTCAGACAGAGAGGACGATTCAGTCGTTAGAAGATTTGTTGAGGGCTTGTGTGTTAGAGAAAGGTGGAGCTTGGGATAGCTACTTACCGTTGATAGAGTTTACCTACAACAATAGTTTTCATTCGAGCATCGGTATGGCTCCGTTTGAGGCATTGTATGGTAGAAGGTGTCGGACTCTGTTGTGTTGGTACGAATCTGGAGAAAGTGCGGTGATTGGACCAGAGATTGTTCAACAAACTTTGGAAAAGATCAAGATGATTCAGGAGAAGATGAGGGTTTCTCAGAGTCGTCAGAAAAGTTATCATGATAATAGGAGGAAAGATCTTGAGTTTAGTGAAGGAGATCATGTGTTTATGCGAGTTACTCCGATGACTGGTATTGGTCGAGCTTTGAAGTCAAGGAAGTTGACTCCGCGCTTTATTGGTCCGTTTCAAATTACCAAGAGAGTTGGGAAAGTTGCTTATCAGATTGCTTTACTGCCATCGCTTGCGAATTTGCATGATGTTTTCCATGTATCTCAGTTGAGGAGGTACATTGCGGATCCGTCTCATGAGATTCAAGTAGATGATGTACAGGTACGGGATAATCTGACTGTTGAAGCAGTTCCTGTGAGAATCAAAGATCGGAAAGTGAAGCAACTGCGTGGTAAAGAGATATCACTGGTAAGAGTAGTTTGGGGAGGACCAGCTGAAGGAAATGTAACTTGGGAACTGGAGAGTCAGATGAAGGACTCGTATCCTGAACTTTTCGTCTAAGGTATGTTTTCGAGGACGAAAACTCTTTTTAGTAGGGGAGAGTTGTGACACCCCAAATTAATTCAAGTGTTAAATAATTAGGAATTTAACTATTAATTTAATTAAAGGCTTAATTAATAATATTTTGGATTAAATAGATTAATTAATTATGGAATTAAAAGGAAGACTGGGGGGTGTGAGGATGAATTGGAGGTGAGTGGAGTAAAAGGTTCTACTAAATAATAATTAAGTTATTTCTATTATTTGGCAAATAATAAAAGGAATATAAAAAGGAGGATAAAAAGGAAAAGAAGAAAAATAAGGTTATTTGGGAAAAATCATTATACGTGAGATTGGAGAAGAGAAGAGAAAAGAGGAAAAAGCCAACGCCGAGGAAATCGAAGATCATCGCGACGTAAGAGGTGATTTCATTCGGTTTTAATGCCTTATGGGTTTTGGGAATCAACCGGGTGATTGGGTACATTGGGAAATTCGAATTAGGTGATTATAGGTTTACGGGATTAAACCCTATTTTGTGTCGGAAGATAGAATTTAAGACCGTTAATGTGTCAAACAATCATTAGGTAGGTAGAAACCATGATATATGATGTAGTAATGATGTATAATGATTGTGTTTTGGTGTTCCTGAAAATATGATTCGTATAGGAATGATTGGGAATGGTTTGAAATGCATAAATGCTGTCAAAATAGCAGAAAATGATTCTGCAGGTCATGGGAACCGGTTCCCTGTGGGGAGGAACCGGGTTCCTAGTGTCAATTTTCAAAAACTGGGAATTTTTGTACGTAGAAACCAGTTCCCAGTGGGGTAGGAACCGGGTTCCCATACAAAATTCCAGGGGCGTGATTTTTCAAAAACTTGGGAACCGGGTTGTACCAGGGTAGGAACCGGGTTCCACTGTGTAATTTTTCAAAATACTTAAAACTTCAAAAATTCATATTTTCTAAACCGTAACTCCGACTTGGGTGCCGTTTTCGGCATTATTTCTTAAATTAAAAATACTATATTTTAAAAAGAGAAAAATATTATTTTGCTAAAATTATTTTAAAAGTAGTCGAGCTTCCGATTTTTGAAAAAGGGTGGATATTTGAGGATGATGAGAATTGGGGCTGAATTGCCTGAATTGATGAATGAGTAATAATGCGTACCATGTTGTGTTTTGATAATCATTGTGATAGAATGAATTACATTGGTGATTGACATTATGTGAATTATGTGATATCATAATCTATGAATTGATGTTGCATGCTTTTATGATGCATGCATAAGCATTGTTAATTGGTTCATTCCCATTGTGCGGAAGTGAACTTACAGGGCCAATAGACTTACCAGGATGTGAGGTAGTGAGGCTAGATTCTTGACTCAGTGTTCTGGGCGAATCATGGATTTCCGCTGTTTCCAAGTGTGATGGAACAGAGGGTGAACTCGGTTCACGTTTGGTACCACATGCATAGAGTCTGCATTGCATATGGGATTGTAACATGCTAGGATGGTTTCCAGTGTTGCAATTTCCATTGATTGTTTAATTGCATAATGAATTGTGTATAATGTTCTTGTGAACTGAACTATGAATGTGTTTTGATAATGGACTAACGTATCGAATTATTCTGTTGTATTTAAAAACGTATAATGCATTTTATATTGGATAGAGATCTCACCCTTACTTTAATGATTTCAGATCCAAAGTGATTAGCTGCTTGGAATCGGTGAGGATAGCTCTAGAGTTGAGTTAGTTAGTTAATCCGCGTGTCAGTGTCGTGCTCTGGTAGATGTAACACTGGGGAAACGTTTGTTTTGAAATCCTTTAATGGATATCCTTAATGGTTTTGAATTATGTTTTAATTTATTTTCTGGAATAGACATGGATGATGTATCCAGGATTTTGTTATGTTTCATTTCCGCTGTTAAACATAACCTTAAGTCTGCTTTATTTAATGACTTCTTCTTCAGTGAAAGCATGACAACTGTTTGGTTATAATGTTGAAATATATTAAAATTGTGATGCCTCTTGATTTGTGATTAAAAGTCTGATTATTAAATTATAAATCGCGGGTAATTAGAAGGGGTGTTACAATAGTGGTATCAGAGCATAGTCGGTCTTGTCTTAGTGTCGTTATCCCTTTAGTATGCGACTAGTGTAAAGTAACACTATCGATACTTGTGTGCTGATGTGGATTGTTTTGTAATGTTACAGAACAATGGCTGGAAGAGGTAACAGAAGGAATGATGATGCTATTGCTGAGGCTTTGGGAATGTTAGCTGGAGTACTCGGAGGGAATCAGCAGGGAGCTGTTATTGGTGCTGACAGACAATTGGGGAATTTTCAGAGGAATAACATTGTGCAAGGGTGCACATGATCCCGAGGGTGCTCAGAAGTGGTTGAAGGAAATCGAGAGAATTTTCAGAGTGATTGATTGTGCTGAGGAACTGAAGGTGAGGTATGGTACTCACATGCTAGCAGAAGAAGCTGATGACTGGTGGGTTGCTACCAGAACTGAAATGGAAGAAGATGGTATTGCATTGACTTGGGCTGTGTTTAGGAGAGCTTTTCTGAGAAGGTACTTTCCTGAAGACATTCGGGGTAAGAAAGAGATTGAGTTTCTGGAGCTCAAGCAAGGCAACAAGACTGTGAGTGAGTATGCAACGAAGTTCACTGAATTAGCAAAGTATTATACTCACTACACTAACGATGCAGATGGAGAATTTTCCAAATGTATCAAGTTTGAGAATGGTCTGCGTGATGAGATCAAGCAGGGTATCAGGTATCATCGCATTAGGAGGTTTCCTGATTTAGTTGACTGTAGTAGGATTCTGGAAGAAGATCTTGCTAGTACTAAGTCGAATGCTCAGAGTTATGCTGATCGTAAGGGAAAGAGACAGATGGATCGTGGTAAACCATATGATAGAAATAATCAGAAATCTGGAGGTTGGAAGAAGCCTAGTGGGGGAGACTCTGGTTCTTCTGGTTCTTCCACTAAGTGTTACAGATGTGGTGACATGGGACACAGAGCTGCTGAATGCAAGAATGATGCGAAGAAGTGCAACCACTGTGGGAGAATTGGTCATGTAGCTGCTGAGTGCAGATTTAGAAGGATAACTTGTTACAACTGTGGCAAAGAGGGACACACTCGTCCGCAATGTACTAAGCCAAAGAAAGAACAAGCAGGTGGGAAGGTGTTCGCTTTGTCGGGATCAGACGTTAAGCCAGATGATAGGTTGATTAAAGGTACATGTTTTATTAATGGCATACCTTTAATTGCAATTATTGATACTGGAGCGACGCATTCCTTTATTTCTTTGGATTGTGCTAAAAGATTGAATCTGGAAATTTCTAATTTGGATGGAAGTATGGTTATTGACACTCAGTGACTACTTCGTATGTTTGTAGGAATTATCCTATTGTCATTTTTGATAGAGGTTTCGGTATGGATTTAGTGTGCCTACCTTTAGAACAACTTGATATTATCCTTGGAATGAACTGGTTGGTCTTCAACCAGGTTCATATCAATTGTTTTGAGAAGACGGTCATATTCCCTGAATAAGTTAAAGTTGAAGACGTGACTATGTCAGTTAAGCAGATGAATTCAGCTGTTAGAGATGGTGCTGTAGTGTTTATGTTATATTCTTCGACGGAAGTGAAAGGAAAGGCTAAGAGTGGTGAATTACCTGTTGTGAATGAATTTCCAGAAGTGTTTCCGGAAGATGTTAGTGAGCTACCACCTGAGAGAGAAGTGGAGTTTACTATAGATTTGATTCCTGGAACTAGTCCGGTGTCGATGGCGCCTTATCGCATGTCGGCATTTGAGTTATCAGAGTTGAAGAAACAATTGGAAGAGTTATTGGAGAAGAAGTTTATTCGGCCTAGTGTTTCACCGTGGGGTGCGCCGGTATTGTTGGTTAAGAAGAAGGAAGGTACAATGAGACTGTGTGTTGATTACAGGCAGTTGAATAAAGTGACAATCAAGAATCGGTATCCCTTGCCGAGAATTGACGATTTGATGGATCAGTTGGTTGGAGCTTGTGTATTTAGTAAAATTGATCTGAGGTCTGGATATCATCAGATTCGTGTTAAGGCGGAAGATATTCAGAAGACTACATTTAGAACGAGGTATGGGCATTACGAATATTCGGTTATGCCATTTGGAGTTACTAATGCACCTGGTGTTTTTATGGAGTATATGAACAGGATATTCCATCCGTACCTTGACAAGTTTGTGGTGGTATTTATTGATGACATTTTGATCTACTCAGAGAATGATGAGGCGCATGCAAAGCATCTTAGGATTGTGTTGGAATTATTGAAGGAGAAGAAACTTTATGCGAAGTTGTCTAAATGCGAGTTTTGGTTAAGTGAAGTGAGTTTTCTCGGTCATGTGATTTCCAAGAATGGTATTGCTGTTGATCCTACAAAAGTAGAAGCTGTATCTCAGTGGGAAGCTCCGAAGAATGCTTCAGAGATTCGTAGTTTTCTTGGTCTTGCAGGTTACTACCGAAAATTCATTGAGAGATTTTCGAAGCTAGCTTTATCGTTGACTAAGTTGACGAGAAAGGGTCAAGCGTTTGTTTGGGATACAGATTGTGAGGAAGGATTCCAAGAGTTGAAGAGGAGGTTGACTAGTGCTTCGATTTTAATTTTGCCGAATCTGGAAGAATCTTTCGTGGTGTATTGCAATGCGTCTTTGATGGGTTTAGGTGGTGTTTTGATGCAAGATAGGCTGGTTGTGGCTTATGCTTCGAGACAACTGAAGATTCACGAAAGGAATTATCCGACTCATGATTTAGAGTTGGCGGCTGTTGTGTTTGTGTTGAAGTTGTGGAGGCATTATCTGTATGGTTCACGATTTGAAGTGTTCAGTGATCATAAGAGCTTGAAGTATCTTTTTGATCAGAAAGAGTTGAATATGAGGCAGAGAAGGTGGTTAGAATTTCTCAAGGATTATGATTTTGGTTTGAATTACCATCATGGTAAGGCAAACGTTGTGGCAGATGCATTAAGCAGGAAGTCCTTACATATGTCGATGTTAATGGTTCGTGAATTGGATTTAGTGGAACAATTCAGAGACTTAAGTTTGGTATGTGAAACTACTCCGAACAGTGTGAAGTTGGGCATGTTGAAGCTGACTAGTGGTATTTTGGAAGAGATTCGAAATGGACAGAAGTCTGATGTTGGTTTGGTGGATAAGCTGACATTGATTAACCAAGGTCAAGGAGGTGAGTTCTGAATTGATGAGAATGGCGTTATGAGATTTGGTGATAGAGTGTGTGTTCCAGATGGTTCTGAGATTAGAAATAGTATTTTGGAAGAAGGACATCGTAGTGGATTGAGTATTCATCCTGGTGCTACTAAGATGTACCATGATTTGAAGAAATTATTTTGCTGGCCTGGAATGAAGAAGGAAATTGCCGAGTTTGTGTATGCGTGGTTGGTTTGTCAGAAATCAAAGATTAAACATCAGAAACCGTCAGGATTGATGGAACCGTTGTTTGTTCCAGAATGGAAATGGGATGGCATTTCAATGGATTTCGTGTCTGGTTTGCCGAGGACAACGAAGAATTGTGATTCTATTTGGGTTATTGTCGACCGATTGACAAAGTCTGCTAACTTTATTCCGATAAGAATGGATTATCCGATGGAGAGGTTGGCAGAACTGTATGTTGAGAAGATTGTAAGTTTGCATGGTATTCCGTCTAGCATTGTTTCGGATAGAGATCCGAGGTTTACGTCTAAGTTCTGGACAGGATTGCAGGAAGCTTTGGGTACTAAGTTATGATTGAGTTCCGCATATCATCCACAGACAGATGGTCAGACAGAGAGGACGATTCAGTCGTTAGAAGATTTGTTGAGGGCTTGTGTGTTAGAGAAAGGTGGAGCTTGGGATAGCTACTTACCGTTGATAGAGTTTACCTACAACAATAGTTTTCATTCGAGCATCGGTATGGCTCCGTTTGAGGCATTGTATGGTAGAAGGTGTCGGACTCTGTTGTGTTGGTACGAATCTGGAGAAAGTGCGGTGATTGGACCAGAGATTGTTCAACAAACTTTGGAAAAGATCAAGATGATTCAGGAGAAGATGAGGGTTTCTCAGAGTCGTCAGAAAAGTTATCATGATAATAGGAGGAAAGATCTTGAGTTTAGTGAAGGAGATCATGTGTTTATGCGAGTTACTCCGATGACTGGTATTGGTCGAGCTTTGAAGTCAAGGAAGTTGACTCCGCGCTTTATTGGTCCGTTTCAAATTACCAAGAGAGTTGGGAAAGTTGCTTATCAGATTGCTTTACTGCCATCGCTTGCGCGAATTTGCATGATGTTTTCCATGTATCTCAGTTGAGGAGGTACATTGCGGATCCGTCTCATGAGATTCAAGTAGATGATGTACAGGTACGGGATAATCTGACTGTTGAAGCAGTTCCTGTGAGAATCAAAGATCGGAAAGTGAAGCAACTGCGTGGTAAAGAGATATCACTGGTAAGAGTAGTTTGGGGAGGACCAGCTGAAGGAAATGTAACTTGGGAACTGGAGAGTCAGATGAAGGACTCGTATCCTGAACTTTTCGTCTAAGGTATGTTTTCGAGGACGAAAACTCTTTTTAGTAGGGGAGAGTTGTGACACCCCAAATTAATTCAAGTGTTAAATAATTAGGAATTTAACTATTAATTTAATTAAAGGCTTAATTAATAATATTTTGGATTAAATAGATTAATTAATTATGGAATTAAAAGGAAGACTGGGGGGTGTGAGGATGAATTGGAGGTGAGTGGAGTAAAAGGTTCTACTAAATAATAATTAAGTTATTTCTATTATTTGGCAAATAATAAAAGGAATATAAAAAGGAGGATAAAAAGGAAAAGAAGAAAAATAAGGTTATTTGGGAAAAATCATTATACGTGAGATTGGAGAAGAGAAGAGAAAAGAGGAAAAAGCCAACGCCGAGGAAATCGAAGATCATCGCGAGGTAAGGGGTGATTTCATTCGGTTTTAATGCCTTATGGGTTTTGGAAATCAACCGGGTGATTGGGTACGTTAGGAAATTCGAATTAGGTGATTATAGGTTTACGGGATTAAACCCTATTTTGTGTCGGAAGATAGAATTTAAGACCGTTAATGTGTCAAACAATCATTAGGTAGGTAGAAACCATGATATATGATGTAGTAATGATGTATAATGATTGTGTTTTGGTGTTCCTGAAAATATGATTCGTATAGGAATGATTGGGAATGGTTTGAAATGCATAAATGCCGTCAAAATAGCAGAAAATGATTCTGCAGGTCGTGGGAACTGGTTCCCTGTGGGGAGGAACCGGGTTCCCAGTGTCAATTAAAAGCGAATTTTTATGCGAACCGGTTCCCAGTGGGGTAGGAACCGGGTTCCCATACAAAATTCCAGGGGCGTGATTTTTCAAAAACTTGGGAACCGGGTTGTACCAGGGTAGGAACCGGGTTCCACTGTGTAATTTTTCAAAATACTTAAAACTTCAAAAATTCATATTTTCTAAACCGTAACTCCGATTTGGGTGCCGTTTTTGGCATTATTTCTTAAATTAAAAATACTATATTTTAAAAAGAGAAAAATATTATTTTGCTAAAATTATTTTAAAAGTAGTCGAGCTTCCAATTTTTGAAAAAGGGTGGATATTTGAGGATGATGAGAATTAATGAATTGCTCGAATTGATGAATGAGTAATAATGCACTATGTTGTGTTTTGATAATCATTGTGATAGAATGAATTACATTGGTGATTGGCATTATGTGAATTATGTGATATCATAATCTGTGAATTGATGTTGCATGCTTTTATGATGCATGCATAAGCATTGTTAATTGGTTCATTCCCATTGTGCGGAAGTGAACTTACAGGGCCAATAGACTTACCAGGATGTGAGGTAGTGAGGCTAGATTCTTGACTCAGTGTTCTAGGCGAATCATGGATTTCCATTGCTTCCAAGTGTGATGGAGAGGGTGAACTCGGTTCACGTTTGGTACCACATGCATAGAGTCTGCATTGCATATGGGATTGTAACATGCTAGGATGGTTTCCAGTGTTGCAATTTCCATTGATTGTTTAATTGCATAATGAATTGTGTATAATGTTCTTGTGAACTGAACTATGAATGTGTTTTGATAATGGACTAACGTATCGAATTATTCTGTTGTATTTAAAAACGTATAATGCATTTTATATTGGATAGAGATCTCACCCTTACTTTAATGATTTCAGATCCGAAGTGATTAGCTGCTTGGAATCGGTGAGGATAGCTCTAGAGTTGAGTCAGTTAGTTAATCCGCGTGTTAGTGTCGTGCTCTGATAGATGTAACACTGAGGAAATGTTTGTTTTGAAATCCTTTAATGGATATCCTTAATGGTTTTGAATTATGTTTTGATTTATTTTCTGGAATAGATATGGATGATGTATCCAGGATTTTGTTATGTTTCATTTCCGCTGTTAAACATAACCTTAAGTCTGCTTTATTTAATGACTTCTTCTTCAGTGAAAGCATGACAACTGTTTGGTTATAATCTTGAAATATATTAAAATTGTGATGCCTCTTGATTTGTGATTAAAACTCTGATTATTAAATTATAAATTGCGGGTAATTAGAAAGGGTGTTACAGCTTGCCCCACTTGTAATAAGGACACTGACAATTATAGACTGAAGAAAGGCGGAAAATGGTGTTTTATGGGTCATCGTCGATTTTTAGAGAAAGGCCATAAATTTAGATTGAGTCGTTCTCGTTTTAATGGAAAAATTGAGCAAAGAGATGCCCCTGCTACTTTGTTAGGGGTAGACATCTTGGACCAGCTAAAAGGAGTTAATGTTACCTTTGGGAAAGTGGTAGAATCTAATGTTAAAGGCAAAAGAAAACGAGAAAAGAAATCAATTGAAGATGGATCGAGACAGTGGAGGAAGAAAAGCATATTTTTTGATATACCTTATTGGGAGTTAAACTTGTTGCGGCATAATTTAGATGTTATGCACATTGAAAAAAATGTATGTGATAATATTGTATACACTTTTCTCAATGAAACTGGAAAATCAAAAGATAACCTTAAAGCTCGAGAGGATCTTAAATTAATGGGTATAAGGAAGGATCTTTTGGCCAGATGATAATAACAGATTTCGCCCGTCTTTATTTACTTTGTCAAATTCAAAGAAAGACGTCTTCTTACGAACTTTGAAGAATACTTTTGTTCCTGATGGGTACTCAAGTAATATTTCTAGGTGTGTTGACCGAAACAATCGAAAACTTTTTGGAATGAAAAGCCACGATTGCCATGTTCTTATGGAGCAAATACTACCTATTGCCATACGAAATGTCCTACCAGACAAGGTGACTGCAGTGATAGTAGAGTTTTGTTCATTCTTTCGTCAATTATGTGCCAAAAGTTTAAGTCACTTGGATCTTGATAGGTTCCAATCTTGGATCATTCTCACTCTTTGCCACTTAGAAATTTTATTTCCTCCCTCATTTTTACAATCATGGTTCATTTGACTTGTCATCTTGTTGGTGAAGCAAAACTTGGAGGTCCAGTACACTATCGTTGGATGTATCCTATTGAGAGGTGAACAACCTTCTTCCTTTTGAGGTTATTCTTTGTCTCATCTTTAAGTAATTCACACTTACTAATATTCAACCCATTTTTTTAGGTACTTGGGACACTTAAAATCTTATGTTAGGAATAAGGCACAACCTGAAGGTTCTATTGCTAAAGGATACCTTGCCGAGGAGGTTCTCACATTTTGCTCTCAATACATAGATGGGATTGAGACTCGAATTAATAAACCTGCACGTGTTGATGGTTATCCCAATGAAAGATATTTATCACGCACATCTTCAATTTTTCCATCTGTGGGTAGAGAAGTAGGAGCATTCTCAACCTTTAATCTATCAAGCATGGAAAAAACTCAAGCACATCGATATATATTGTTAAATTGCCCTGAAGTTAAGCCTTATATTGAGTGAGTACATCAAAGATTTTAAGTTTGGTAATATATATATATATATATATATATATATATATATATGACATTAATATCAATTACTTATGTAGTGAATTTAAGGATTATTTACGGAGGCAGACTAAGGGGAGAAGGCCTACAACAACGGAGATAGAGAAAATGATTAGTAAAGATTTCATTTCTTGGTTTCCTCAAAGGGTAGGTTAAATATGTAACGACTTTTTCCAACTTTTTGTATGGATGTTTATAGAATTATGTAAATTACTAAAACATTCTTTCATTTCATTTTAGATTATGAACCCCGACATATCAAATACGGTGTCAGATGATCTCAAGTACCTTGCAAAAGGCCCAACAACACAGGCTAGAAGATATTCTGCATTTAATATTAATGGATTCAAATTTCGAACCTTGGCACGAGAGAAAGGGTTAAAAACCGAAAACAATGGAGTTTATTTAACATCTTCAACATCTTGTGTTTCTAGTAGTGTTGATGGGAACTTTAGAGAAGCTGATTTGCTGTATTATGGAAAATTAGAAGATATAATTGAGCTCAACTACCATGGTAGATTTAAAGTTACTCTATTTAGATGTAAATGGGCTGACACCACTAGGGACAGAGGGTTCAAAAGAGATGCTTGGGGTTTTAGTTCCATTAATTTTTCACGATTGATTCACACAGGTGATCTTGAAGAACATGATCCATATATTGAGGCCTCTCAAGCTCAAATGGTGTATTATGTGAATGATGAGTTGAATAAATATTGGAGTGTTGTTGTCCATTTGAATCCAAGGGACTTGTATGATATGGGAGATCAAATAGATATTGAAGTTTGTCCTGAGCAAGACTTGGATCAATTTTTTGGAGACTCTGATGATCTATCTTTAATAAGGGAGGATGAAGATGATGGACTAATAATTGAGGGGAATCTCAATGATAACATTGATGGAGATGATCTTATGTCAGAAGAAGGGCAATGAACTTGTAAAAAAACTATTGTTGTTAATTTTAGATGATATCCAATAATACAAACTCTTTTTATCTCCCTTCTTGTTTTCCTTTTGAATTATATAATTTCTTGATATCCTGGAAGGTGTTAAGTAGATTGCACAAATAATATCTTGCTGTTTATATAAATATGCACTTTTATGATTTAAAATAACATGCAGTATGTCAACCTTCATTTATTTTAGTATTATCATTATTCAAGTTATTTTAGTTTGACTATTTTATTTTTATATGCAGAAATGCCAAAGCCAAGGAGGATCTCAAATTATCTTAAGTTAGCTAATAAGAACTCCAAAAATGTTGCATCTGTATCCATTGATCCAATTCCTACTCCATTTGCTCCACCAAATGTCATGTCTTCTACTCCTACACCAACTATTGATGATGTATTATCTCAATTACCTAATCAAGGATCCTCACAACCTTCACAACCAGGAGCTGGAAGGTCTCATAATAGAGCTAATGTATCATCTCAATTACCAAACCGATCATTGTCACAACCTTCACAACAAGGAGCTGGAAGTTCTCATCATAGAGCTAATGCATCATCTCAATTACAAAATCGATCATTGTCACAACCTTCACAACAAGGAGCTGGAAGTCCTCATCTTCAAACTAATGTATCATCTCAATTACCTAACCAAACATCCTCTCAACCTGCACAACAGGGCTCAGGAAGTTCCGAATTCAATGATAATGAACCTTCTGAATTACCTAGCCAAACATCCTCTCAGCCGGTACAACAAGAGGTTAAGCATCGCCAATGTAGAGGTGGACGAACATCTACCCATTATTGGGTTGTAGATGCACTAGGTATAATATGTTGATTTTTTTTTAATTTAATTGTGTGTGGTATTTTTATCATATATCTTTGGTTTTAGTCAAATAACATTTTATATCTTACAGATGAAGAGCATGGTACAATTCAAAAATTGTGCTTGACTTGTAAGGATGTCAATGACATGCCAAATGCTTTGCGTGTTATTGTGGAATTTGATGAATTTCATTCAGCTATTGGAGAGGCTGGGGCTTTGCTTGCAGGAGTATGTGGACTAGTAGCTACAAATAGTCTCTTTTTTCCTATAGGTTTTGAAAAATGGTCAAGTATGCCCGAAGGTTATTTTAATGAACAGTGGAAAACCCTTTTTCAGGTAAATTACTTTTAGTTTTACAAATGGATATAGAGTTTTCGTATGAAACATTGCAATTGACTAATATTGTTGTTATTGGAAGACTCGCTTTTGTTTCAAGGAACATGAAGATTTAGCTAAAAGATTTGTTGAAACTTCGATTGGCAAAAAGTGGAGGGAGTATAGGCTTAAGCTTTGGAATGCTAAGTATGACCCACTTTTGAGCAAAAGTAAAATTATTGAAAATAAACCCGAGGGTGTTACCTTGGACCATTGGGCATTATATGTTGACTATCGATTCAAACTGGAGACAATATTATGTACTTCATTTTTCATTGTATATTGAATACTATTTTACGTAATATTTTTTGAAATTATAGAAAGTAATTTGTTTCCACTTCTAGGAACTTTGTAAGAAAAATAAACAAATAAGGAACAAACAAGTCTTTTCTCATACGTGTGGTGCCAAGTCTTTGGCAAAGAGAAGACACGAGCTAGTAAGTTTAACATTATCTTTATCTAAAAAAATTTTTTAGACATGAGTTAAATACACAATGATATTGTGTATTATTTTTGTAGACTATTGAGACGGACAAGACTATTGGACGGGGTCAAATGTGGAACATGACCCATAAAAAGAAAGATGAGAGCTATGTGAACGAAAAAGCTAAGGAGATTGGGGTAAATTGATAATCTATATATCCTTATATGCGTTAAGTTTATGTTCATTTGTTATATTATGAGTACAATCACTAATTTCCATCCGTAAACTTCCTTGGTCACCATCGATAATTGGTGTTTTGTTTCTTTTATGCAGTGCTTTATGATTCTGTTTTATGCATCTTTTTGTTCAGTTTTATGGATCTTTTTCGTTCTAGGGTGTTTGTTGGGAATTGGAAGAGTGTTTGAATATAAAATGTCAAACTTTTTGAAATGATATTCATTGTTTATTTGTATTTTATGTAGGAAAAAATTGACAGTTACTTAAATCAAAACCCTGAGGCATCTTCTGAAATTTCTTCAAATGATGTTGTTGGAAAGATATTTGGAAAAGAGCATCCTGGTCGTGTTCGAGCAATGGGCATGGGAGTGGTTCCTACTACTGCTTTTAAAAAAACCACTGCACGACTTAGGGGTGTGGAGTTTGGTTCTTCAAGTAGTAATACTTCAAATGCTAGTTCTTCATTGATGGAAAAAAGACTTGCATCCGTGACTGCTCTATTGGAAGCAGTTGTTGGCTATATTAGTACAAAAGAAGGTGGTACACTCCCTGCAGATTTAGCTGCTGTACTTGCAAATCATACACAACAGGTATATCATTTAGTTTGTTATTATGTTTGATGTTTAGTTGACATGAGGATTAATAAGGTGCTATTTTTTGAGTCTATATTGTGTTACTTTATGAGTCTATTAGTGATTGTCTTTAGTTGACAGTGCAACGAAACATCGAAATTGCCCATGATTTATGGCGTCAATTGTCATTTATAATAGCATGAAAGTACTATAGAATATATGTCATTTAGAATATATATGTCTTTTAAAATATATGTAATGCAATGTATCATAATTACCTTAAAGTATATTGTTAGCCTTGGAATATATGTACAGTAACTTATATAGTTACTGCTTATGATCTAACCGTTATACCATGCACATTTTATTCTAAAAGTTATTTTGTATGATAGTTAATCTAACTTTATTTAGTTTATATACACTTTTGGTTAAAAACTAGTTTTTTTTGTCCTTTCTATAAAGATTAGTTGAAATATAATAATTTTTCTGTTTTATTTTTTTTACAGGATTCAGATGCAGAAAGTGAGCCTTCATCCTTTTATACCATAAGAAAATCATCAGATGCAAGCAATACCCATGATGCAAATCACCAAAGTCCTTCAAATGACACATGATTTATTTATGAAACTTTCATATTATAAAACTTGTTTACTTTGAGCATAGTTTAAGATAATGACACAATTGTTAGTCATTTTTATGATTTAGTATTTTTAAACAAAAACAAGCTTGTGATATGCATATCAAACAAGTTAGACTCATTATTAATTTTGAAGAAGTTGAACAATTGTGATGACCTATATATTTAGTGAATGCATTTTTAAAGTCTTTTAACATTTTTATATTGATACTGTCAAAAGTAAATTTCAATTTAGAAAACTTAAATTTAATTTAAATTTGATAGTAAATAATGAACAAAAAAATTAAACTGAATTTTGCATATTTAATATAAAAATTAATATTATTTAAAATTGTGGTGGCTTATTGGATAATGTGGGTAGCAAATTGTGGTAGTTAAATTTGACATAGATTTCAGTAAATTAGAGTGGTTTCAAATGAAATATTATTAAATGAAACATGTTTAAGCGTGAAATTGTGGTGTTTCAAACTGCCACTATTCCCAATAAAAAACGCCATTTTAGCCTAAGTTTAAAATGGCGGTTGTCACGACGTTTATTATATAACCGCCATAATTTACGTAATGGCAGCCAATTCTACGTCGTTTTCTTAAACGCCATTTTAGTAAATTCTGGCGGCTGAAACCGCCACAATCATCCTAAAATAACCGTCATAATTTACGCAGTTTTTTGTAGTGTTTGAAAGATACCCAAGCGCATTTTTCACCGGCCATCTGCCTTTGGAGATGAAAGATGCGGAAGAACAGAGGAAGAGTGGCCCCAATATCTAGATATTTGCACACCAGCTCGAACACCCTCATAAAAGCTAGAGCGTTCAGATGGAGCTGTGATGGGGCCAGTTCCAACCATGCGAACACCCCCGTTTGAAATCCTGTAAAGGGCATGCGAAAGCCCGCCTCTCGAAAGGGGAACTCGCAAATCGAGAACCTGGTGGAGGCGTACGAGGAACAGATCCTCTTGCATTCCCTGGGTATTTGAACGACCCAAGAAGGCTTGAATCCCTCGTCCAAGTCCTCGACTATATTGAACGCGGTGGAAGGGTCAACGGCGAAGTCCGAACGGAACTCCCTCGGCTCGGGGGCGACCAAAGAGAGGTCCGCGGCCAGTCGTATTCGACAGAGCGTGCTTGTGCCTTCCTCAGAAGGCTGTTCCTCGACACCTGAAAAGCAGCGAAAGAAAAGTGAATTCGACGATATCAAATCCACCCTTCCACCACAACTCAAGTGAAAGGGCGAGAGGCCCGGTGGCACGAGCAAGAGGAACCCGCGAGAAACCTACGCTTACGCCCGCTAATCTCGAGATCCCTCGGGGACTTCGCGAATCCCCCAGGGAATCATGTTTCTCCCCGTAGACGTATATTTTTCCTCGTGGAACCCATGATATTCCCCGTAACGCTCTTACTTATGCTCGCGCTACTAAAGCCTTTACTCGGTGTACTCATTTTCGTCCCCGAGACATTCAAAGATTCATCAACTAGATTCATGCAATTTCCCCGTAAAACTCACAAATATCCCTGTGAAATTCCTACTTATCCCCGCGATATTCATAAAATTCCCCGAGTAAAGTCATCCCAAACACAAATTGAAAGGAAATTGTTAGGGATTTGAAGGATGTTTACCTGCATTCGAGTTGGAAGACATGATGAATGTTGAGAAGATTTTGAGTTTTACACCTTCGCGTGGAGAAATCAATAAGCAAGAACTAATCAGCTGGATAAGGAATAAGCAAATGAAACCCTAAGGGCCCTTTTTATAATCAAACTTCTTGGGCATTCTAAAGGTCACGCATTTTGAACGCCACACACCTCTTCAGGCAGCGACATGTGGCACAAAGGCTACGTGTCAAATGACTTGCCAAACGAAGACGCGCAGATCCTCCTCGGAGCGCCTCCTCAACCTTCATCCCCGAGGTAAGATGACCAAAAAGATGCCCGATCTTTGACGGAGCGCCTCCTCGACCTTCATCCCCGAGGTAAGATGACCAAAACATGCCCGACCTTTGACCCATGGGAATGCGCGAATACGTGCTCGCGGGACTTTCGTAGGAGATGCCTCGACATCAAGTCTCCGACGGGCAGCTACTCGTTTCAAAGTCATTACTCTCAGCGAGAGTAAAGACTTGGGGGGCTCCTGTTCCGTACTGGTCCTACATTTGGCCCATGACCAGAGGCCCAATCCTGTAGGCCTAACGAAGGCCCATCTGCCCATCAGGGGAACAATGCCCATCCTAAGGCCGTGGGGGCCACTTGGCCAACGGTTACTTAACCGCCACGTGTCTCCCAAAAATATCAGACTAAGTCTTCATTATCTCAACCACCATCTGCCCTCCGGAAATACCGGGTCAGACAATCCGGATATCCCGGAGCGACAAACTAGGGAGGAGGCCACGTGCTGGCCTCCATGCACACGCAAGCCCTGACAGTCCTTTAGTGGGCCTGGATCACCACCCACTAACTGGACCTTGGCCCAGCGCTGGGGGCTATAAATACCCTCTCACTTGAGAGGGTCAGGTAATTCATTCTTCTCACTTCTTACTTGTTTGTTTGCTCTTGTCTTTTCTTACTTTGGCATCAGAGTGTCTTGCAGGTACTCCCCTTCTTTCTCATCAACCGCAGTTACAGACTGCGCCGTGACACCTTTTGATCAGGTACGATCAATATATAGAGTGGTGGTGTAATTGTTCTAGTAGAGAAATAACTATATCAGTAATCTAAAATGCTCGTACTAGATTAACTTGCACACAAACTTAAAATGCCCGTAAGTAATTATGCTCAACATCGGTATGCTTACTCAAAGTTAGCTTAATCCAATAAGATACAATATAATCTCCTAGATACCTCCTCTTTCAGATCAGGAGTAGGTTCCAAACATATGTGATCATTGCACATTTGTTCAGCACCCAGAGCATCTGTTATGTAGCAAGAATCTACACATCTGCTGACATCATGTCCCAACATTTAGTAGGTCATCAATTCCCTTATTCTAGGACACATAAGGTTGACCGTAACTCAAAAGTCAAAATTGCTTCTTGAAAGCGCAGTACAGTCTTTGATTATAACATCAATTTCACGTACATATTTCATCAGAATAGGATATACCTGTTAAGGAGACGTCAGCACATAATAAGAGAAATTATGTCAACCAGGGTTATAACAGATACCATGCAACGGAATACAAAGCACTATCTCCTCAACAATATTCAGGCATAACACAATAATCATTGTATAGACACATCGGGTGATTTGGTTAGGTTTGAAAATAAATCAAACATAAAGAACACAGTAGGATTGTTTACCCAGTTCGGTGCAACACACCTATATCTAAAGGCTTCCAAGCCAGGGATGAAATCCACTATCAGTAGTATCAATTCAGAGCTAAACTCCCTCGTTTACAACTCCTCACTTAATCACTACCTAATACAATTTCTACCTAAGAACTCTTAGATATGAAACCCCTCTCACTACCCCTCAATCACTCATAGTGATAAAACAATAATAAAGACAAAAGCCAGAAGACTCATTTCTATCACAAACTACCTAAGACTTAAAGTTATTCGCTTCTAACTTAGAACACACCTTAGAGTTGCTTCACAGCTTCCTCCAAGAACAATACATACTGCCTCACACCTACGGGTTTTGAGGAGCATGGGGTCCATCCCACAAATTGGGTGGTTCACAACAACTAACCCTAATAATTACATCTTTGATATATTTGGCTAGCTACCTAAACTAGGTTACAAATCCTTATTTTATAACCTGTACCCAATTGGATTTGGGCCTTCAATAACAATTTCATGAGTTGTCACAACCGTAGAAGACTTCTGCTACAAGTAAGGTATTCAATCTTTAGTTTCCTGATTAGTCTCCTTGATTTCTAATTGGTTATTTTGAACCTTTAAAAGTGCGCCATATAGATTGCATAATATTCCTTAAATATTCTGCATTCCTCAAAATAGAACTGTATCTCATTTATCAGTTCAGTAAGCGCGATGTCGAATGCTTCATGTTAGGACATCTTCTTCTACATGTTGTTCCAGTTGTTGAACAAGTTCAACACAACATGTTCTATTATCTCAATAGGACTTCTTGTTGTATATGTTCTTCTTATTCAAGTTTTACATCCTATTGTACATTACATTATCGCTACTATTATTTATTTTACAAAAATTAATGTCAATCCTCAAAACTAAGGAACTTACAAAAGAAATAAAAGTGTAATTTAATTTATTAATAATTTTTTGCATTAAAAACTATTTATTATTTCACATGTTTATCTTTTACACATTTTAAAATGAAATTAATAATTTTAAAAAATCATATATAATTTTATATTTCATTCAGTCTTTTAAAATTTACAATTTTTTTTGTAGAAATATGTATTTCTATTTATTGATTCATTTTAAAATTAATTAAAATGTTAACTAATATCTGGCATTATTATCCTTTTATGTTTTAAGATAAAAATTATAAATTTATATAATAAATAATTATAAATAATGATAAATATATATTAAAAAATGATAATCTTATCCAAAATAATAATGTAGTGATTTCACATCTTTAATAATGTAACAACAGCTAGGCTAATAGACAACAAATAGAAAAAAAAAATGAAGTTATAGAAAGTAAAGCAAATCATTTAGTAATAAGCATTTCATTTCATATCTTAAAATAGATTTTTATTGAAGTTAAGAAACTCTTAAAATGTGTTAGATATGGTCAATGTCAAGGCAGAGCTAGGTAGGTTTTGTTTTGTTTAGATCGTGTTTCAAGTCCAAAGCAAGCAAAAAAACACTTCAATTTCAACACCTACATATCTATACTCTCTCTCTCTCTCTCTCTCTCTCTCTCTCTAGATTCTCGTCAAACTCTACTCCTTCTTCCTCTTCACTACTTTCGTTTTCAATTCCTCTTCTCATTCAGGTAACTTCACTTTTTTCCTTTTTTCTTTACTCTCACTACAACAATCTTAAAACTTGCTTTTTTCAATCATGGGTTTCATTAAATCTTCATAAAGATTCAATCTTTATTCTTACTCTAACATAATCACGAGTTTCAACTATTTGGGGTTTCACTGGGTAGGACACAGAATAGGATTCTATTTGTTATTAATCATTGATATGTTATTATGATTGATTTGTTATAATCATTCAGCTAGTTGATGATTTTTGTAGTAGAATCGGTTCTTAGGTTGATTTGCATGCTAGTTCAATATGAAAGTTGTAACCTTTTTAGGTTTTGTTGAACATTGCTTTCTTGATTAGGAAAATGCCCCCAAACCTGAGAAAAAGTATGTTTGTTTGTTACTGCATTTTTGTAGAACTTTCCTCTTTTTTAAGTAAACTGTTCTTATTTAGAGTTTGTAGTGCTCTTGTTAGTGTTTTCTATATACAATGTTTAAGGTTTTAAATGGTTGCACATAAAGACTTTTGCAATTTGCAACACTGATTGTGGTTGTCACGGTGTGATATGGATATGACCACAGTTTGTTCTTTATCATAAAAACGGTGAATAAAGGTATTGGTATTGACATCTTCTGATACTGTTTTGTTGCAGCCGTTTTCGCGATAACAGACTTTTGTTTAAACCTGATAAGTATTATGAAATCGTTTGATCCATGAATCCTATGATGTTTCTGTTGTTGTTGATAAGTTTGAAATTTAGTTGCGCATTGTTTTCGATGATCTTATACTTTTGAGATTCTTAATATTGTGCTTTCTATCCAAATCAGGTGTTAATCTTGTGATTTGGAGAAGACTAAGTTAATCATGATAAAGAGGTTACCGAGTAGTAGGAATCAAAGATCCAAAGGTGTTAAGATAAAGCATGTTCTGCAAGTTATTCTGCTGCTTGGTGTGTGTTTCTGGTTGATCTACCAGGTTAAGCACAATCACGACAAGAAGAAGGAATTTGATAAGAATGATTCAACACTATCGTCAGTCAGAACTGAGATGGATAAGGATGTGGATTTCGGTAGAAAGGACCTGAAACCAGTTAAGGATGAAGTAGATCAGAGCGGAAAGCACGAAGAAGAGGAAGATGAACCGACTGTAAAGGGTGTGGAAAGTAAACATGAGCACGGTGAAGAACAAGAAGATGAAGGGAACAAGGATGGACGTGAAGACAACGTGCATGAAGGGAGAGAAGAACAGGATGAAGAGGAGAATAAGCATGGAACAAAAGAACAGGAGGAAGGTGAAAATAAAACCGAAGAGATTGAAGATGAAGGAGATGTTGAGGTAGATGAAAATGATCATGAGAAATCAGATGCTGATAATGATCAAGATGATGATGAGGATGCAGATGAATTGAAAGACAAAGTAGATGATAATGATGAGACGGAGAATGAAGACAAGGAGGACGAGGAAAAGGGGGGTTCAGTTGAAAACCATGAGAATCATGAAGCTCGGGAGGAACATTACAAGGGCGATGACGCGTCTAGTGCTGTGGCTCATGACACTCAAGCAACTAGCACTGAAACTGAACCGATTAATTTGACACAGGCTAGTCTAAACGTACAAATGAATATCGAACATCCAGACAACGAGACAAGTTATCATTCTGATGAGAATAACAGGAATCAAAATGATTCTGATTTGAAAGATAGGGAAGGTGAAGCCACAGATGTGATTTCTTTGAATGTGACTACTGGTAAAGAGACTGGAAATAAGAGTTTGTCTACTGAAACTGCCGAAACAAACACTGATAGCCACTTGGATGTAAGAAGTAATCTGACAGCATTGATTACTGAAGCAAGCAGTAACTCAACAGGTGTCGGTGATGACACATCGAGTTCATCCGAACAAATCAAAGCAGTTATCGTATCTGAGTCTGATAATGCTCAAAATGCAACAGCTAATACAACAGTTGCTGGAGATATGAAGCAAACAGAGGGATTAGAGCAGAGTGGCAATAAAACTTCTGAAGGAAACCTGCCTGTTAATAATGATACAACGGTCTCAGTTAAACATGAAAATCATGATGCTGCTCTGCAAGAATCTCCTACTCTAGGGGCTAGTGCATTAGAGAAGACGGTCGAATCTGTAGCTTCAAATGAAACTGAAAACATTTCTGGTAATTTGGATAGAAATGCAACCTCGGATACCACCGAAAATGACAAGTCCATAGGTAGCATCGAAACTACCGAATCAAATGAAACTCAGAACATCGATGCCACCGTGAACGAGATGTTCAAGGGCAATACTCAAACAGGCGAAACTGATGAAAAATCAGACGCTTCCTCAACCAATGAAATTCTAGACTCAGTTATACACGACGCCATTGATCTTTCTGATACTCAAAACATACACGAGGATATGGTAACGACTCGAACTGATCTTGATACACTACCGGACATTCAAAATGAAGGAAACGATGGCGATGAAAATTCAGCAGAGTGAATAGAAACTCTTACTTGATTCAAAATTGTATCAAGAGAAGATGTTGAAAGGTACATAAGGTGTATGATTGTGTCTGGGTCTGAATATGTATAATTCATTTGTACTTTCAACTTTTCTGCTACTATTGCTTCTTTTATTTTTATGCTAGCATCTTATTCTTTCAATTTTTTCCCTCTCACTAGAGTATATCTAGAGAGTTTATACACTAATTGATTGAAATGTGACATATAGTTGATAATAACGTGGAGTAAGAGTTAAGAACAAAGAATATGTAAATGTGACTTGTTAAAGAATCAGTCTACCACAAAACATGACACACATACTTCCAATAATATGCTGAAGTATGTAGTAGTAGCAAAAGGATAGGTGTTAATAGTTGTCCAATTTATTTCCAGTTTCAGTGGGCCTACCTATATCGTGTACTAAATGTGGCCACTAGTAATAACAGCTTTCTTATTGTCTTTCTGAACCTAAAAGGAAAAATCTATGAAAATCTATCTTAGGAAAAATCTACACACATATACATGTAAGGGTGGCAATGGTCCATCGGACGGGTTTGGTGGGATTTTAGATCCTCACCCATCAAAGTCTACCACTTCAAAGCCCTCGGCCCGCCGTCAAAACTCATCACCCGTCAAAGTCTGCCCCCTATTTATTTGGCACGTTTCGTCTTAAGTTTGCACTTTTTTTAAGTTAATTCTAGTAATTCAAGTTTTTTATGATTTTATTTTATACCTTTATGAATATATGCAATATTTTAAGTTAAATTTGTTAAAAAATATAATTTTAAAAAAATTATTCTAATAAATAAGTGAAAAATTTAATTAAAATAAAAAATCTATTACTCTATTAAAAAAAAAAATAGACAGACAATATTTTTAATCTCGCACCAATCCTATTACTACAACATCTCTAATTTGACTATAATCTCTAAATTATTAATTACGGCCAGTTTTTCCATCCTGGCACCCTGTATACCAATTAATTTGACCATAATCTCTAAATTATTAAAATTAACAAATTTTGATTTTCTTTTGAAAAAATGCTTTTGGGAACTTGGTGCAAAATACCAGATTTTTAAAAATAAATTAATCAGAGAAATATTCTCTCATCAAACAAATTAATGTGTTCTTGTCTAATATCTTCTTTTGATCCATTTTGATTTCGCTTTCACTTTTTGAAAAATTATTGTATTGATTTAATTCATTTATTTTGATTGTCATTATTTTTTATCTTCATACATGAAATTCTAAATATGTTTGAACTCTAAATGATTCTTAATTAATTTGAAATTATTCTAATAGTTTTCATAACATTGACATCAAATATTACAACCAACTCAACTAAACATGTTCTAGCATATATACACAAGATTCTCCTAATGAAGCATCTGTGCTTATTACAAATAGTTCAAAGTTTAGTTGATCATCCTTATTCTCAAACAGACAAGTACAAGTAGGCACAACTACATATATAACAGCAATACTTCTTCACGTGTTTCCTTTATCTGCAAAAATATCCATAAAAATTTAGCATAACACTTTCTCTTCAACAAGTAACAAAGCATAATGAAACAACTTACCTTCATGGCAGATTTGAATTCAGTGCTGCTGATGGTTGATAGAACTGATACGAAGTTTCAAATCTCAAATTACAGCTTGGCATAACAATTCTCACACCAATCCTATTACTACAACATTTCGAAACTTCAACGATCGATGACATCAAACAATCATCACACTGTGGACCACTCAAATCAGGTGTACACTGAACAAGACCATATATTTTCTCACCACTACTACTAGGACCTGGCAATGTTCCGACAGCATACTTATGATTCGAGTCACCTTTTATAGCTTTGCTTTTCAAATCATTCAACAACTGTTTCACAACAACGTTAAATTGGTCTGCCAACGTTGCGTTGTTCATGTTCCATGCAAAGTAAGCAGGTCCGATTTCGTTTATGTTTAAAATCGAACGGTCTGAGTAACGTAGCATGCATTTCTCGTCCTCGTACCAACCAATTGCTTCTTTTTTGTTTGGACATGCTTGTGTGAGATTGGGTTTAGAACCAATGAGACATTTGCGACACTCTATAGGTTTAAGGTCTCCTCTACATATTCCTATCATGTTTATTTTGTTGTTGTTTTCGCCGAAAATGGTATTGGTGAAACCGTTATCGAGTTTTGAGTTAAAAGTGATTTGCAAAAAAGCAATTTTGAGGTTGTTATCGTAGGTATCACCGGTTATGAAGTTACCCCTGTCGTTGTTTTGGTCACAGAAGTAGTGAAATTTTCGGTCGTTGTTGTCAGCTTTGGATTTAGATGTGAGAAGGATAGTGATGAGAAAGAGATTACAAAGAAAGGAAAGTTGAGTTAAAGAGAGACTAGACATGTTGATTGTAGTTTAGAGAAGAATTGATACGATGATGTGAAGGTTTAGATGTAGGGATGATTTTTTATAGGCAAAGATGAAGTAACCTTTCTTAGTGAATGGTGATGTTTGATATAATTTGTAAATTGTTTTATGATATTTAAAGATTGAATCCATGAATCCACTACCATGCCATAAAGAAGATGGGAAATTTTATTAAGTTCAAGTTGGGAAAAGACATCGACCGCCACTTTAGGTCACTGGTAAAAAATTGTTACTTGTGATGACCAACATCAAATAATCCTATCAAATAATTAGGTCAGCCGTTAAGAAGTTGATTCATGTTCAACAAAGATGTGAGTTCAATTAGGCATTAGAATATATTCCATTTGCATAGAGATCCATTCAAATCCGTCTCGAGTTTTATGGGAGAAATCCTTTTTGATTGGATTTAACTTTAAATTTAAATTTAGATTTTTTCCGATTACAAAATATGAAAATGAGTCAGAATATTAGCGACATTAATATTCACCCAAAACTTGTACGCCTTACTTCATCAAGTACTTTATAAATATAGTTTTGATCCTTTGGAATATAAAATATAAGATCAATACTTTGATATTTTACTTTGTAGTTTATTATTTAAAATGTATGCATGAAATATTTTGTGATTAATTTATTTTAATATTTGTGATATAAATTGATCTTAAGAAAACGAATATTTTTAATTAAAAAATTGATTTCACCGCATGGATGGTAGAGGAGGGATACCAAACCCAACCGAGATCCGTATTTAAACATGTTTGTGTTTTAATTCTTCATCCCCATTGTGGATGGTGGCGGGGAACATGAAATGTCAGGAGATCCGGGTTTTGGTACGAGGAGGTAAAAACTTTCTTCGTCCCGCCGCGTTGCCATTAGGGATGGCAACAGGGTAAGTCTGAGGTAGGTTTAAGCACACTCAGTCCCACACCCGCCACCTAGACTCAGACCCGTCCTTAAATCTGGTCGGGACTAATATTTGTTCCTCCGCCCCAACAAGAAATGAGTTTTCCCGCACCGGGACGAATAAAATTTTAATTTTTTTCTAAATTTATACTTTTTTTTCAATAAAATAAAAATCCATAATTAAACTAAATAATTGATTATTTTAAAAGCATTTTTCATATTTAATATTTTTATTTAAATTGTATTTAAAAACAATAATTCAAATAAACACGATATTATAACATTAAAAAGTGTAAATGAGTAATATAACTATTAAAAATGAAACAAATAATTTAAATTTAGTTGATAGGTTGCAGGGCGGGTAATAACATGATCCGCCCCACACCCGTAAATAAAAATCGGGTTTTTCCCGCTAATTTCGGGGCGGGGGTGCCCGGGGCTTTGCGGGAATAAATTTATTTGCCATGTCTAAATTCAACTCTCTTTATAGAAACTTCTTTAATTTGTAAATGATCTGAACAAGTGATCAGAAATGGAGACGACCAAAACAGTTGAAGATCCTTTGAGCAAGTTGATGTTGAGGAGGGGGTGGTGTACCTCCAAGGCACTCCGATGCTAAAGTAAGGAAATGTTTAAAGAGAGAGAATAATGAATATTAGGGTTTTGAGTGTAAGAAATTGGTACCTTGCTCTCAAGGATATGAGAGTTTATATAATGATCTTAGGATGACTCTCATTGGTTGTTATATTTGGATCGGGATATGCGGATTCACGAATATAGCTTTTCCGAGCTAACTAGGTCAAATCGGGTGATGATGCCCGTAACGCAATTATGTCGAGCAGAGGAGACATAACGAGCATAACCCTTAGCGAGATAAACGGCAGATCTGCTCGACGCGTGTCAAACAGTGGATGTCGCGTGGCTGATGAAACAAGCAGGTGGAAGCCCCTAGTGTGCTGCTGGATCTCGGTGGATCTTCACACCTCGAGATGGAGTTATCTACCCGACAGACGTTCGGGCGGTCCAAAACAGTAGCCCCCCAACTCGCTGCGTCTGTCTATGGAGGTGACGACTTGATTCGAAGAGAGTAGCCAAGATCGTTTTGATTGAGGAGACGAGGACTTGTCGGGATGTGAAAGGTTGAAGAATTTGGAGGGTCTTGCTCACGTGGCCTCGAGCCGCGTGCATTGTTATCCTGGCAGGGCTAGGGACTAGATGTAATACGGTGAACTGACTTTGTAGGTTTTTGTATCGCAAATGTGCGGATAGCAATAGTCGCCACCGACTTTTCTTTTATCCAATTAAGGGAAGGTGAAAAGAATAGGAAAAGACCTTCGTTAGATTCTGAGTAAGGGAGAAGGTTATGAAAAGGGAAGGTATTAGCACCCCTTTTCATCTGTAGTTATCTACGGGCTCTTAGTTGCTCTTAGATCACTTTAAAATTGTGCTTTTTGTGTGTTTGACAAAAATGTTTTGAAAAGGCATTTCGATTTGACTTTGTAATGATTCATGTAGGAATGTATACAAAGTGTTCGGAAATGTTTTGTTTTTAAAAAAGAGTTTGAACTTTGACAAAAGTGTGAGGTGCAAAAGTATTTTAATAGAGCAAGCAACTAAAAGTCTTATTACCTACTCAGAATGGTCGTTTCGTGTTATTTTACGTTCCTTTAGAATAGTGCTATCCATACCATTAGTTGGTAAGTAACTCCATTCGTTGGATGTAAGCGGGACATTCGAAGGGACATCGATGGTCATAGAAAGCAACTTGTAGGAAGTATCCTAGCACATTCGAAGGGACTATCATCATTTTTCGTTAGGCGACAATCGAGGGTCAAGATCATGTATTCGGAGGCGACATCGTGGGTCTTATGATCTTTGTATCGAAGGGACTATGATGATTTGTTTGAAGGCAACGGTGCTAGAATACCTCTACGTTCGAGGGACTTGACCGTTTGTATTCGTAAAGGCAACGAGAGAGAATTACCTTAAGGGGTGCATGTGTGAAAAGAGTGTGTCGAATTCAGATATTTTATCTTGGAGTTATGAGTGGTCTATGTTCAATTTTAGTCTTGCCATACACGCATAATTACTAGCAGTTTATAGGGTGCGGAAATTAAAATGCGGAAATATAAAGTGCGGAAAGATAAATCCTACGCTATTACATGGCTTTGGGGCAGATACATAATTGAAAAGTGCAGAAAATAAAAGTCCTAATTAAACTATTACATCCCATAGGCAATTACATAATATGAAAAGAAAGCGATAAAAATTGTCCGAAACGATATAACCTGTGAAAAGATGAGAAATCGGGAAATACGAGGAAATTGAATAAGAGGAAAATGTTAGTAAAAATAATAATTTTTGAATGGGAAAAATGTTTTCATGCTGGAAATAACATTAATATGCCAAAATAATTTTTTGAGATTTTTTGGAGTTAATTTAATAATTAAAAATCAATTAAAAGTGATTTAAATGATAAAATTGAAATTAAATTAAATATGCATGCAAAAATAATATTTTTAATTTTATAAATTAAATAAACATTTTTATGATGAGTATGCAAAAAAATAAATATTTTTGGTATTTTTTAAATGCATGATAAAAATTATGAAAGATAAATTAAAATAAATGAAAATATTAAAAGAAAATAGAAAATAGAAAATATGAAAAAATAGTTAAGTTGTGTAAAAGGAAAAAGAGAATGGTCCTGGTGGGAGTTGAACCTGTGACCTCTTGGAGAATCTTCCACATGCCACGCCTTAACCACTGGGCCATGATGCATTTGGTGTTTGTGAAGTGGAAATCAAATGAATATAAGTGATACGCGTGTCATGAATATTTGAAAATCAAACACAGTCAGCGCGCGGGGCCCAGGTTGAATGGAAGGAGCGAATCAGATGCCACGATAGCGCCACACATGCCTTCCACCGGAGTCCAATGGTCAACGACGCCGGAGCCCTAGCTCCGGTCGTCTTCTCCGACCACGTGATTTTTCAACCTGCAAAAATAAGCGAAATAAACAGGGAAGGAAGACCCTACCCCCCTAATTCGAGCCTTCTGAGTTCAATGGTGCTATTGGTTTCGACTGAAAGTGCTTGTATAAGCCAGTTCGAACGAAACAGCTCGGAATGCCCTAACTATGGTGTTTCGAGTTTCACACGTCTAAGCTTGCATGAGATGGTTCGTTTATGACCTATTGGATGTCCTGAGTTCATTCAAACACACAAAAGCAATTAATAACGCATGAAATATGAAAATCGAATTTGTGAAAAAATACCAAATCGGAGCTTGATGTTCTTCGTGTTCTGGGCAGTTCTGGGCTTGAGCAAGGGTATGGTTCGATTCCTGGGAACCTCAGGAACACAAAGGAAGGCTTGAATTGGATTGAAACCTGCTGGAATTTAGAATTCGAATTTTTGACAATTTGAGAATTTTTTTGACAAAATAAGGGTTATGCTTTGAGCTAGGGTTTCGTGTGGCTTGTGATGCAGCTGGCTGGCTATTTATAGAGTGATTTGGGATGGCAAAGAGAGTGAAAAAAGATTTGATCTTGAATGTGCATTTATTTCTTTTCAAATAAAATCAAATTTTGGAAAAAATTTGATTTTCTCTTCAATGTGAGAGCTAGCACGAATTTGACATGTTCCATGGGCTATCTTGGACCTCAAGTTTGATAGAAATCCACTCCTTTTGAAAAAATATCTTATTTTCATATTTTATTTAATTTAATTTTGAATTAAATGGTTTTAAATTCAAAAATAAATCAATAAAATAGAAAATTGCCATGACCAAGCATCAATAGGTCATAAATAATATCATGATCAAATTTGGATCATAAAATTATAGGCCCATTTTGAAAAAATTGCATTTTGACCAATATCTCCTTTTGTGCAATTGTTCAAAAATGCCCAACTTGTGAATGGTGTATTTTGCTCAATTTTCCACATTTTTGGGTGTTCTTGGACTTTTTGGAAAGCCCTAAGAGTCCTCTAACCAACATCTTTGGTTTCATCTCAATTGGAGTTTCCATGCTCAATATATCTTCAAAACAAAATGTTGATTTTTTGTTGACTTTTGAAAAGGACCTGTAATGTTTTGATCCATACCTTCCAAATGAAGCATTTTGTGAACATTCTTGTGAGACATGAAGTTGTAGAGAATTGAATTTCCTTCAAAACAAGAGGTGGTGGAAAAATTTATGAGAAAGTATGAAGAAGTTATGCTCAGTCAAAGTTTGGTTGACTTTTCACTAAGAAACCCTAATTTGGAAAGTTTGACTTTTGAGCAAATCTTGAGTTTTCTTGATGAATCATGATCAACCCTTGATCAAATGATGAATGTAACTTCAAAATGAGGATGTTGACCAAAAATCATGAAGTTTGACTGTATGTTGACCACAGTTGACTTTTTGTCCAATACAACTGATTTTCAACCATCTGAGCAATTGTCTGAGGAAACTTAACTTGTGAGGCTTGAAACTTGTCATAGAGAATCTTTGAAGCATATGAGGAGGCATGATGACCATTGGAGATGTTGGAAGTCCATCTGGATCTGAGAATTGCCAAACCCTAGTTTGGGTTGATTGTCTAGGAGAGGGTTTGTCTGATCAACCCTTGAGGAATCCTTGAGCATGGATGTATGAGATGCCTTGAGATGTAGGAGGGAAAATTTTGGGGTATGACACTAGAGTGTAATGATGAATCCCCTAGGTCTCCTAGGTGCGTGCAGGTGAACGTGCGAGATGTGGGCCTATCAAAGGAGTGAAGTGTTGCTGCGGTAAAGCGGCAAGCAAAAAGTTGGTATTATTTTTACCGGGTGATATATACCGGTTGGTTATATCGTATCGTGTCCACAGAGATTGGTTATTGATTCGTCGTTCGACAATTCTACCGTTAATGAGTTTGAGATTAAAAGAAATGAAAATAAAAGACAAAAAGTAAATGAACAAAAAGCATAAAAGATAGACAACTTGTCTGGAACGAATGTAAACTACCCATCACAGACTTAAATCTACCACCCATGTTATACTCGGCCTACGATACTCGTCCGTGTCATCACATACCTCTCACAACCTTGGTTATTTCTAACCCAAATTGAGAATCCTCCTAAATCATCTCAATAGCTATGTTTGGCCTATCTCAACAGCACAGGAGTCAACTGCGTCACCTCCATAACCATCTCTAGCATACTTCACCAACGCAGAGGCATTAAGTTCGGATACTCTATAGTGAATGTTAGATCTAAACCCATTTCTAGTATTCAGAAACTAACAGATAATCATCCTAGGTAAGAATCTAAGCAATCTATTTCCAGTAAAGCTCAAATCCCTAACATAGAGTAAAAACCCAAGACAATACCCACACGGATTAGTAAAACAAGCTTTATACAACACCAAGGGCAATAAATATACAGGAGTTATGAGTAGAAATACATACAAACCCAACAAAAGATAAATACACAAAGAGGAGAAGAGATAAACCACAAATCTACGTTGGTTGTCAAAGCCAATCGAAGAGCAATCCACCTTCAATCATCCATGAGCAAGCCCTAATGTTGTTTTCTAAGCTAATCTACCAAAAATGAAGGTTGATGAAAATGGGGATCAAAAACCACCCCAAAACCATAACCTAGAAATCTGTTTTGAAAAGTATTTATAAACAAAATCTCGCAGACCGCGCTAAGCGCGATAGCCGCGCTAAGAGCGACTTACTTTATTATTTTATTACATTAAATTGCCTCACCGCGCTAAGCGCTAAAGTTGCTGTTTTTCTTCCCAAAAATGCGTCTTCGGAGCCGTGTCTTCGACACTTTATTCCTCCATGCTCCAAATATGCAACAAATACCTACAAAAATAGATACAAAACTATCAAACGGTACATTATGTACACAAAATAAAATCAAACGTATTTACAACAAAAAGTCGGGATTATTCAACTAAATATCAACAAAAGAACGGATAAGTGCCATAAAATGTATATACAAAATAACTACATTTTGGCACTTATCAACTCTCCCCAACTTGACACATTGTTTGTCCTCAAACAAAGTCAAATAACTCGAAGAAACAAAAGACGATAATCAAAGAATCACGAATCAACAAGTTTTTAAAACAGAAAACAAATGTATGGTTCAAACAAAAACGTACACGCAAAATACTTACTTACCACATTCCTACAACGACAACATATAAACGAAACAAATCCTAAGTACAAAAATCATGCAAATCATTCTATAACAAAACAAGCTCAATTATGAATCACACCTAGCAAAAATTCATCGGTAGATGAAGAACACACAAAGGTGAGGGATAAAAAACACTCCTCCACAATCTTGCAAACAATAGACTAAATTATGCATTCATCCAAAACGTTGAAAATACAAATGCAAGAATCACAAGGGCTTTTCAAGGTTGTAATGTGGCTTGGTTAACAAACAAGTGATAAGTCCTAAAGATAATCGAAACAAAAACTTGCCTAAACCTAAGGGAGTGATCAACTCACAAAGTTCCAAACAATATAATTTCAATCAAACTTATTCTTCATCACAAATTTCACACCAAACACACCTCACTTATTAACATAATATTATTCCTACTCTTTTTGTTTTTCTTTTTCAAAGCTTTTCTTTTTTTTTTCTTTTTGTAATCTTTTTCTTTTTCTCTTAACCTCATACCAACCACAATTTAAGTACATAGTAGATCAGAGCGGAAAGCACGAAGAAGAGGAAGATGAACCGACTGTAAAGGGTGTGGAAAGTAAACATGAGCACGGTGAAGAACAAGAAGATGAAGGGAACAAGGATGGACGTGAAGACAACGTGCATGAAGGGAGAGAAGAACAGGATGAAGAGGAGAATAAGCATGGAACAAAAGAACAGGAGGAAGGTGAAAATAAAACCGAAGAGATTGAAGATGAAGGAGATGTTGAGGTAGATGAAAATGATCATGAGAAATCAGATGCTGATAATGATCAAGATGATGATGAGGATGCGAGATGAATTGAAAGACAAAGTAGATGATAATGATGAGACGGAGAATGAAGACAAGGAGGACGAGGAAAGGGGGTTCAGTTGAAAACCATGAGAATCATGAAGCTCGGAGGAACATTACAAGGGCGATGGCGTCTAGTGCGTGGCTCATGACACTCAAGCAACTAGCAAAACCGAACCGATTAATTTGACACAAAGCTAGTCTAAGCGCATGATGAATATCGAACATCCGCATAACGAGACAAGTTATCATTCGATGAGAATAACAGAATCAAAATGATTCGATTTGAAAGATAGGAAGGTGAAGCCACGATGTGATTTCTTTGAATGTGACTACCGGTAAAGAGAAAATAAGAGTTTGTCTCTCCCGAAACAAACACCGATAGTCACTTGATGTAAGAAGTAATCTAACATTGATTCAAGCAAGCGAACTCAACAGTGTTGGTGATGACACATCGAGTTCATCCGAACAAATCAAAGCGCTTATCGTCCGAGTCCGATAATGCTCAAAATGCAACACTAATACAACATTCTGGAGATATGAAGCAAACAGAGGGATTAGAGCAGTGGCAATAAAACTTCAAGGAAACCATTAATAATGATACAACGGTCTCGTTAAACATGAAAATCATGATGCTGCAAGAATCTCCTACTAGGGGCTAGTGCATTAGAGAAGACGGTCGAATCAGAGCTTCAAATGAAACCGAAAACATTTCGGTAATTTGGATAGAAATGCAACCTCCGATACCACCGAAAATGGCAGTCCATAGGTAGCATCGAAACTACCGAGTCAAATGAAACTCGAACATCGATGCCACCGTGAATGAGATGTTCAAGGGCAATACTCAAACAGCGAACGATGAAAAATCGACGCTTCCTCAACCAATGAAATTCTAGACTCGCTTATACACGACGCTATTGATCTTTCCGATACTCAAAACATACACGAGGATATGGTAACGACTCGAATCGATCTTGATACACTACCGACATTCAAAATGAAGGAAACGATGGCGATGAAAATTCAGAGTGAATAGAAACTCTTACTTGATTCAAAATTGTATCAAGAGAAGATGTTGAAAGGTACATAAGGTGTATGATTGTGTCGGGTCGAATATGTATAATTCATTTGTACTTTCAACTTTTCTGCTACTATTGCTTCTTTTATTTTTATGCTAGCATCTTATTCTTTCAATTTTTTCCCTCTCACTAGAGTATATCTAGAGAGTTTATACACTAATTGATTGAAATGTGACATATAGTTGATAATAACGTGGAGTAAGAGTTAAGAACAAAGAATATGTAAATGTGACTTGTTAAAGAATCAGTCTACCACAAAACATGACACACATACTTCCAATAATATGCTGAAGTATGTAGTAGTAGCAAAAGGATAGGTGTTAATAGTTGTCCAATTTATTTCCAGTTTCAGTGGGCCTACCTATATCGTGTACTAAATGTGGCCACTAGTAATAACAGCTTTCTTATTGTCTTTCTGAACCTAAAAGGAAAAATCTATGAAAATCTATCTTAGGAAAAATCTACACACATATACATGTAAGGGTGGCAATGGTCCATCGGACGGGTTTGGTGGGATTTTAGATCCTCACCCATCAAAGTCTACCACTTCAAAGCCCTCGGCCCGCCGTCAAAACTCATCACCCGTCAAAGTCTGCCCCCTATTTATTTGGCACGTTTCGTCTTAAGTTTGCACTTTTTTTAAGTTAATTCTAGTAATTCAAATTTTTTATGATTTTATTTTATACCTTTATAAATATATGCAATATTTTAAGTTAAATTTTTAAAAAATATAATTTTTAAAAAATTATTCTAATAAATAAGTGAAAAATTTAATTAAAATAAAAAATCTATTACTCTATTAAAAAAAAAAAAATAGACAGACAATATTTTTAATCTCGCACCAATCCTATTACTACAACATCTCTAATTTGACCATAATCTCTAAATTATTAATTACGGCCAGTTTTTCCATCCTGGCACCCTGTATACCAATTAATTTGAACATAATCTCTAAATTATTAAAATTAACAAATTTTGATTTTCTTTTCAAAAAATGCTTTTGGGAACTTGGTGCAAAATACCTGATTTAAAAAACATAAATTAATCAGAAAAATATTCTTTCATCTAGAGTCGATCATTTAATTGAATTAAGCAAACAAATTAATGTGTTCTTGTCTAATATCTTCTTTTGATCCATTTTGATTTTGCTTTCACTTTTGAAAAATTATTGTATTGATTTAATTCATTTATTTGATTGTCATTATTTTTTATCTTCATACATGAAATTCTAAATATGTTTGAACTCTAAATGATTCTTAATTAATTTGAATTATTCTAATAGTTTTATAACATCGGCATCAAATATTACAACCAACTCAACTAAACATGTTCTAGCATATATACACAAGATTCTCCTAATGAAGCATCTGTGCTTATTACAAATAGTTCAAAGTTTAGTTGATCATCCTTATTCTCAAACAGACAAGTACAAGTAGGCACAACTACATATATAACAGCAATACTTCTTCACGTGTTTCCTTTATCTGCAAAAATATCCATAAAAATTTAGCATAACACTTTCTCTTCAACAAGTAACAAAGCATAATGAAACAACTTACCTTCATGGCAGATTTGAATTCAGTGCTGCTGATGGTTGATAGAACTGATACGAAGTTTCAAATCTCAAATTACAGCTTGGCATAACAATTCTCACACCAATCCTATTACTACAACATTTCGAAACTTCAACGATCGATGACATCAAACAATCATCACACTGTGGACCACTCAAATCAGGTGTACACTGAACAAGACCATATATTTTCTCACCACTACTACTAGGACCTGGCAATGTTCCGACAGCATACTTATGATTCGAGTCACCTTTTATAGCTTTGCTTTTCAAATCATTCAACAACTGTTTCACAACAACGTTAAATTGGTCTGCCAACGTTGCGTTGTTCATGTTCCATGCAAAGTAAGCAGGTCTGATTTCGTTTATGTTTAAAATCGAACGGTCTGAGTAACGTAGCATGCATTTCTCGTCCTCGTACCAACCAATTGCTTCTTTTTTGTTTGGACATGCTTGTGTGAGATTGGGTTTAGAACCAATGAGACATTTGCGACACTCTATAGGTTTAAGGTCTCCTCTACATATTCCTATCATGTTTATTTTGTTGTTGTTTTCGCCGAAAATGGTATTGGTGAAACCGTTATCGAGTTTTGAGTTAAAAGTGATTTGCAAAAAAGCAATTTTGAGGTTGTTATCGTAGGTATCACCGGTTATGAAGTTACCCCTGTCGTTGTTTTGGTCACAGAAGTAGTGAAATTTTCGGTCGTTGTTGTCAGCTTTGGATTTAGATGTGAGAAGGATAGTGATGAGAAAGAGATTACAAAGAAAGGAAAGTTGAGTTAAAGAGAGACTAGACATGTTGATTGTAGTTTAGAGAAGAATTGATACGATGATGTGAAGGTTTAGATGTAGGGATGATTTTTTATAGGCAAAGATGAAGTAACCTTTCTTAGTGAATGGTGATGTTTGATATAATTTGTAAATTGTTTTATGATATTTAAAGATTGAATCCATGAATCCACTACCATGCCATAAAGAAGATGGGAAATTTTATTAAGTTCAAGTTGGGAAAAGACATCGACCGCCACTTTAGGTCACTGGTAAAAAATTGTTACTTGTGATGACCAACATCAAATAATCCTATCAAATAATTAGGTCAGCCGTTAAGAAGTTGATTCATGTTCAACAAAGATGTGAGTTCAATTAGGCATTAGAATATATTCCATTTGCATAGAGATCCATTCAAATCCGTCTCGAGTTTTATGGGAGAAATCCTTTTTGATTGGATTTAACTTTAAATTTAAATTTAGATTTTTTCCGATTACAAAATATGAAAATGAGTCAGAATATTAGCGACATTAATATTCACCCAAAACTTGTACGCCTTACTTCATCAAGTACTTTATAAATATAGTTTTGATCCTTTGGAATATAAAATATAAGATCAATACTTTGATATTTTACTTTGTAGTTTATTATTTAAAATGTATGCATGAAATATTTTGTGATTAATTTATTTTAATATTTGTGATATAAATTGATCTTAAGAAAAACGAATATTTTTAATTAAAAAAATTGATTTCACTGCATGGATGGTAGAGGGAGGGGATACCGAAACCCAACCGAGATCCGTACGAAACATGTTTGTGTTTTAATTCTTCATCCCCATTGTGGATGGTGGCGGGGAACATGAAATGTCAGGAGATCCGGGTTTTGGTACGAGGAGGTAAAAACTTTCTTCGTCCCGCCGCGTTGCCATTAGGGATGGCAACAGGGTAAGTCTGAGGTAGGTTTAAGCACACTCAGTCCCACACCCGCCACCTAGACTCAGACCCGTCCTTAAATCTGGTCGGGACTAATATTTGTTCCTCCGCCCCAACAAGAAATGAGTTTTCCCGCACCGGGACGAATAAAATTTTAATTTTTTTCTAAATTTATACTTTTTTTTCAATAAAATAAAAATCCATAATTAAACTAAATAATTGATTATTTTAAAAGCATTTTTCATATTTAATATTTTTATTTAAATTGTATTTAAAAACAATAATTCAAATAAACACGATATTATAACATTAAAAAGTGTAAATGAGTAATATAACTATTAAAAATGAAACAAATAATTTAAATTTAGTTGATAGGTTGCAGGGCGGGTAATAACATGATCCGCCCCACACCCGTAAATAAAAATCGGGTTTTTCCCGCTAATTTCGGGGCGGGGGTGCCCGGGGCTTTGCGGGAATAAATTTATTTGCCATGTCTAAATTCAACTCTCTTTATAGAAACTTCTTTAATTTGTAAATGATCTGAACAAGTGATCAGAAATGGAGACGGCCGAAACAGTTGAAGATCCTTTGAGCAAGTTGATGTTGAGGAGGGGGTGGTGTACCTCAAGGCACTCGATGCTAAAGTAAGGAAATGTTTAAAGAGAGAGAATAATGAATATTAGGGTTTTGAGTGTAAGAAATTGGTACCTTGCTCTCAAGGATATGAGAGTTTATATAATGATCTTAGGATGACTCTCATTGGTTGTTATATTTGGATCGGATATGCGGATTCACGAATATAGCTTTTCCGAGCTAACTAGGTCAAATCGGGTGATGATGCCCGGAACGCCATTATGTCGAGCAGAGGAGACATAACGAGCATAACCCTTAGCGAGATAAACAGCAGATCTGCTCGACGCGTGTCAAAGGATGTCGCGTGGTTGATGAAACAAGCAGGTGGAAGCCCCTAGTGTGCTGCTGGATCTCGGTGGATCTTCACACCTCGAGATGGAGTTATCTACCCGACAGACGTTCGGGCGGTCCAAAACAGTAGCCCCCCAACTCGCTGCGTCTGTCTATGGAGGTGACGACTTGATTCGAAGAGAGTAGCCAAGATCGTTTTGATTGAGGAGACGAGGACTTGTCGGGATGTGAAAGGTTGAAGAATTTGGAGGGTCTTGCTCACGTGGCCTCGAGCCGCGTGCATTGTTATCCTGGCAGGGCTAGGGACTAGATGTAATACGGTGAACTGACTTTGTAGGTTTTTGTATCGCAAATGTGCGGATAGCAATAGTCGCCACCGACTTTTCTTTTATCCAATTAAGGGAAGGTGAAAAGAATAGGAAAAGACCTTCGTTAGATTCTGAGTAAGGGAGAAGGTTATGAAAAGGGAAGGTATTAGCACCCCTTTTCATCTGTAGTTATCTACGGGCTCTTAGTTGCTCTTAGATCACTTTAAAATTGTGCTTTTTGTGTGTTTGACAAAAATGTTTTGAAAAGGCATTTCGATTTGACTTTGTAATGATTCATGTAGGAATGTATACAAAGTGTTCGGAAATGTTTTGTTTTTAAAAAAGAGTTTGAACTTTGACAAAAGTGTGAGGTGCAAAAGTATTTTAATAGAGCAAGCAACTAAAAGTCTTATTACCTACTCAGAATGGTCGTTTCGTGTTATTTTACGTTCCTTTAGAATAGTGCTATCCATACCATTAGTTGGTAAGTAACTCCATTCGTTGGATGTAAGCGGGACATTCGAAGGGACATCAGATGGTCATAGAAAGCAACTTGTAGGAAGTATCCTAGCACATTCGAAGGGACTATCATCATTTTTCGTAGGCGACAATCGAGGGTCAAGATCATGTATTCGGAGGCGACATCGTGGGTCTTATGATCTTTGTATCGAAGGGACTATGATGATTTGTTTGAAGGCAACGGTGCTAGAATACCTCTACGTTCGAGGGACTTGACCGTTTGTATTCGTAAAGGCAACGAGAGAGAATTACCTTAAGGGGTGCATGTGTGAAAAGAGTGTGTCGAATTCAGATATTTTATCTTGGAGTTATGAGTGGTCTATGTTCAATTTTAGTCTTGCCATACACGCATAATTACTAGCAGTTTATAGGGTGCGGAAATTAAAATGCGGAAATATAAAGTGCGGAAAGATAAATCCTACGCTATTACATGGCTTTGGGGCAGATACATAATTGAAAAGTGCAGAAAATAAAAGTCCTAATTAAACTATTACATCCCATAGGCAATTACATAATATGAAAAGAAAGCGATAAAAATTGTCCGAAACGATATAACCTGTGAAAAGATGAGAAATCGGGAAATACGAGGAAATTGAATAAGAGGAAAATGTTAGTAAAAATAATAATTTTTGAATGGGAAAAATGTTTTCATGCTGGAAATAACATTAATATGCCAAAATAATTTTTTGAGATTTTTTGGAGTTAATTTAATAATTAAAAATCAATTAAAAGTGATTTAAATGATAAAATTGAAATTAAATTAAATATGCATGCAAAAATAATATTTTTAATTTTATAAATTAAATAAACATTTTTATGATGAGTATGCAAAAAAATAAATATTTTTGGTATTTTTTAAATGCATGATAAAAATTATGAAAGATAAATTAAAATAAATGAAAATATTAAAAGAAAATAGAAAATAGAAAATATGAAAAAATAGTTAAGTTGTGTAAAAGGAAAAAGAGAATGGTCCCGTGGGAGTTGAACCATGACCTCTTGGAGAATCTTCCACATGCCACGCCTTAACCACTGGGCCATGATGCATTTGGTGTTTGTGAAGTGGAAATCAAATGAATATAAGTGATACGCGTGTCATGAATATTTGAAAATCAAACACAGTCAGCGCGCGGGGCCCAGGTTGAATGGAAGGAGCGAATCAGATGCCACGATAGCGCCACACATGCCTTCCACCGGAGTCCAATGGTCAACGACCGGGTTCTAGCTCCGTCTTCTCCGACCACGTGATTTTTCAACCTGCAAAAATAAGCGAAATAAACAGGGAAGGAAGACCCTACCCCCCTAATTCGAGCCTTCTGAGTTCAATGGTGCTATTGGTTTCGACTGAAAGTGCTTGTATAAGCCGTTAAACGAAACGGAATGCCCTAACTATGGTGTTTCGAGTTTCACACGTCTAAGCTTGCATGAGATGGTTCGTTTATGACCTATTGGATGTCCTGAGTTCATTCAAACACACAAAAGCAATTAATAACGCATGAAATATGAAAATCGAATTTGTGAAAAAATACCAAATCGGAGCTTGATGTTCTTCGTGTTCTGGGCAGTTCTGGGCTTGAGCAAGGGTATGGTTCGATTCCTGGGAACCTCAGGAACACAAAGGAAGGCTTGAATTGGATTGAAACCTGCTGGAATTTAGAATTCGAATTTTTGACAATTTGAGAATTTTTTTGACAAAATAAGGGTTATGCTTTGAGCTAGGGTTTCGTGTGGCTTGTGATGCAGCTGGCTGGCTATTTATAGAGTGATTTGGGATGGCAAAGAGAGTGAAAAAAGATTTGATCTTGAATGTGCATTTATTTCTTTTCAAATAAAATCAAATTTTGGAAAAAATTTGATTTTCTCTTCAATGTGAGAGCTAGCACGAATTTGACATGTTCCATGGGCTATCTTGGACCTCAAGTTTGATAGAAATCCACTCCTTTTGAAAAAATATCTTATTTTCATATTTTATTTAATTTAATTTTGAATTAAATGGTTTTAAATTCAAAAATAAATCAATAAAATAGAAAATTGCCATGACCAAGCATCAATAGGTCATAAATAATATCATGATCAAATTTGGATCATAAAATTATAGGCCCATTTTGAAAAAATTGCATTTTGACCAATATCTCCTTTTGTGCAATTGTTCAAAAATGCCCAACTTGTGAATGGTGTATTTTGCTCAATTTTCCACATTTTTGGGTGTTCTTGGACTTTTTGGAAAGCCCTAAGAGTCCTCTAACCAACATCTTTGGTTTCATCTCAATTGGAGTTTCCATGCTCAATATATCTTCAAAACAAAATGTTGATTTTTTGTTGACTTTTGAAAAGGACCTGAAATGTTTTGATCCATACCTTCCAAATGAAGCATTTTGTGAACATTCTTGTGAGACATGAAGTTGTAGAGAATTGAATTTCCTTCAAAACAAGAGGTGGTGGAAAAATTTATGAGAAAGTATGAAGAAGTTATGCTCAGTCAAAGTTTGGTTGACTTTTCACTAAGAAACCCTAATTTGGAAAGTTTGACTTTTGAGCAAATCTTGAGTTTTCTTGATGAATCATGATCAACCCTTGATCAAATGATGAATGTAACTTCAAAATGAGGATGTTGACCAAAAATCATGAAGTTTGACTGTATGTTGACCACAGTTGACTTTTTGTCCAATACAACTGATTTTCAACCATCTGAGCAATTGTCTGAGGAAACTTAACTTGTGAGGCTTGAAACTTGTCATAGAGAATCTTTGAAGCATATGAGGAGGCATGATGACCATTGGAGATGTTGGAAGTCCATCTGGATCTGAGAATTGCCAAACCCTAGTTTGGGTTGATTGTCTAGGAGAGGGTTTGTCTGATCAACCCTTGAGGAATCCTTGAGCATGGATGTATGAGATGCCTTGAGATGTAGGAGGGAAAATTTTGGGGTATGACACTAGAGTGTAATGATGAATCCCCTAGGTCTCCTAGGTGCGTGCAGGTGAACGTGCGAGATGTGGGCCTATCAAAGGAGTGAAGTGTTGCTGCGGTAAAGCGGCAAGCAAAAAGTTGGTATTATTTTTACCGGGTGATATATACCGGTTGGTTATATCGTATCGTGTCCACAGAGATTGGTTATTGATTCGTCGTTCGACAATTCTACCGTTAATGAGTTTGAGATTAAAAGAAATGAAAATAAAAGACAAAAAGTAAATGAACAAAAAGCATAAAAGATAGACAACTTGTCTGGAACGAATGTAAACTACCCATCACAGACTTAAATCTACCACCCATGTTATACTCGGCCTACGATACTCGTCCGTGTCATCACATACCTCTCACAACCTTGGTTATTTCTAACCCAAATTGAGAATCCTCCTAAATCATCTCAATAGCTATGTTTGGCCTATCTCAACAGCACAGGAGTCAACTGCGTCACCTCCATAACCATCTCTAGCATACTTCACCAACGCAGAGGCATTAAGTTCGGATACTCTATAGTGAATGTTAGATCTAAACCCATTTCTAGTATTCAGAAACTAACAGATAATCATCCTAGGTAAGAATCTAAGCAATCTATTTCCAGTAAAGCTCAAATCCCTAACATAGAGTAAAAACCCAAGACAATACCCACACGGATTAGTAAAACAAGCTTTATACAACACCAAGGGCAATAAATATACAGGAGTTATGAGTAGAAATACATACAAACCCAACAAAAGATAAATACACAAAGAGGAGAAGAGATAAACCACAAATCTACGTTGGTTGTCAAAGCCAATCGAAGAGCAATCCACCTTCAATCATCCATGAGCAAGCCCTAATGTTGTTTTCTAAGCTAATCTACCAAAAATGAAGGTTGATGAAAATGGGGATCAAAAACCACCCCAAAACCATAACCTAGAAATCTGTTTTGAAAAGTATTTATAAACAAAATCTCGCAGACCGCGCTAAGCGCGATAGCCGCGCTAAGAGCGACTTACTTTATTATTTTATTACATTAAATTGCCTCACCGCGCTAAGCGCTAAAGTTGCTGTTTTTCTTCCCAAAAATGCGTCTTCGGAGCCGTGTCTTCGACACTTTATTCCTCCATGCTCCAAATATGCAACAAATACCTACAAAAATAGATACAAAACTATCAAACGGTACATTATGTACACAAAATAAAATCAAACGTATTTACAACAAAAAGTCGGGATTATTCAACTAAATATCAACAAAAGAACGGATAAGTGCCATAAAATGTATATACAAAATAACTACATTTTGGCACTTATCAACTCTCCCCAACTTGACACATTGTTTGTCCTCAAACAAAGTCAAATAACTCGAAGAAACAAAAGACGATAATCAAAGAATCACGAATCAACAAGTTTTTAAAACAGAAAACAAATGTATGGTTCAAACAAAAACGTACACGCAAAATACTTACTTACCACATTCCTACAACGACAACATATAAACGAAACAAATCCTAAGTACAAAAATCATGCAAATCATTCTATAACAAAACAAGCTCAATTATGAATCACACCTAGCAAAAATTCATCGGTAGATGAAGAACACACAAAGGTGAGGGATAAAAAACACTCCTCCACAATCTTGCAAACAATAGACTAAATTATGCATTCATCCAAAAACGTATTGAAAATACAAATGCAAGAATCACAAGGGCTTTTCAAGGTTGTAATGTGGCTTGGTTAACAAACAAGTGATAAGTCCTAAAGATAATCGAAACAAAAACTTGCCTAAACCTAAGGGAGTGATCAACTCACAAAGTTCCAAACAATATAATTTCAATCAAACTTATTCTTCATCACAAATTTCACACCAAACACACCTCACTTATTAACATAATATTATTCCTACTCTTTTTGTTTTTCTTTTTCAAAGCTTTTCTTTTTTTTTTCTTTTTGTAATCTTTTTCTTTTTCTCTTAACCTCATACCAACCACAATTTAAGTACATAGTAGATCGGAGGAAAGCACGAAGAAGAGGAAGATGAACCGATCAGAAGGTGTGGAAAGTAAACATGAGCACGGTGAAGAACAAGAAGATGAAGGGAACAAGGATGGACGTGAAGACGTGCATGAAGGGAGAGAAGAACAGGATGAAGAGGAGAATAAGCATGGAACAAAAGAACAGGAGGAAGGTGAAAATAAAACCAAGAGATTGAAGATGAAGGAGATGTTGAGGTAGATGAAAATGATCATGAGAAATCGATGTCGATAATGATCAAGATGATGATGAGGATGCGATGAATTGAAAGACAAAGTAGATGATAATGATGAGACGGAGAATGAAGACAAGGAGGACGAGGAAAAGGGGGTTCATTGAAAACCATGAGAATCATGAAGCTCGGGAGGAACATTACAAGGCGATGACGCGCCTAGTGTCGTGGCTCATGACACTCAAGCAACTAGCACCCCGAACCGATTAATTTGACAAGCTAGTCTAAGCGCATGATGAATATCGAACATCCGCATAACGAGACAAGTTATCATTCGATGAGAATAACAGGAATCAAAATGATTCGATTTGAAAGATAGGGAAGGTGAAGCCACGATGTGATTTCTTTGAATGTGACTCCGGTAAAGAGATCGGAAATAAGAGTTTGTCTCAAACGCCAAACAAACACCGATAGTCACTTGATGTAAGAATCCGACAAAGATTGACTCAAGCAAGCAAACTCAACAGTGTTGGTGATGACACATCGAGTTCATCCGAACAAATCAAAGCGCTTATCGATCCGAGTCCGATAATGCTCAACAACTAATACAACATTCTTTGGAGATATGAAGCAAACAGAGGGATTAGAGCGAGTGGCAATAAAACTTCAAGGAAACCCTCATTAATAATGATACAACGGTCTCGCTTAAACATGAAAATCATGATGTCGCTGCAAGAATCTCCTACTCTAGGGGCTAGTGCATTAGAAAGACGGTCGAATCAGAGCTTCAAATGAAACCGAAAACATTTCGTAATTTGGATAGAAATGCAACCTCCGATACCACCGAAATGGCAAGTCCATAGGTAGCATCGAAACTACCGAGTCAAATGAAACTCGTAACATCGATGCCACCGTGAATGAGATGTTCAAGGGCAATACTCAAACAAAGCGATGAAAAATCGACGCTTCCTCAACCAATGAAATTCTAGACTCGCTTATACACGACGCTATTGATCTTTCGATACTCAAAACATACACGAGGATATGGTAACGACTGAATCGATCTTGATACACTACCGACATTCAAAATGAAGGAAACGATGGCGATGAAAATTCAAGAGTGAATAGAAACTCTTACTTGATTCAAAATTGTATCAAGAGAAGATGTTGAAAGGTACATAAGGTGTATGATTGTGTCCGGTCCGAATATGTATAATTCATTTGTACTTTCAACTTTTCTCGCTATTGCTTCTTTTATTTTTATGCTAGCATCTTATTCTTTCAATTTTTCCTCTCACTAGAGTATATCTAGAGAGTTTATACACTAATTGATTGAAATGTGACATATAGTTGATAATAACGTGAGTAAGAGTTAAGAACAAAGAATATGTAAATGTGACTTGTTAAAGAATCGCCTACCACAAAACATGACACACATACTTCCAATAATATGTCAAGTATGTAGTAGTAGCAAAAGGATAGGTGTTAATAGTTGTCCAATTTATTTCCAGCCAGGCCTACCTATATCGTGTACTAAATGTGGCCACTAGTAATAACAGCTTTCTTATTGTCTTTCTGAACCTAAAAGGAAAAATCTATGAAAATCTATCTTAGGAAAAATCTACACACATATACATGTAAGGGTGGCAATGGTCCATCGGACGGGTTTGGTGGGATTTTAGATCCTCACCCATCAAAGTCTACCACTTCAAAGCCCTCGGCCCGCCGTCAAAACTCATCACCCGTCAAAGTCTGCCCCCTATTTATTTGGCACGTTTCGTCTTAAGTTTGCACTTTTTTTAAGTTAATTCTAGTAATTCAAATTTTTTATGATTTTATTTTATACCTTTATAAATATATGCAATATTTTAAGTTAAATTTTTAAAAAATATAATTTTTAAAAAATTATTCTAATAAATAAGTGAAAAATTTAATTAAAATAAAAAATCTATTACTCTATTAAAAAAAAAAAAATAGACAGACAATATTTTTAATCTCGCACCAATCCTATTACTACAACATCTCTAATTTGACCATAATCTCTAAATTATTAATTACGGCCAGTTTTTCCATCCTGGCACCCTGTATACCAATTAATTTGAACATAATCTCTAAATTATTAAAATTAACAAATTTTGATTTTCTTTTCAAAAAATGCTTTTGGGAACTTGGTGCAAAATACCTGATTTAAAAAACATAAATTAATCAGAAAAATATTCTTTCATCTAGAGTCGATCATTTAATTGAATTAAGCAAACAAATTAATGTGTTCTTGTCTAATATCTTCTTTTGATCCATTTTGATTTTGCTTTCACTTTTGAAAATTATTGTATTGATTTAATTCATTTATTTGATTGTCATTATTTTTTATCTTCATACATGAAATTCTAAATATGTTTGAACTCTAAATGATTCTTAATTAATTTGAATTATTCTAATAGTTTTATAACATCGGCATCAAATATTACAACCAACTCAACTAAACATGTTCTAGCATATATACACAAGATTCTCCTAATGAAGCATCTGTGCTTATTACAAATAGTTCAAAGTTTAGTTGATCATCCTTATTCTCAAACAGACAAGTACAAGTAGGCACAACTACATATATAACAGCAATACTTCTTCACGTGTTTCCTTTATCTGCAAAAATATCCATAAAAATTTAGCATAACACTTTCTCTTCAACAAGTAACAAAGCATAATGAAACAACTTACCTTCATGGCAGATTTGAATTCAGTGCTGCTGATGGTTGATAGAACTGATACGAAGTTTCAAATCTCAAATTACAGCTTGGCCTAACAATTCTCGCACCAATCCTATTACTACAACATTTCGAAACTTCAACGATCGATGAAATCAAACAATCATCACACTGTGGACCACTCAAATCAGGTGTACACTGAACAAGACCATATATTTTCTCACCACTACTACTAGGACCTGGCAATGTTCCGACAGCATACTTATGATTCGAGTCACCTTTTATAGCTTTGCTTTTCAAATCATTCAACAACTGTTTCACAACAACGTTAAATTGGTCTGCCAACGTTGCGTTGTTCATGTTCCATGCAAAGTAAGCAGGTCCGATTTCGTTTATGTTTAAAATCGAACGGTCTGAGTAACGTAGCATGCATTTCTCGTCCTCGTACCAACCAATTGCTTCTTTTTTGTTTCCACATGCTTGTGTGAGATTGGGTTTAGAATCAATGAGACATTTGCGACACTCTGTAGGGTTAACGTCTCCTCTACATATTCCTATCATGTTTATTTTGTTGTTGTTTTCGCCGATAATGGTATTGGTGAAACCGTTATCGACTTTTTTGTCGTAAGTGAGGTGCATAAAAGCAATTCCGAGGTTGTTTTCGTAGGTATCACCGGTTTTGAAGTTACCCCTGTCGTTGTTTTGGTCACAGAAGTAGTGAAATTTTTTGTCGTTGTTGTCAGCTTTGGATTTAGATGTGAGAAGGATAGTGATGAGAAAGAGATTACAAAGAAAGGAAAGTTGAGTTAAAGAGAGACTAGACATGATGATTGTAGTTTAGAGAAGAATTGATACGATGATGTGAAGGTTTAGATGTAGGGATGATTTTTTATAGGCAAAGATGAAGTAACCTTTCTTAGTGAATGGTGATGTCTGATATAATTTGTAAATTGTTTTATGATATTTAAAGATTGAATCCATGAATCCACTACCATGCCATAAAGAAGATGGGAAATTTTATTAAGTTCAAGTTGGGAAAAGACATCGACCACCACTTTAGGTCACTGGTAAAAAATTGTTACTTGTGATGACCAACATCAAATAATCCTATCAAATAATTAGGTCAGCCGTTAAGAAGTTGATTCATGTTCAACAAAGATGTGAGTTCAATTAGGCATTAGAATATATTCCATTTGCCTAGAGATCCATTCAAATCCGTCTCGAGTTTTATGGGAGAAATCCTTTTTGATTGGGTTTAACTTTAAATTTAAATTTAGATTTTCTCCGATTACAAAATATGAAAATAAGTCAGAATATTAGCGACATTAATATTCACCCAAAACTTACCGCTTTATTTCATCAAGTACTTTATAAATATAGTTTTGATCATTTGGAATATAAAATATATGATCAATACTCTGATATTTTACTTTGTAGTTTATTATTTAAAATGTATGCATGAAATATTGTGATTAATTTATTTTAATATTTGTGATATAAATTGATGTTAAGAAAAACGAACATTTTTAATTAAAAAATTTGATTTCACTGCATGGATGGTTGAGGGAGGGGATACCAACCCAACCCAGATCCGTACGAAACATGTTTGTGTTTTAATTCTTCATCCCCATCGTGGATGGTGGTGGGGAACATGAAATGTCAGGAGATCCGGGTTTTGGTACGAGGAGGTAAAAACTTTCTCCGTCCCGCCGCGTTGCTATTAGGGATGGCAACAGGGTAAGTCTGAGGTAGGTTTAAGCACACTCAGTCCCACACCCGCCACCTAGACTCAGACCCGTCCTTAAATCTGGTCGGGACTAATATTTGTTCCTCCGCCCCAACAAGAAATGAGTTTTCCCACACCGCCCCGAATAAAATTTTAATTTTTTTTTTAAATTTATACTTTTTTTTTCAATAAAATAAAAATCCATAATTAAACTAAATAATTGATTATTTTAAAAACATTTTTCATATTTAATATTTTTATTTAAATTGTATTTAAAAACAATAATTCTAATAAACACGATATTATAACATTAAATAGTGTAAATGAGTAATATAACTATTAAATAAAAAAATAATTTAAATTTAGTTGATAGGTTGCAGGGCGGGTAATAACATGATCCGCCCCACACCCGTAAATAAAAATCGGGTTTTCTCTGCTAATTTCGGGGCGGGGGCGCCCGAGGCTTTGCGGGAATAAATTTATTTGCCATGTCTAAATTCAACTCTCTTTATAGAAACTTCTTTAATTTGTAAATGATCTGAACAAGTGATCAGAAATGGAGACGACCAAAACAGTTGAAGATCCTTTGAGCAAGTTGATGTTGAGGAGGGGGTGGTGTACCTGCAAGGCACTCCGATGCTAAAGTAAGGAAATGTTTAAAGAGAGAGAATAATGAATATTAGGGTTTTGATTGTAAGAAATTGGTACCTTGCCCTCAAGGATATGAGGGTTTATATAATGATCTTTGGATGACTCTCATTGGTTGTTATATTTGGGTCGGGATATGCGGATCCGCGAATATAGCTTTTCCGAGCTAACTAGGTCAAATCGGGTGATGATGCCCGTAACGCAATTATGTCGAGCAGAGGAGACATAACGAGCATAACCCTTAGCGAGATAAACGGCAGATCTGCTCGACGCGTGTCAAACAGTGGATGTCGCGTGGCTGATGAAACAAGCAGGTGGAAGCCCCTAGTGTGCTGCTGGATCTCGGTGGATCTTCACACCTCGAGATGGAGTTATCTACCCGACAGGCGTTCGGGCGGTCCAAAACAGTAGCCCCCCAACTCGCTGCGTCTGTGTGTGAAGGCGACGACTTGATTCGAAGAGAGTAGCCAAGATCATTTTGATTGAGGAGACGAGGGCTTGTCGAGGAAGTGAAAGGTTGAAGAATTTGGAGGGTCTTGCTCATGTGGCCTTGAGCCGCGTGCATTGTTATCCTGGCAGTGCTAGGGACTAGAGTGTAATGATGAATCCCCTAGGTCTCCTAGGTGCGTGCAGGTGCACGTGCGAGATGTGGGCCTATAAAAGGAGTGAAGATCCATCATTTGATGACTTTTCTTTGTATGAACCTTGTCGCGCGTGCTCGGGTTCAACAGTTATCAATCCGAGTAACCTGAGTTGTGCTCTCCAGAATTATCTCCGTCTTTCACCGCTGCGTCAGTATCTGATTGCATCATATTGATATCCTTTTAAACAATATGTTTTCAAACCTGTTGTTCAAATTTGCTAGATTAGGTTCAAAATTCCTGCTTGTTCATAGAAATGCACGCGGTTAGGGTTTGACGTTTTGGGATTTTTTCGGCGGTGAGCGGCTGCTCTGCCGTTCTCTGGCGTTTCGCGATGCCGGGGTTTTCTGCGCGTTCCCTTCCTTGAGCTGAGGGGTTTTATTTTGAATGATATCTATTTTGAGAGAGGGTTGTTGACCGAGGAAGTGGATCCTCGTTTGTCCAAGCCCTTTCAGTTGACTAGTGGTGGAAGGGTGGATTTGACATCAATGTCGAGCTCACTGACTTCCTCTGCTTTTTAGGTATTATGGCGGACACTAGCAAAGATAGTTGTGAAGGCTCGAGGGGTTCTGAGCGAGAGTATTCTGACTTCACTACTGATGAGGAAAATACTTCGGATGATGTTCTAAGGGAGGAACCTCAGTCTGCCGTGGGTCTGCCCGAAACAACTGTTCAGACCGGTAGCCAAGATTCGATTGCTTGGGTGGCTCTGGATGTTTGTTTGAGGGAATCGTATTTTACCACTTGTCAGAACGAGATTTTCGACGAAGTGGACTGGTATGATCCCTGTAACACCCCAAATACTACCCCGAAAATATATCGAAAATCAGAGTAATTAAATTTTTTTTTTATCAAAACATGGGATGCCACATTTCAACATTAACAACACAAACAAATAAGATACATAACACTTTTTAATTCGGAGAATCTCATAACAACTTGCAATAACTTTCAAACAAAGTACTTTTTTTATTACTACGCAGCGGAATTCACAGTTATACAACTGAATATATTATACTAATAACAACTTGAAACATCTTGTTCAACTTTCAACATACTTAACAACATTCTATTTCACAACATCACTTAGGATTCAACAAATTATACTAATAACAACAAGAGTCAACAATATAAACAACATAGACCAAACGTCCCCCCGAGTGTTACGTATCAGAGCAAAGACACCGACTTGAACCAACAACAACTAATTCTTCCATTCTTGAAAACCTGCACGTTACCAGTATAAAGACAACGACGAAACAAATGAAGGGGTGAGATATCTAACAATCTAATAAATTGTATGATAAATAATATATGAGAGAATTTAGATAACGTAAATCACCACTTCACAACTTATTCTCACAACCAACAATTAAAACATAATCATCAACGTAATATAATGACAACAATTTCTCCATACAACAATATTTATCACAACATATTCGTCAACGTAACAACTTAACTCAATACAACTTAATAACAACAACTTAATAACAACGCCAACTTATAACAACAACAACTTATAGCAACAACAACTTATATCAACAACAACACAACGACAATCACTAAACAACGAATAATAACAACAACTTTAACTTGCGACTCAATATGTGATTCAACTATGCAAATGCATGTGGTACCATTTGGAGCAGAACTCCCAACTTAAAATCATACCAGTTTATCGAGGCATTAACAAGGCATAAGCCTTCAACTTTCAACTTGTGCCAATCCAGGCCAACGTGGTGAGCATAGCTCCAACATGAAAATTGCCAATCTAGGCCAACTTAGTAATGCAAATGCTATGTATGAAACAACGACCACATCATCAACAACAACTTAAAATAACAACAACTTAATCATGCATTAACTGCATCAACTTAATCAACACGATCAACTTCGACTTCAATAACAATTAACAGCAATTCAACGGAAACAACACAACACAATGTTTATCACCTGCAAATTCATAATTTACGGCAAGTATGTAATTTATTCTATACTCTTAACTCTTAAAAACGTCATAATAATTATAACTTGAAATAATTCTCAATAAATTATAAATCACTCTACCATGATCCCTACAATTCTAAAATAACTCTAAGGTGCGCAAAATTAACTCTAAGGTGCTCAAAATTGCTATACCGACAACTCTTGTATATAAAATAATATTTATAAAAATAATTGGTTAATGGTCTACCTCAAATAATAGCGAAACAACTCTAAAGGGTCAAATATCTTACCTTTAATTCTAAAGTTTATTGCATTATTAGATCTAATTTTAAATAACTCGAAAACAACGCTGACAACTCTAAGCATGTCAGAATTACCCAAAATAATTAAAGTATGACTCTTAATAATTCAAAACAACTTCTGACAAATTTATAGACAACTCCATTGACAACTATAAAAACTCTAACGAAATCAAAATAATTTAAATTAATCAATTAACTAAATAGTGATATCTTACTCAAAACTCTTAAGTTATTATATTAATAATATTAAATTATTCTTATAATAACTATTATACTAATATAATATTATATATTATAAATTTAACATAGATCGTTAGTTTATAACATAAGTTCTAAGTGTCAAACAAATTAAATTTATCATAGAAACATTGTTGCACTTCCATAGTTTTACGCTACAATAGAAAATATGTAGACATTTTTACTTAGTATTACTTAGTTTTGCTACAGTAGAACACCACCACATATCACTTGTTCCTACTATATCACTTTATGATTAATTCAAAACAAATAGTTACTACATTAGATACACATGCATATAAGACACACATGGTTAAAAGAATATATATATTTATATTGGCATAACATTTATGATTATTACATGAAGAGAGTATGGCACTGGATTTATCGTTACAGTAGAAAAAAAATAGGAACATACTATTTGACTTCCATCCCTCTCGCTACCGTACTAGAGCTACACCTTTTTCGCTATTATTCTGACCAAATAACTTTACATACATAGTTCTCCTATTCTTCAATTTTTTTTTGTTTCGATATAGTTTGACAAACATACCAATTAATTTAACACTAATGCATCATTTAGAATCTAATTAATTCATTCCAAACAGAATTAAGCATCACATATTCAAAATTAATCATCAAAACCTAACAATTTTAATCAATAGAAATTTGGGGGTTTCAACCTAAACATATTTTTTACCAAACAGAACAACCACAAATTCACAGTAAATTCCTCATTATACTAATTTCCCACATACTACTCATCATACAACCCATTAGAAAGTCAGAACCTCACCCTTACCTTGAATTGAAGGTCGCTCTACGGAGTTCCGGTCGAATTTCGGTTTGCCTTTCGGTCTACAATTTTCTCGCGACGACAATTTTTCTCCCAAGTCTATTCCTCTTTTTCTTCCTCTTTTCACGTATACTATTCTTTTCCCTTTTCTTCTCCATGTTTTCTAACAACCTCTCCAAAAATCTAATTTCTACCATCTAAGCCCAACAAATTATTCTAATTTTATTATTACTACTAATAATCAACTATTATTATTATTATTATTATTATTATTATTATTATTATTATCATAATAATAATAATAATAATAATAATAATAATAATAATTATTATCGGCTAATCAACAATTAATCCAATTAACGCCTCTTATAATAATTCCGATAATTGCCAACTTCGACTAATTCCAATAAATAATTTCTTATATAATTTAAGTAAATAATTAAGTAAATTTCCGGGCGTTACAATCCCGAGGGGGGGAGATGCGAACGAGGAGGAGAGACGAGAGAATTGGGCGGTATACATCCATGCGTCCGAGCATAGGATTTGTTCGATATATGAGGCCGATCATATTCTAGTATTCAAAATTTGGTTTAGGGAGCTGGGATTTTGTCTCCCTTTTACTAACTTGCAAGTGGAGGTGTTCGACCACCTTCTCCTAGCTTCTTCTCAACTTCATCCGAATGCGATCGCTTTCATCAGGGCGTTCAAGATTGTGTGTGAGTATTTGGAGATAGGTGCTACCCTCCCCTTGTTTTTTTTATATATTCTTCCTATATAGAGGTTTGGGTGAAATGGATGGGGTAGTTCGGTGGAGTTGGGTGTCGTTTCGACAACAAAATGGGAAGCTTTTTAAACTTTACCAAGAGTCTGTCCAATTTTTCAAGGAGAAGTTCCTGCTAGTCCGTCCGGTCTCGGAATGGGCTCTTTTTATTGTGTTTGCGAGCACTCCTGTTGTCAAGGAGGATGGTTCTCCAAAGATGAATGAGCAGGGGGAGCAGGTGTGTCAGCTTGTATCTAACTTTAACTTTCATTGGAAAAAGGTGCATTTCGAGCAGAATGCTGATCAGTACGTGTGGGCAAAGAAGGGTTGGATGCTGAGGATTTGGCCAGTCTTGGTGTGCTGTCTTCTTATGTTGAGGGTCTCTCCCCGATCCAACGTATGGGAAGAGGGGGAAAACTGCTCGTGGGAGAAGACGGGGTTCATGTTTTTGAGCCCATGCTTATCAATGTGAGAGATCTCCTATTTAGCGGGGATCCTAAGGCTTACTTGGGTAGATGTTTTGTCATTTAATATTCTTGCATATTTTTCCCTTTTTGTTATCACTGAATGGATCTGAAGGTTAAGAAAACACATAGAAGGGGGGTTGAATAAGTTTTTCCTCTTTTTAATTTTCTTTTACGTAACAACAAACTAAAACACAATTATTTTTATCTTGGTTCGTTTGAAACTCAAACTACTCCAGTCCACCCGCCAAGGTGATTTTGCCTCTCTCAACGAGGACTTAATTCACTATAATCAAAAACAGATTACAATTGCACAACCAACTTCCATGACTAACAATACAGTACACAAGCCAACTGCAAGTGACTAACACCTCTAAGACTCTCTAGTCCTAGCCCTCTTGAGAAATATGACCCAACTGGTCTCTCAAGGAACAATTACAAAGATGACTTCTAACAATGTATTAGTTTGCTTATAAAAAGCTTTATCACAACTGTGATGTTTTACACTACGTTTAAGCTCAATACAAAAATGATAAACTCAAAGTATTTCTTTTCTAGATTTTTGTTCAACGTAAGTTTTTTAATGATAGCACGTTAGTTTTTCTTTGAATGCTTGAACTTATATATAGCTTCAAAATATTTCCGTTGCGTGTCAACAAAGAGAGTGCATTTAATGTTGTTTGTCTGTTTGTACTTTGTGTTTTCCATGTACCTCGAACTGAGTTCCACTTGAGTACTTCATCTGTCTTAGTTTTAATAAATTAACGGTACTGTAGCAGAACTTTTCTTAGAAGATGACGTCTTGATAACTCATTTTTCTTTATCTTCTGCAAGCCTTTGTTATCTTAGCTTCTAACAGAGGTTTCTTTAACTTGCTCTTATCAGAAGTTGCTTTCAGCGTGCGTGTTTAGAAGTTCCATTCATCTTTAGAACTTCTAATTATCTATCTGCTCAGCATAATTTGATATTTCACTTTTTAGGGTGCTTGAGTCAGAACATCATCTAAAATGAAAACAATACTTATCAGAGTATCATATTTAATATGAAAAATTTATCTCACTTGTTATCATCAAAACTTTAAGATATGATTAGAACCAAACTATGTTTTAGCAATCTCCCCCTTTTTAGTGATGATAAAAACATTTAGATTTTGATTACATAATTTTGTATATATATGAAAATCTCCCCCTGAGATAAATACTAGAAAAGAGTAAATACAAGGTAGAACTTCCCTGAGTTTGTTCTTTTCTTTCAGAGTTTACTTTCCAGACTTTTCATTTTAGAGCTTGGAGCTTAGAGCTTAGATTTTTTCGTTTCAAAGTTTTCTTTCAGAGCTTAGATATTCCTGCATACTTCAGAAGAAAATACACTTGTATTTTTGTTAGAAATGTTTGACACTTAGTCCAAATTACTATTATATTTAATCAGATCAAAATCACAAGTCTCTCCCCCTTTTTGTCATAATCAAAAAGGCAAAAAATAAAATAATAAAAACAGTTTAAAATGAGCCAAAAGATTTTTAATATTGATGCCAAAATTTCATGGTTACAGAGGTTTTAAAAAAAACAAGAACAACAAAAACAATATTCAAAAACAGATGCAAATAAGTTTCAAGGAGACTGAGATGAAGTTTGACGAGAGACTAGGGATAGAAGAAGATTCTTGATTTCATTAAAGGATTCTTCTTGCTTGATCATCCAAGATTTGATCTCTTTGTTAGTCTCATCTTGCTTGTCTAGACGTTCACGAACAACATTATTTTCCTTCTTCAACTCCTTCAGAGTTTCCATCACAATAGAAGTTTGAGTAGTATCTTCAGAAGAAACAACCTTATAAGTAGAACTAGCAACTCCAAGACAGATGGCACTTGAGAAGAGTGTGTCAAGATCAATCATAAGTGTTGGCACCTTCTTACGGGTATCTTTAGCACGAAAAGCAAGTGGACGATACAGAACCATTGCTAAAGAGTTTGGATCAACAACTTTTGAGACAGAAGATTCATCATCAGAAATATCCATAGGGTCAAAAGGTGGTTGCCAAGGAGAGTTGTCAAGCTAGAGTAGAGGCTTTTTGTTCCAGATATCCCAAACAGCCGTCTTTAAACCATTCAGACACTCTGTAAATTTCTCATGAACATGAGAGTAACACAGTTCTTTGAGCTTGAGGGATTCAATGTTGAATCTCTTTCTGAATGATTTCCATAAAGCATCAGATACAGCTGGGTTCAGGTTGCTGGCATAATATTCCTTCAGCAGTTTTATCCAACCCTGCATTTCTGTTTCAAATTTCTGTGAAAGTATACTAACATCTGCGTGAACTGGTTTGGGAACATATTTCTTTTCGGGTAGTGATTCGAGATCAACTACAGTCCTTAGAAAGTCAGATGTTTGATGGTTTAGAGGTTATGGAGTGAAAGGTAAGTTTTGTGGGGAAAGTGAAGGTTTAGAGGATGGATTGAGAGAATTTTCTAGAGAGTGAGGTGGTGGAAGTTCTATAGAGATGGTGGTTTGTTCAGGGGAGTGAGTTGGTGGAAGTTCTGTAGAGATGTTGGTATGTTCAAGGGAGTGAGTTGGTGGATGTTTTGGAGAGTTAGGTGGTGGAACTTCTGGAGATAAAGGAGTGATGGTAGGCTTAGAAAATGAAGATGGAATGTGTTGTGGAGACTTAGGCACAACAAAAATATTCGTGGATGAAATAGTGAAGGAAGGAGATTGAGTGTTCAATGGCACATTTATTCCTGACAATCTCTAAGATCCATCATACCATTCAGTGGATTTTGGTGACAATGGTCTTATGGGGGATGTTTGAAATGGTGGTGGAAGTGGTGTTTGAGGTGGTGATTCAGAGGAAACATTTGGATTAGTTTGGTGAGGAGAAGTAACAGGAGTTTCCTATTGAGAATTTTGTGAAGTGATTGGAGTGATGAGTGGTGATGATTGTGTGAGAGTTGTTTGGTGTGGAACTTATGTGTTTGAAACATCAAAATCATCTATATCAGATAACACTTGAGCCATTTGAGAATTTATTTCTTGAGGGTCTGGTGAAGTAGTAAGGTCAATGTCATACCCCAAAATTTTCCCTCCTACTTCTCAAGACAATTCACATCTCCATACTCAAGGATTTCACAAGGGTTGACCAGACGAACCCTCTTCTAAGAAATCAACCCCAAAATGGATTTCCAATGCTCCAAGTGGTCATCATACCTCATCATATGCTTCAAGGGATCACCATGTCAAGTTTCAAGCCTTGCAAGTCAAATTTGCTCATCCAATTGCTCAAATGGTTGAAAACCATCTATATTGAACAGAAAGTCAACTGTGGTCAACATATAGTCAAACTTCATAATTTTTGGTCAACATCAATATTTTGAAGTGATATTCATCATTTGATCAAGGGTTGATCATGATTCCTCAAGGAAAGTCAAGATTTGGTCAAAAGTCAAAGTTTCCAAATTAGGGTTTTTCAGCCAAAACGTCAACAAAACTTTGACCAAGCATAACTTTCACATACTTTATCATAAAGTTTTCCATCAAATATCATTTTGAAGGGAATTCAATTCTCTACAACTTCATGTCTCACAAGCTTTGGTAAAAAATGCTTCATTTGGAAGTTATGGGTCAAAACATTACAGGTCCTTGTAAAAAGTCAACAAAAAGTCATCTTTTTGAAAAGAAGTGTACATGAACATGGAAACTTCAATTAAGATGAAACCAAAAGTAGTGTTTAGAGAACATCTTGAGCTTTCTAAAAAGTCCAAGAACACTAAAAAATGTTGAAAATTGAGCAAGATACAAATTGTACAAGTTTGACATTCTTGAGGAGTTGCACAAAGGGAAAAACCTAGGAAATGCAAATATTTTTTAAATGGGCTTAAGTTTTCATGATCCATACTTATTCTTGAGATTATCCATGACCCCTATACTACTTTCCACGCGTCTTATATTTTTATTTAATTTATTTTTGAATTAAATGGTCAAAATTCAAAATTAATTAAATAAAATACAAAGATAATTGGTAATACAAGTTGGGCTTGGTTTTCACTTGTCTTGAGGTCCAAGATAACATATGCAAGCTGTCAAATTCGTGAACAAGGCTTTAAGGCAAGATTGAAACACTTTTGGAAAGATTTGATGAAAATTCCAAATCAAATATTCTTGCATTCAAGGCAATATATTTTCCCATAATTCTTGACCTAATGCACTCTCCTATAAGTACACTACAAGATCAGAAGCACAAAGGACGAAACCCTTGCCTCCACAACCAACCCTAATTCTCGAAAATTTCATACAAAACTTGCAAACTCGAATCTAGTTTTCCAGTCGTTCTAAAGCCAAAACAACCATCCATTCACTCTCCTGAGCATTCCAGGAGTCGATCTCAGGCCTTAAACGAAGCCAAAGCACCCCAGAACGTGCCACCCAAGTCTCTCCGATTTGGTATATTTCTTAAAATCGATTCTCTTAATCCATGCATTACTAACTAATTTAGTTTGTTTGTATGACCTCAGGAGACGCTTTAGAATAGGTTTGATGCATAACATGCAAGCTTGAACGCAAGGATGAGGATCTTCCATTGTTAGGGCATTTAGATATGTTTGCTTCGAAACTCACTTAACAACCATTTTTAGGACGAATGAACACCACCAATCGATTCGCAAGGGTCGATTTAGGGTGGGTAGTGTAACACCCCTTCTAATTTCCCCGCGAATTATATATTTAATCAGAGTTTTACATAACAAAAGGGCGTCACAATTTAAAATTTCAAAATACTAAAACACCATAATAGTAGTCATGCATTTACTGAAGAACTTTATTAAACGATTCAAACCAACAATTATGTTTTACATAGAAGAAATAACATAAAACCCAGAATAAACTCAAATCATAATTACTCCAAACATAAACCCAAAAGAAATAAATTTAATTTTAAAATTCCAAAACAATCGTTCCCCAGTGTTACAACTACCAGAGCATAACACTAACACGCGGACAATCTAAATAGCACAGCTATATAAGCCATCCTCACCAATTCCTGAGCAGCTAATCACTTCAATCTGAAATCATCAAAGTAAGGGTGAGATTTCATCAAGATTAAAATGCATTATACGTTTCTTTAAAGCAATAAAACAATCAATACATTATTCCACCCTTGTCAGTATATTCAGATTCCAATCCACAATTACATCCCATACAGTTCATTATGCACATAATAGCAATCCATGCAAGTATAACACTGGAAATCATCCTAACATGTTATAATTACATATGCAATGCAGACTCAATGCATGTGGTACCAAACGTGAACTAAATTCACACCCTATTCCGCTTACACCATGGAAACAGAGCTAATCAACGATTCGCCCATACACCATTGGGTCAAGAATCTAGCCTCACCACCACTAGCCACTGGGTACGGGTATTGGCTCTACAGGTCTAATTCCACACAATGGGAATTAACCATCACCAGAATGCATATGCATGCGCAAAATAAAGCATGCAACATTCGAATAAGGAATATGATAACACAACATCATTCCATACATGGTTAACACCATCAAACAACACAACATCGTCATGCATATACCACGTTAATCATAACACAAGGCATTATCATCTATCAAGCATACACAATGTTAATGTCACAATCGCGAATTACAACGGATTCTTCCTACGGAAGCCATTACAATCCCTCCAGATCTCAATTACTAGTTTTAAAAATGTCCTTAATAGATAGTACATGCTCTAATCTTTCCAACGATACCAACTATGCCTAAATCGGAGTTACGGTCGCAAAGATATGACCAAAACAGTTTTCAGAAAATCATGTTCTATTTTCAAACAGTATGCATCGATGCATAAGCTCATGCATCATTGCATAAACAACTTGCGTCGATGCATGTTTCGTATGCGTCGATACATACAATTAAAATTTTGCATTTTTCCAATTTTGATCAGTATGCATCGATGCATAACACGTATGTGTCGATGCATAACTTCAAATTTTGCCTTATGAGTCGATGCAAGACTCTATGCATCGATGCATGCTTTTCCCACGCCTCTGGTTTTCAAAGTTTTCCTACTTGCATCGATCCATAGTCCCTTGTGTCGACCCATAATGCGATTTTTCCATAAAAACCAGTTTATTCCCACTGTTTTTCAATTCTAGTTAATCCCATCCATTACCAAATTTCATATTACAAAAGAACAGAATTAAATCATGTATTTTCACACCCAATTGACCACAAATAACTTTCTACTTAACCTACGATTATCCTACACAAATTAACCATTCATAACAATTCCAATTGAGGTTTTTACGTCGGATTATATCGTTAGGGCACAACCTAGAATTTCTAATTCGGGATTCCTAATGGATCAAATCATCCTATTGATCATCAAAACCTATAAGGCATAATAATCAGACCAAATCACCCCTTACCTCGCGATGATTCTTCGAACTCTGACGATTTGGCTTTTTCTCCTCTTCTCTTCTCTTCTCCAATGTACGTAGAATGAAAAACTCTAATATTCCTCTCTTTTTCCCTTTTCCTTTATTTATTCCTTTTATTATTCCAATTAATAAAAATAACATAATTAGAATAATTAGAGCCTTTTACTCTACACACCTCCCAATTCCACTTCACACCTCCAACACTCCCATCTATTTAATTAATTAATTAATTAAATCTATTAATAATTAAAATTCCAATTATCTAATAGTTGAATTATTTGGGGTGTCACAGGTAGGTTCCTTCTTGTGCTTTGATTTAGATGTTTTTTGCAGGTTTCAAAAGTTGAGCCACCGGAGAAGAAGACCGGAGCTAGGGCTCTGGTGGTGTCTCCGCCCGTGGACCCTTTGACTGCAAGCGTGGCGTCTTCTCCCACTCTGATTGGTTCACTCAATAATCCAAGGGTCCCACCGCGTGTGACACGTCAAATATTTCAATTATTAGATAATTCGAATTTTTAATTAATTATTTAATTAGAAATTTAATTATTGTATTTTTGGGATTTTTGGAATTTAAATAGAAGTGAAGTGTTGGTGGTGTGAGGTGTAAAGTGGGGGTGTGAAGAGTAAAAGGCGCTACTCATACTAATTAATTCATTATTATTATTTTAGAATAATAAAAGGAATAAAAGAAGGAAAAAGAGAAGGTTTTCATTCTACGTACAATTGAGAAGAGGAAGAGAAAGAGGAAAAGCCAAAAGCGTCAGAGTCTGAAGAATTCTCATGAGGTAAGGGGTGATTTTATCCATTTATGATGCCTTATGGGTTTTAGAATTCGATTGAATAGTTGAGTATGTTAGGAATCCTGAATTAGAAATTCTAGGTTTGTAGGATTATCCCTAATGTGTCGAATTGTGTGAAATTGAACCGTTAGTATGTTATGGGATGATTGGGAATGATTGAAATATGCTATGTGTTGTTGTATTGATGTTTGTTGGTTAAACTTTGGTGTTTTTGAGGCTATGACTCGTAAATGGAATGGTGAGAAAAGTTGGAAATATGCTGCCATTAAAATTGCAGGTTTTTGGTTCTGCAGGTCGCAGGAATCGGTTCTCATGTGGGAGAAACCGGGTTCCTGGTACAAAAACCAGGGAGGAACAATTCTGGGTTGGTGGGAACCGGTTACTCCTAGGGGGGAACCGGGTTTCCAGTTGAAAAATTACAAAGGAAATGGAGATTTTTGGTGGGAACCGGTTCCGAGTTTGGAGGAACTGAGTTCCCCATAGTAAAAATAGAGAGCGTGTTATTTTAAACTTGTGGGAACCGGGTTCTCCCTGGGAGGAACCTGTTACCACTATGTTAATTTCAAAAATGCTTCAAACTTTAAAAACTCATATTTTCTAAACCGTAACTCCGATTCGAGTGCCGTTTTGGGCAGCGTTCTCTAAATTAAAAATACTATCTTATAAAATGAAGAAAATACTATTTCATGGAATTTATTTTAAAAAGAGTCGATTTTCCGATTTTGTAAACTTTGGTAGTTCTAGAAATGAGATGAACTGTTTTGAGATTGTTCTGACTGATTGGATGAGGATTAATGCTTATGTGTTGTTCCTGTTGCTTATTCATGATTGTGTTGCTATCATGGGATGTTTGTTGGTGTTGGCTATGTATGGAATATTGTTAAGATATCGTATTCTGTTATTTGAATGTTGCATGATTTTGATGTGTATGCATATGCATTTTGGTGGAGTTAATTCCCATTGTGTGGAATTGGACTTGCAGAGCCAATACCCGTACCCAGTGGTTTAGTGGTGGTGAGGCTGGATTCGTGTCTCAGTGGTGTATGGGCGAATCGATGATTAACACTGTGTCCGAGGTGTAAACGTAACAAGGTGTGAATTTAGTTCATGATTGGTACCACACGCATAGAGTCTTTTATTGCATATGGATTATAACATGATAGGATGGTTTCCAGTGTTATAATCTTGTTGTTGTTATCATTGTGCATATGATGCTGTATGTCTTGTAGTTGTGTACTAAATCTGATTATGCTAATGAGGGTAAAATAATATATTGAACTGTTTTATTGTTTTTAGAAACGTATAATGCAATTTAATTATTGATGAAATCTCACCCTTACTTTGTGTAATTGCAAGCTTCTCAAGTCATGTTTAAAGCCTTGGTTTTGATGAAGACAACATGGATATCAACATTCAAAGGATGTGCAAAAAGCTTATCAATATCATATAAATCCTTTTACAAGTCTTGAAGATTAGAAGAAGAATTATTAAAGAAACAACAATGTCAAAAGGTATAAATAATTCTTAAACTTGAATATAGATGTTCACAAATATGCATTCATAATCATATACATATCCCACTTTTTTAACAAAAGAAAAACTATGTTTGAAATCCTTTTCAAAAAGAATTTTTGAAAATAAACTTTTAGGAACCGGTTCTGACCTAACAGGGAACCGGGTTCCAAACTTGTTCAAAAATCACTTCCCTGGAATTTGTACCAGGAACCGGGTTCCAAACTTGTTCAAAAATCGCTTCCCTGGAATTTGTACCAGGAACCGGGTTGTACCTATAGGGGAACCGGTTCCTGCGTGTTATTTTTGAATTCTGGGTTATAACGTTCACTAGGAACCGGGTTCTGCCTGGGTCGGAACCGGTTCCCAGCGAACCAGTACAGATTTTCTTTTGTTTTTTGAACATGATTCAAATGATATTCTTTCATGATTGCATTGCATCTTTTCATATCAAATGACATGAACGAAGAGGTATTTGTGACATTATAAATAGTGCAGATTTTTTCAAATTCAAACTACCTTCTTCAATTAACAATTTTCGTCATTCAAACTTTCATTATCTTACAAACTTTCAAGTGTTCTTACAAATCATAATTTTGTGAAACTTTCCATATACATTTTCATGAAAAAATCATTACAAGTTTCATACATTCATTTGTGAACATTTATAATCATTGCTTGAGAATTGTTTCTTTCGTGAAGAAGAAGATCAATCAAAGATTGATATTGCTCTCCATCTCTTACAAATAAACCATTGTATTACAAAAAGAAAGTATTCCCTTAATATCCAGGATTGTTGGAAGTAAGTGTTGTGATTTGAAGAGGATTGTTCTTCATTCACATTAGTGTTTGTTTGACCTTAAAGGTGTTAAGAACCTTTGGTCACCCTATAGGTTAGATAGTAAGCATAGGCTGTACAATCATTCTAAACTATAGTGAAATCTCTTTCGTGGTTGAAAGGGGACTGAGGTACTCTCGAATTGTGAGGGGAACCAGGATATATCGCCGTGTTCTTTACTTTTCCACATTTATCGTTTTCATCACCATAATCAAGAAAAGATAAGATATAGTCAAAAACCTTCAAACACTTAACCACAAAAATTACTACAAGTATTCTCATAAAACCGAATAAATTTTTATATACCTAATTCACCCCCCTCTTAGGCACTCTTAGACTTACAATTGGCATCAGAGCAAGTTATAGGTAACTTGTTCCTAAAGATCCAGAATGGCTTCCGCAAATCAAAATCCGGTTTTCAAAGATGGTGGTAGTAACAACAAGCCTCCATTGTTTTGTGGTGAATACTTTGACTTTTGGAAAATTCGCATGAAGGCTCATCTTGAAGCGCAAGGAGAAGAAATATGGAATGCTGTTGAGAATGGTCCATTTACTCCGGTGTGTGTTGTCAATGGTGTTGGATCATCAAAGCCTAAAGCATCATGGGACGACGATGACAAGAAAAAGTTCTCTTTGACAAAAAGGCAATCAATATTCTCCAAAGTGCTCTTAGTATGGATGAATTTTTTCGAGTATCGGCATGTACAACGGCAAAGGAAATTTGGGATACTCTTGTAGAAACTCATGAAGGAACCGCCGAAGTCAAAAGGTCTAGATTGAACACTTTGAGTCAAGAATATGAATTATTCGAATGCTGGAGAATCCATCCTTGACTTGCAAAAGAGATTCGTTCACTTGACAAACCATTTGAAGGCACTCGGTAAGACTCTAACTAACGATGAATTAAATCTTAAAGTGCTTAGGTCTTTAACTAGGGAATGGCAACCAAAAGTGACGATAATATCCGAAAAGAAAAGTCTAGCAACTATGACTTCCGCAACACTATTCGGAAAGCTTCAAGAATATGAAACGGAACTTGGAAGGCTTGAAAAACATGAGAATCATGAGAAGAAATCCAAAGGCATTGCTTTGAAAGTTGATTCAAAAGAAAGTCAAGATAAAGATGCATCGGAGGAAGATGAAAACTTCTTGCTTCTTGTAAAAAGGTTAGGAAAATATTTTGGTCATAAAAATAATCTTCATAATGCTAACTTTGTCAAAAGAAAGAAATTTTATAAGCATAAAGATAAAGAAGCCTCCACATCAACACAAGATGTCACATGTTATGAATTTGGAAAGCAAGGTCACATAAAGTCAGATTGTCCAAAACTCTCCAAGAAAAATGGATTCAAAGGCAAAAAGGAGTTCAAGAACAAAAGGGCTTATGTTGCATGGGAAGATAATGAGATAAGTTTTTCATCCGATTCGGATAGTGACGAAAGTGAAAATCTAGCATTGATGGCTTCACACCACTCCGATGATGAAGAAGGCGAGGTTAATTATGACAACTCTCTTTATGATAATGGTGCACAAGGTGCTATAGATGAACTATTAAATGAGTGCAAAATTCTATATAAAACTATTTCATCTCAAAAGAAATTAATTTCATCTTTAGAAGAAAAAGTTAAAACTATTCAAAAAGAACATAAAGATGAAAAAGAAAAGATGATTAGTGATCAAAAACAGAATTTTGTATGCAATAATTGTGAATCACTTTCTTTCCAAATTGTTCAATTAAAAAGAGTCCTAGAAAGGTATGAAAAAGGACAAGTTGGATTGGAAAATGTTCTTAGCACTCAAAGATATCCTAAAGATAAAAGTGGACTTGGTTTTTCAAAATTTTCTCAACCAAGTCCCAACAAAACTATCTTTGTTAAGGATAATAACCAACCAATTCAAGAGAAAGTGAATAAGCCTAAAGTAGTTCATCATTATCCTAAAAATAAAAGAGTTGTTAAGAATAAATCTTATCCTCCTAGATATATAAGTAATTTTGAACCTACTTGTTTCTATTGTGGTATTAAAGGCCACACACCTAATGCTTGCTATATAAGAAACTTTAGTGTTCCATGTGGGCATTATGTGTGGGTAAAGAAAGGTACTAATTATGAAGGACCCAAAGCAATTTGGGTACCTAACAAAACTTAATTTGTTTTGTAGGTGTGCTTGAAAACCACTCCAAATTTATGGTATCTTGATAGTGGTTGTTCAAAGCATATGATGGGTGACATAAACCATTTTTCAAATCTTGTTCTAAAGGCCAAGGGTTATGTCACTTATGGAGATAACAACAAAGGGAGAATTCTTGGTAAAGGCAAAGTTGGTGCACCACCTTTCACATCCATTGAAGATGTTCTTTATGTTGAAGGACTAAAGCACAATCTTCTTAGCATTAGCCAACTCTGTGACAAAGGCTTCAAGATCAAATTTACAAAAGATGAATGCTTGATTATTGATGAAGTCACCAATGAGGTAAAACTCAAAGGTAAAAGAATTAATAATATATTTATGATTTCCCTTGATGATCCATCTTTGAAGGTAAAATGTCTCATGGCAAACAATGATGATTCATGGCTTTGGCACAAAAGGATTGCTCATATTCATATGGAACACTTGAATAAACTAATCAAGCATGATCTTGTCATTGGTTTTCCTAAGAGAAAATTTGTCAAAGATAGACTTTGTGATGCTTGTCAAAAAGGGAAACAAACAAAATCAACTTTCAAATCTAAGAATGTGGTGTCTACTACAAGGCCACTACAATTGTTTCACATGGATCTCTTTGGTCCATCAAGAACAAAAAGCTTCGGAGGTAATGTATACGCTTTGGTTATTGTTGATGATTTTTCTAGATATTCTTGGACTTTATTTCTTGTGCAGAAAAGTGATGCCTTTAAAGCCTTTAAGAAGTATGCAAAGCAAATCCAAAATGAAAAATCACTAAAGATTGTATCCATAAGAAGTGATCATGGTGGAGAATTCCAAAATGCACAATTTGAAGAGTTTTGTGAAGAACATGGTATCTCTCATAATTATTTAGCACCTAGAACTCCACAACAAAATGGAGTAGTTGAAAGAAAGAATAGGTTTCTAGTGGAACTTGCAAGAACCATGCTTAGTGATGCAAATCTTCCTAAATATTTTTGGGCGGATGCGGTTAGTACGACATGTTATGTTGGAAATCGAGTTATCATTAGACCTATAATAAAGAAGACTCCATATGAACTCTTCAAAGGAAGAAAGCCAAATATTGCTCACTTCCACATTTTTGGATGCAAGTATTTTGTTCTTAACAATGACAAAGACAATCTCGGTAAGTTTGACGAGAAATCCGACGAAGGTATAGTTCTTGGTTATTATCTTTCTAGTAAAGCATATAAAATCTATAATAAAAGAACTTTAACTATTGAAGAATCTATGCATGTATCTTTTGATGAAACTAACACCTCTAAAGAGGAAGTAGTTGTGCGTGATGATGATGATCCTATAGATTTACCCTCGGAAGAACTTTCAAATGATCAAGTTGTGAAATCACCGGAAAATCACGAATACATTGTACAACAAGATTCAAACATCAATGATCTACCAAAAGAATGGAGAACTCATAGAGACCATCCTATTGACAAAATTATTGGTGACATTAGCCAAGGAGTATCAACAAGATTAAATCTAAAAGATGCTTGCTTAAACATGGTGTTTGTTTCTCAAATTGAACCTACCAAAGTTGATGAAGCCTTAGGAGATGATCAATGGATCATTGCTATGCAAGAAGAATTAAATCAATTCGAGAGAAATCAAGTTTGGGAACTTGTTCCTAGACCAAGTGGTAAACACATCATAGGTACCCGATGGGTGTTTAAGAACAAACTTGATGAGAATGGTCTAATTGTTCAAAACAAAGCAAGGTTGGTTGCCCAAGGCTACAATCAAGAGGAAGGAATCGACTTTGAAGAAACATTTGCTCCGGTTGCAAGGTTAGAAGCTATACGTCTTTTACTTGCTTATGCTTGTTCATTAAATTTTTAGCTTTTTCAAATGGACGTCAAAAGCGCATTCTTGAATGGATACATCAATGAAGAAGTCTATGTAAAACAACCTCCGGGATTTGAAGACTTCAAACATCCTACACATGTCTTTAAGTTGAGAAAGGCTCTTTATGGCTTAAAGCAAGCACCAAGAGCATGGTATGATAGACTTAGCAATTTTTTGTGTGAAAAAGGTTTCGAAAAGGGTAAGGTTGATAAAACTTTGTTCATTAAGAAAATCAAAAGTAACACTTTATTGGTTCAAGTCTATGTTGATGATATCATTTTTGGATCGACTAACAAAGAAATGTGTGAGGAATTCTCATTGATGATGCAAGGATAATTCGAGATGTCTATGATGGGAAAGATGAACTACTTTCTTGGACTACAAATCAAGCAACTAAAAGATGGAATCTTCCTCAACCAATCTAAGTATTGCAAAGAATTATTGAAAAAGTTTGATATGGACAATTGTAAAGCAATGAATACTCCAATGGGCTCCGGTACATATGTTGATCAAGATGAATTCGATACTCCAATTGATATTACAAAATATCGAGGTATGATTGGTTCCTTATTGTATTTGACGGCAAGCCGTCCTGACATAATGTTTAGTGTTTGTCTTTGTGCTCGCTTTCAAGCAAATCCAAAGGAATCACATCTCATGGCAGTTAAAAGGATCATGAAGTATCTCAAAGGAGCAACCAATGCCGACTTATGGTATCCTAAAGGTAGTATTTGCAATTTAATTGGTTATTCTGATGCGGATTATGCAGGTTGTAAAACTGATCGTAAAAGCACAAGTGGTACTTGTCACATTCTTGGAAATGCATTAGTATCATGGGCTTGTAAAAAGAAAGCATGTGTTGCTCTTAGCACGGCCGAAGCAGAATACATAGCAGCGGGTAGTTGTTATGCACAAATTCTTTGGCTCAAGCAACAACTCCGTGACTACGGACTTGATCTCGGATGCATTCCTCTTCGATGCGACAATACAAGTGCTATCAATATTACAAAGAATCCGGTCATGCATTCAAGAACCAAACATATAGATATTCGACATCATTTTCTCCGTGATCATGTACTTCAAGGAGATGTCGAAGTAACTTTTATGGATACTCATAACCAACTCGCAGATATCTTCACAAAACCGCTTGCTCGAGAACCATTCTTCAAAATCCGAAGAGAACTTGGTATTTTGGATGAAGGTGATCTCTAAATGTTTCTCATAAGGTGCACGTCTTAATTTTTCTTCAAAAATTTATGTTTCAGTACACTCTGCCTCTACTCCTTCTTTTATATGTTTTTATTTGTTAAAATATTTGTGTATATATTGTTTGTACAAAACTTTTCCTTTCATAACAATTTTTCAAGTTTTTGGCAATATCTGCACGTGGAACCCGGTTCCCATAATGGTCGGAACCGGTTCCTGGTTCATTTTCCAGAAACGTTTTTTTAACAAAAGCCAGGAACCGGGTTCCCTATAGTGCAGAACCGGTTCCCAGCACACAGACTTGCCACACGCCCCTTTTTCCAGGCTGACACGCGTTTTTGTAATACAATAAGTGTGGGTGTAAAAACATAAGTGTATTTTATTTGTTTTTATGTCATAGTCATCACATTCATCTCTCATTCCAACTTCATCTTCCTCCTCTCAAACCCTTCCACCTCCATTAACACACCTCATAAAAGCTCCAATATCTCTTTTTCTTCACCAACATTTTAATACCCACTACTCCAAATCACTATAAAATCACTTCTTCTTCCATATTTCATACTCAAATATCCCAATTTCTCACTATTCCGAAAATCCCAAATCAAACCCTAACCTTCAGATTTCTCAAAAATCTCCATGGGTCCTAAGAGAGCTACCAGGTCCAGCAAGGGAAAGGCTCAGGTTGAAGAAGAGTCTTCTAACATTCATCCTCAGACCATCAAATCCAGAAGGCTCACCTTCAAATCTCGTAATCGGAAGGTTCTGAAAGCTAAGTTTTGTAGGCTTCATACCTTCCCTGCTCATAGCTTTTTGTTTCCTGCTCAGTTGGCCTCTGCCGGGGTTGCTAGGTTTTTAGGTGACAATGGTGAAGTGTTTCCTGACCTTGTTAGATAATTTTATCACAACTTAAAACTTATCCCTGATGAATTTGGTGATATTACTCTAACCTCTCATGTTCTGTCAAAGAGTATCTCTTTAACCGTTGAGGAATTTGGTGCATTGTTGGGTATTCCGCATGAAGGTTTGGTTCTTGTTAATGGTGTTATCCCACATGATTTTCTACCATACAATAAGGTAGAGGTTTTTATCAACATGTGTAGGCCAAACCAGCAAAATACTGCTCGTCAACAACTTCTCTCGTCGTCTAATTTGTTTGGCTCAAATCTCTCTGTAAGTGACATAATGCTTCACCTTATTATTGCCTATATCCTCTTTCCAAAGAATTCTAACCACTCTCGTATCAATAAGTTTGAATTAATGGTCCTTAATGCATTGAAACGTCGTTGTTCGGTTAATTGGGCACTTTCTATTATGTACCATATGCAACTTATGGAATCTCTAGATGGTGGTTTACCATATGCTCGAGCCATTTCTCACATTCTGGAAAATGCTAATGTTAACCTTCAACGGGAAGTTACAAGAATTCAAGGAGATAAGGAGGCTATTACATATGCCACCGCTCTTAAGAACACTGGAATCATTCTTGATGCAAGAGGTCACTTTCACTACAAAGAGGATTTCGAACCAACGGTCCACTATGTCGCTCAACCTCCCGAAGGCGGCTACACAATAGACATGTTATTTAATCAAATGCAAATCTTCCAAAGACATGTGGATGGTCGCTTTGATGTGCTCCAACAAGAAAATGCTTCCGCACGGCGACAACTACGTAATGTCCAAATAACTCAAAAGCTTATTCTTGATCACCTTGATAGAAAAGAAGTTCAAGAGGAAGAGGAACCCGGAAGTGGAAGTGGTAGTGAAAATGGAAGTGAAGATGATGGTGATGAGATAAATGAGGATGAAGACTAAATACTTACTTTTAAATTCTATGTTATTTCTTTCATTTTCGTGATGTTTAGGTTTCTTATGTTTCGTTGTTATATGTTGTATCGTACAATCCGTTATGTTCGTGTTTTAGTGTGTGGTTGTGTTTAAAATTGTTTGTGTGTTTTTAAAATTTGTTTCACTCTTTTTCCCCATCCTTTTTGATGTTAACAAAGGGGGAGAAGAATATGCATATGTGTTGTTTTGTTTCAAAGAAATTGCAGGCCAAAATAACTATCATAAAACTCACTCCAAAATTCAAAGAATCATGGACTTAGGGGGAGCCTACAATTTAGGGGGAGCCTTGCATTTGCTTAACATTTTTGCTACACAAAACAACATAAACATTTCAAGAATTGTTTTCAAGACTTGGTTGTCATCATCAAAAAGGGGGAGAATGTAATTGCAAGCTTCTCAAGTCATGTTTAAAGCCTTGGTTTTGATGAAGACAACATGGATATCAACATTCACAGGATGTGCAAAAATCTTATCAATATCATATAAATCCTTTTACAAGTCTTGAAGATTAGAAGAAGAACTATTAAAGAAATAACAATGTCAAAAGGTATAAATAATTCTTAAACTTGAATATAGATGTTCACAAATATGCATTCATAATCATATACATATCCCACTTTTTTAACAAAAGAAAAACTATGTTTGAAATCCTTTTCAAAAAGAATTTTTGAAAATAAACTTTTAGGAACCGGTTCTGACCTAACAGGGAACCGGGTTCCAAACTTGTTCAAAAATCACTTCCCTGGAATTTGTACCAGGAACCGGGTTCCAAACTTGTTCAAAAATCACTTCCCTGGAATTTGTACCAGGAACCGGGTTGTACCTATAGGGGAACCGGTTCCTGCGTGTTATTTTTGAATTCTGGGTTATAACGTTCACTAGGAACCGGGTTCTGCCTGGGTTGGAACCGGTTCCCAGCGAACCAGTACAGATTTTCTTTTGTTTTTTGAACATGATTCAAATGATATTCTTTCATGATTGCATTGCATCTTTTCATATCAAATGACATGAATGAAGAGGTATTTGTGACATTATAAATAGTGCATATTTTTTAAATTCAAACTACCTTCTTCAATTAAAAATTTTCATCATTCAAACTTTCATTATCTTACAAACTTTCAAGTGTTCTTACAAATCATAATTTTGTGAAACTTGTGAAAACACCGGCGGAACCTCCGACAAATGATAACTGGGTTATCAAATCGAGTCGCCATCGAACGTCTTTTATCTCGCGAGGGAGAAAGGAAAACATCGAGTAAACGTGAGGGGAGAAATCACGGTCCTATAACCGTGAAATCGAGAGAATCTAGGTATGGGAGTTAGTTACGCGAGGGGAACGGATTAGCACCCCACACGCCCGTAGTACTCTACGGTATCCACTTTCTATTTCTAGCTAAGGGGTGTGTTATATCTACGCTTAATCGCTAATCATGCATGCAAAAGAAAAGAGAAAATAAGAAACCACGGGGAAAAGAAGGAAGTATTTACAAAGTTTGCTCGATCGAGCCCCGTGACAAGATGCCTACGTATTCCCGCGTGCAATGGGAAAGTCAGAGCGCCGTAGTTCAGCTCACTTGTTTTGGTGTGTTTTGTGTTTTTTATTTGTGAAAAGGTTTTAAACACAAAAAGAAAGAGAGCACGCAAAGGCGAAAAAGAGTTGGTGTTGGTTGGTTGTTTTTACCTTGAGAAAGGAGTTTAAACCATTATTAAGTGTTTTGAGTTTGAAAGGAAAAGCAAGTTTTAGTTTTAATCACATGCAACATGCAAAAAGAAACTAGCAAAGCAAAAGGTTAGCCCTATGGTTTAGGATGCAAGGGAATCTCTACCTATGTTGACATGCAAAGGATGTGGATCCTAATGTCTAGGCTAAAGAACCAAACCTAACCAAGGGAACCTGCAAGAAACAAACAAGCAAATATGCACAGATCACAATTAGAATTGCCCTAAACGGGTCTTTAAATAAACCAGAGGGGTTCCTGAACATGCTCCAACTACGGAAGCCCCTTCATACATCTCTATTCCTACTTCTCATGGCAAAAGAAAGCTGTAAAGCCCTACTTCTCATGATATCTAGGAAAGCTGTAAGAGAATGCAATAAACAGTGTAGCAAGTACCGAACGGATATAGAATCCGAAGAGCAACGCAAGCCAATGAAATAATCCGGAATACTTCAAGTACTGCAGTCATGCAACAAAAGTAAACCGGTGAGAATTGCTCAAAACATCGATACAAGCGGAATACGTGTCGATACGCATCCGAAGCGACAATGCCTGCAAGAACGGGGTAAGACAAGCAAAACAAGATAGGAATAATGCACACGTGGGTGTACAAACTCAACCAAAACCTGCGAGAAGGGATTTAGACCCAAAAAGCAAATAACGGAAAAGTGTGCGAATATTAGAGAAAACGAACCGCATACGCATGCGTCGCGTATCCCTGCAAGAAATGGAGTGCAAAAAGTAGCCAAGCATGACTAAGGTGACTACTGTTCACCATCAGAATCGAAAAAATCAGAATATATTCTAATATTAAAAAATATTAAAAAAAAGTCAAAAATATTCTAATATCCTAAAATGTCAGAATATGTTTTTTATGGATTTTTTACATGTCAAAACAATCGAAATCGAGAGCTAAATTGAACAATTATTGAATATATGAAACAAGGAGACTGAGGGGTGTCAATCAGAATTCCTAAATGAACTAATCTGTGTCAAATTGCCACGCTGGGCTCAAAAACAGGGAGGTGTTTTAGCAGTTATGGGCCCAGAACGAATGTTAAGGTCCAATTCAGTTTTTTTGTTTGAGTCCATTTCCTCTATTTTTAATAGCATTATTATTATTATTTTCTTTTTATAATCAGATTTTAATAACATGCCACATTTTATTTATTTCTTATTTCACGTTTTTTTCATTATGTATGTATGTAATATATAACATTATATCAACTGGTCCAAATAACATAAGTTAATTATCAGATTTTATTTTTTTATGATAAAAATAACATGCCACGTGTCGATTCCCAATTGGTGCATGAGGGAGAAAAATGAATCAATCAGGAGGGTCCACAACAGAAACGCCGGTGACACAAAGCCGTCGTCTTCTCCGATAGCTTGCCATCGATACGGTGGTTCCGATAAGCAACTCTGGCGAAATGAAACAGGGAGGATGTGAATGCGTTCGGAATCTCGCGTGCATCATGGATCTAGTATCGATTTTCACAAATCATTCATACAACCTCAATACAACTCGATTGAAATTACGACATAACGCAAGCAAACGATGTAAACCCGGATATACACCCTATATTTTCCATTACACTAATACACACCACAATTCATGCTAAGGAAACTTCACTGCAAATGTAAACGAATGGAGGAACCTTACCAAACGGAGATCGTCCGTTGCGTCTCGTTTTCAATTCAAACACCAGAACCTCCGCAGCCGTTCTAACGAATCTTGAAGGCGACTGACTTTTCAATGCAAGAAGAGGAAGACGGACACTTGGAGAAGTCTGTCACGATCCGCGTCGGAGTCCGAAATAAATGCCAATGAAAAACCTCTTTTATATAATCAGACTGATCCGTGACGAAGATGCCAAGGCGAGAGAGAAATCAGACCGATCAGTGACGACGATGCCAAGGCGAGAGAGAAGATCTGAGGTGATGACCTCGTTCTTGATGCTGTTACAGTCAGTGAAAAGAGATTGAGAGGATCCTGTTCAAAGAGAAAGAAAGTGCTGAAAGTTGTTACGGCGGAGAGAAGAGAAGTGACTATGCGCGTGGAGATGCAGTGAACGGCGGTTACAGTGAATTGAGAAGTCTGCTACAGTTTGTGGAAGAAATTTGTCTTAGTTGTTGAGACGTTGTGTATGGAAGAGAAGGTTGTTACCGAATGGTGTGAGAGAGAAGGAGGAGAGGGAGCGTAGTGGTAGTTACAGGTTCAAGAAAGAGTGAAAGAGAGGTATGGTTGCGATGGGAGAGTTGAGTTGTTAATGGAGGAGAAAGAAGGTTGGGATGATGGTGTAAACGATTCGGTTATGGAGTAGCTGTTAGATATGGTTAAAAGTTGTTATCATCTTGTCACCGTTTCATAGAGTGGGTGGGAATAAGAGTTGGAGGGAGTGTTAGAGGTGACAGGCTGGTTTCTGTTATGAGGAGAATGAAGAGAAAAGTGAGAGGGATTGGTGTTTGTTCTTACTGTCAAAGAAAAGAAAAGAATGAGAGTGGAAAAAGAATGAGGCTCCAGAATGGTGAGGTGTCAACGAGAGAGAAAAATCATGAGAATCAAAGGGAGTGTGATGAGAGGGAGAGGAGAGTAGTGATGAGAATGATGATGAAAGAATGAAAGGTTTTTTCGTAGTTTGTTAGAAAATGATGGTTGTTGTTAGTTATGGTTATGATGAGAAAAATGGTGGTGGAGAAAAGTGGTTTTTCTTATGGCTATTACTGATGCAGTGTAAAAGAAAAATGGTTGTTACTAAAAAAATTGAAAACATTCTGTTACTGCTATACTTATTTCCTATGTTACAAAGCCAATGCCGTTACTTTGTATGCTCCTATCTTGGTGTGTATTAGCCCGACTGACACAACGAGAGCGTCGAATTGAAGAGCACACTTGGAATAACAACTTTGATGTTGAGTGCCCGACGAAAAAAAAGATCACAAGCTCGCCGTAATTAGCTTCGCAGTTACGACGGCATAAGCTGTTTTGAATACTTGAGAACTTTTTTGAACATTGCCAATTATCCATTCATGCCAAATGTACTACTTTGCAGCCCCGTAACTCTTTCGATACTCGACCGAATGATGCAAACTTGATGCCATTGGAAAGATGACATGTAGTACAACAACTTTGTAGTTCGACAAAAATCCAAACGAAGCCTTTATCATCGAATAAAAAGTGTTTGAAATTTGCTACGTAACCGTTCGATGAAATGCTTGGCCTGGCTGGGCAAGTTTTGTACATGACATGCGACAATTTTTCAACTTCAACTTATCACTTACGGCGCTTCGTATCTCCCAGCTCTGACATCCGAAACGAAAAAGTTTCTAAGCGAAACTTGTAGAGGACACGGAAAACTTCATCTTTCGTGTTCGGCATTTTTCTGTGCGGCGATCGGATCGACAAGAAAACAACTCTGAACATACGCACAAAAAACTGTTCGATGAAATGCATCCGCAGCTTGGCAAGAAATGTGCATGCTGTCTTGCATTTCAACAACTTCATATTGCAAACTACGGCGCTCCGTTTCTTCCAGCTCCGACGTCCGAAACGAAAAAGTTTCTAAACGGAACTTGTAGATGGAATTACGAACTCAAACTTTCGTGTTTGGAATTTCTTCGTGCGGCGACCGAATCATTGACGAAAACAGCCCTGAACATGTGCACAAAAACTGTTCGAATCTTACAAACATAATGAGTTCTTATTTTCTGAGCTTTATAACTTCCGATTCGAGTCCCGAATGAATTCGACTCCTTCAACAAAGTTTTAGATCGCCGTGAGATGAACAACTTTCCAGTTGAAAATTTTTCGATTCGGAGCCACGAACTATGATATAATCGACCCTGAAGCTGTCAGCTTGAGCATAGAAACAAACACTTCAAAATATTTCTAAGTGTTGAAATTTTGAGAAATGATAAACTGTAACTTCCGAGCTTCGTAATTTTTGATCCGTTTCCCGAATGGATTCGATTTCTTCAGCAAAGTTGTAGATTACCGCTAAATGAACAGTTTTGATTTTGAACTCGACTCAAATCGACGCCTCGAAACACGTGTAAAATATCTCAAAGTCGGCGCTTGAACATGTTAAAACACTCAAAATTTTACCGTAAAACTTCAAAAGTTATGAACTTCAAATTTCGAGTCAGTATAACTCAAATCCGAGCATTTCTGGAAAAATCTTCACAAGGACAAAGTCGGAGTATGAAATGCGCTCTTTCCAACGACTATCAATTCACAAACTTCTGACCACAGACGGACAAGATACAGTTGCGACAACACGGCTCCGTGAACACAAAGTACCTTAAACTTAGAAAAAATTTCTAAGTCCAAAATTACTTAAAATGCAAGAAACCTCATTTTCACCCGATTCTTCCGATTTTCTCAGCAAATGATCGCATTTTCTCAAATGTCGACTTTTGACCGTAATTTTGACCAAAAACTCCACTCAGTCAAACTTTGACTTTTGTTGACTTTCTGATACACGCACTCAAATATCATTTTATCTGTTCGTTCTTGATTTTCTGATGAATCGTGTGGATCGATAAGCCAAATACCAATGCTTCGCAACTCACGGAAGGCCATAGAATCAGTTCGGGTTCAAATATCCGACCACAACACACTGTAGCTTGAAATTGTAATCAACATCCACCTGATAGACGATCAGAACTCCAAAACCTCAACTCGCGAGATAATAATCAGATGCTTCTGGACATGCACATCTTGTATACTGAGAGGATGCTTGAATTGACAGAACCTCAAATATTCAACTTTGGGGAATCAAACCTCTTCTTCAAAGTTATACACTCTCGTTCAATTAGAACAATTAGATCCCATGGTTAAAGCATGAATGATATGTATGCAATGCACCTATTGATTAAGTGTTAGCCAATTATTTATAAAAAAATGAAGAGGGCGAATTTTGGGGTACAACAGCTGCCCCTATTCAATCATCCTCGAACTTGAGAGCAAGGTTGGCGTCTTCCTTCCGAGCGACAAAGCACGAGGTGATTGAATACCAAAACGGACTCGAAAATTTACGCTCTGAATTTCAGTGTTTGCTGAGGAAAAGATATGTTGAGCCAGAGCTTAACTGGGTCACAACAAGGAGGAACACAAAATAAACGCTGAATTCTGTGACAATGGGTACAGGTGTATTCCTGACCCGGAAGAATTGGCCTCTACCCAATTCGATCCACAATGTCAGGGGAGAACTGACATGCAAGCGGAAGCAAAGACTAGATACGCAAACCAGACTAACCACATTACGCCGACAGCTCGGGCGGGTTTGTGATGTAAAGACCAGAAAACGCCAATCAGAATCTGCGAGGAAGAGAAAACAAGAGTATTCTTGTTCTCAAAAGACCCACAATGCCAGGGAAGGACTGGCATGCCAGTGGAAAATAAAGACTAGATACACCGATTAGACTAACCATATTTACGCCGACAGCTTGGGCGGGTTTGTGATGCAAATACTAAAGGTGCCGATTAGGCTTTGCGGAGGACAAAAACAATAGTATTCTTGTTCTCGAAAGACCCACAATGCCAGAGGAGAACTGACATGCAAGTGGAAATAAAGACTAGATACACCAAGTAGACTAACCATATTACGCCGACAGCTCGGGCGGGTTTGTGATGCAAAGACTAAAAGTGCCGATTAGGCTTTACTGACGGAAAAGTCAAGTGTAGGGCTTGCTTTCGACACTGAAGACGTGTTGCACCAGGGTAAGAGCTGGCAGTTTCAACACTACTCAGAAAAGATGGACATATCGCGTCGGAAGAAACCGGGACGCAACAGATTCCAAGAGAGACGCGACATCGCTGGGGATGAAATGCATTTCTGGCCTGTAATCCTATGAGATGTATGACTCTTTTAGGGGATTATGTCAATGTAATGATGCATGCTTGCAAGACATATATAAAGTGAATGAAATAAGAACTCAGCCGGGGATTAGAGCATCGAGGAATGCCCAAAAAATCTCTCAAGACAACTGAATCTTGCTTGATGAGTCTGTTGAGGAAATGATGCCACGGGAAACCTGTCAGTTGGACAGAGGTCTGCTTGGGGAAATAGAATATATGCTCTTAGAAAAGATCTTCCACCGTTACCCATCACAACTCTGGCTGGGGACAAATATGTGTTGACCGCTGGGGAAGCTGAGTGGTCAAGCGACAATCATGGCGACTTCACTGGGAGAATCAGGAGAGGCATGTCTCGACTCTTCCGGGGAGAAGTCAAGATGCACTGGCATTCGCATCAGGCATGTTGCGAGAGGCGAACCCGCTGGGGATAATCATCTCTGCAGGGATAAGAGGAAATAGCACATTCCGAATTCTAAAGGACATCCGTTGGGGAGTTCCCACCGGGAAAGATATGATGGACCCATGCTGGGGATCAGCGCTGCGCGGCAACAATGCTGGGAAAACGAAAGGATTCCAATGGGGACAAAGCTGGGGAGATAGCACGGAGAAACCCGATCCGTCTCCATACTGGTGCAATTGGGCATCCTGCAATACAATGTTAGTGGAGTGACCCTGGCATGATGTGACAAGTTTGTCTGCCATCCAGATCACTTAAGCCTTAAAGAAATATTCAAAAGTTTCTGATCATGGTAAAACCAACAATGTTTATATATGCAAAATTTTACCACAAAACTTTGAACGTCTTTTGCAAACAAATCAGTAAATGCAAGAAATTAATTGACAAGCAAAGACTCATTTTATTAATTGAAAGTGAGCCTGTAAATAGGCAAATACAATAGGAAGCAATTCCTGAAATGAGGCAATTGCAAAAGTAAAATAAGAGGAAAACTAAAACGCATGGCAATGTGACAATGAATCCTCTTGAGGTTTCAACCCTGCTATCAGTCTTATAACTCCAACTATCTCATCACTTCGCTTTTCCCAAAAAAAGGCGATTGGCTTGATCACACCCCTCGGAGTAGCTCGAGATATTGCCATAGAGTGCGACCATTGATCTGCTAGGCATGTCTATGCATAGTATTTTTTGACTCCGTCTGCGTTTACGGGTAGTGGGAAGTCTTCCCCGTCCATTGTTGCGAGCATCATGGCGCCACCTGAAAAGACTTTCTTCACAACAAACGGCCCTTCGTAGTTTGGTGTCCATTTGCCCCGGGAGTGTCCTTGGGGAAGGATTATCCTCTTTAGCACAAGATCACCAGGTTGGTAATTCTGAGGTCGCACTCTTTTGTCAAATGCTCTCTTCATCCTCTATTGGTAAATCTGCCCATGTTTGACAGCTGCCAATCGCTTCTCGTCAATAAGGCATAGCTGGTCTAAGCGGTTCTGTACCCACTCGTCTTCATCAAGCTCGGCGTCTTTCATGATTCTCAATGAAGGGATCTGAACTTCGATTGGAAGCACAACTTCCATGCCATAAACAAGAGAAAACAGAGTTGCCCCTGTTGAAGTACGGATGGTAGTCCTGTAACCATGCAATGCGAAAGGCAACATCTCATGCCAATCCCGATAGGTTACTACCATTTTCTGCACAATCTTTTTAATGTTCTTATTCGCCGCTTCAACAGCTCCGTTCATCTTCGGGCGATATGGAGACGAATTGTGGTGCTTGATCTTGAAAGACTCACAAAGCTCCTTCATCATCTTGTTATTAAGATTCGACCCATTATCTGTAATAATCTTGTCGGGAATCCCGTAACGACAGATGATATTGTGCTTGATAAAACGAGCGACCACCTATTTAGTGACACTTGCATAGGAAGCTGCTTCAACCCATTTGGTGAAATAGTCTATCGCAACTAGAATGAAGCGATGTCCATTGGACGCCGTCGGTTCAATCTTCCCAATCATATCGATGCCCCACATAGCAAATGGCCAAGGAGAGGTTAGAACATTCAAAGGCGATGGTGGCACGTGCACCTTATCAGCATATACTTGGCATTTGTAACAAACGCGGGCATGATTAAAGCAATCAACCTCCATGGTTGACCAATAATACCCAGCTCGCAAGATCTTTTTTGCCATAGTGTGCCCACTGGAATGAGTTCCGAATGAGCCCTCATGCATTTCTTCGATTATCTTTGCGGCTTCATCTTCACCAACACATCTGAGCAGTAGCCCGTCATGATGCCTACGGTATAGCACACCGTTGTTGAGGAAGAATTTCGTCGAGAATCTTCTCAAGAACTTCTTATCTGTCACAGAAGCTTCCTCTGGATATTCTTGAGTCTCAAGATATCGCTTGACATCGTAGAACCAAGGATTGCCATCTTTCTCTACTTCAATCTCAAAACAAAAGGTCGGCTCATCCAATCTCTGAATGGTTATCGAAGGCGCTTCATTAGCCCATTTGACTTTAAACATGGATGCTAGGGTGGCCAAAGCGTCAGCCAGGTTGTTCTCTTCCCGTGAGATATGATCAAAGGTGATTTCCTCAAAGTAAGGAATCAACTTCATCACATGCTCTCTGTAGGGAATCAAATTCGGATGGCGAGTCTCCCAATCTCCGTGAATCTGGCAAATCACGAGTGCAGAGTCTCCATACACTTTCAGATGCTTGATTCTCAAATCAATCGCCGCCTCGATACCAAAGATGCAAGCCTCATACTCAGCCATGTTATTGGTGCAATCAAAGCAAATTCGAGCTGTGAACGGAATATGGTGACCGTCCGGCGTAGTAATTACTGCACCAACACCATTGCCTAACGCGTTGGAGGCTCCATCAAAGACCAAAGACCACCTGGATCCTGGTTCGGGTCCCTTGTCTGGACCTGGGATGTTACAATCCCGAACGTACATAATATCCTCATCAGGAAATTCAAATCTCATCGGCTGATAATCATCCACTGGTTGGTGGGCAATATAGTCTGCCAACACACTACTCTTGATAGCTTTCTGAGTAGTATATTGGATGTCATACTCTGTCAAGATCATTTGCCATCTGGCGATCCGGCCTGTCAAAGCTGGCTTCTCAAAGATGAACTTGATCGGATCCATCTTGGATATCAACAAGGTTGTGTGGGTCAACATATACTGCCTTAGTCGGTGAGCAGCCCACGCTAAAGCACATCAAGTTTTCTCGAGCAGTGAGTATTTTGTTTCACATTCAGTAAACTTTTTGCTTAGGTAGTATATTGCATGCTCTTTTCGACCAGACTCGTCATGTTGGCCCATCACGCACCCCATCGAGCTTTCAAGCACTGTTAAATACATGATCAATGGCCTACCCTCCACAGGAGGCATGAGAATCAGAGGTTCCTGCAAATACTCTTTTATCTTGTCGAATGCGACTTGACAATCGTCATTCCACCTTACCACCTGATCCTTTTTAAGCAACTTGAAGATCGGTTCGCATGTGGCAGTCATGTGAGAGATGAATCTAGAGATGTAGTTTAACCTCCCTAGAAAGCCACGGACCTCTTTCTTAGTTCTTGGTTCAGGCATTTCTTGAATTGCTTTTACTTTAGCAGGATCAACCTCGATGCCTCTTTCACTTACAACAAAGCCTAGCAGCTTACCGGATCGTACGCCAAATGTACACTTGTTCGGATTCAGCCACAATCTGAACTTCCTCAACCGATCAAACAACTTCTGTAGGTGTGCCAGGTGTTCTTCTTCATCCTGAGATTTAGCAATCATGTCGTCGACATATACTTCAATCTCTTTGTGGATCATATCATGAAAAAGAGTTACCATAGCACGCTGGTAAGTTGCCCCGACATTTTTCAATCCGAAAGGCATCACCTTATAACAGAAAGTTCCCCATGGGGTAATGAAAGTTGTTTTAGCCATGTCTTCCGGCGCCATCTTGATCTGATTATACCCGGAAAAACCATCCATGAATGAAAACACTTTTGCGTGAGCTGTGTTATCCACCAATATGTCAATATGGGGAAGAGGAAAGTCATCCTTTGGACTTGCTCTGTTCAGATCCCTATAATCCAAACACATTCTAACCTTGCCGTCTTTCTTGGGCACAGGGACAATGTTGGCAACCCATGGGGGATAAGAAATGACTTTCAGAAAGCCTGCATCAAGCTGTTTCTGGACTTCCTCTTTGATCTTCTTAGACATCTCAGGATGAGTTCTTCGAAGTTTCTGCTTAATGGGAGGACATTCCTCTTTCAAAGGCAGCTTGTGCACAACAATATCGGTATCCAACCCAGGCATGTCTTCATAAGACCAGGCGAAGATATCAGAATACTCTCGGAGTAGTTCAATCAAATTTTAACCTCTCTGATCACATCAGCGTTGCCCAGATTCACTTTCTCAATCTCTTCCTGACGCGGTTGAATGACCTTTTCCTCTTGCTCTAACAGTCTTGCTATCTCTTTAGGGAGTTCACAATCTTCCTCACCTTCTTCTTCGGCTTGGTTGATCGGATTACTGAAGTCATAAAGAGTGATAGCAGAGTTGTTATCAAAGGGATCCATTAGGAGTGTGGGATTATATCTGCATAATTGATTTTAATGCCTATTTTAGTTTTTTTTAGATGACAAAAGAAAAATAAAGCATTGCCATTTTGCGTTTTAAAATTGTGATGTAAAATTGAAGGAAAAGGAACAAAACATTTGAATGAAAAAGACGTTCTTTATTTCATGGTAAAAATGTTGCATATGCAAACAAGGTGGCCCCTACATATGATTCACTCTGTGCCCTGGGCAGAACACATGAATTATTGCATGATAACAGAAACAAAAGAAAATTACTCTTCGGCCATCGTGACTGGGACGCAGTCTTCCGAGGTCCAGTTGTTGAGCTCCATGCCAGGGACACTGGGACGGATCCACTTGTCAATGTCAAACTCGTTGTCAGAATCATCCAAGGCGTTTGCTTGCCCGGAATCGATGCCAGCACTGGAGAATCTCACAGGAGTATTCAAATTGGATGCTTTCAGAATCTGACGGCGCAGAACAGGGTCAAAACCCAACCCAAACTTGTTGAACTTAGGTGTTACCTCCACCACACGGCCCCAACCTTCAGGGCGTCCAGCCTCGACCACAGCTTTTGCATCCTTCAAAGATGCCATGGAAGATTCAGGTTTATTTTTCTTAACCTCCTTCAGCTGAGGGGTTTTCAGCATGTGCACCGTCTCAAAGCCTTGAAACGGGGTTTCATGAATCTCACCATCGACCTCAACATAGAGGAAGGACGCAAGATGGCTTACGATGTATTCTTCTTCAGCACATACTGTGATAGTTTTCCGTTCAACGAGGTATTTCAGCTTCTGGTGAAGAGTTGAGGTAACAGCTCCAGCTTTGTGGATCCATGGACGGCCCAAGAGGCAACAATAGGCGGGCTGAATGTCCATGACAAAGAAAGTTGAAACAAAGAGCTGAGGGCCAACTTTGATGGGGAGATCCACTTCTCCAAAAACAGATCGTCTAAAGCCATCAAATGCTCTCACAATCAAATCACTAGGGCGGAGTTCGAGACCACCATAGTCTATCTTCATCAGTGCGGATTTGGGAATCACATTGAGCGAGGAACCAGTATCAACCAATACTCGAGACAAAGTGGTGCCCCGACACTCTATAGAAATATGCAAAGCTCTGTTATGGTTCCGAGCCATTGTTTGCTGATATGCTTGCACACACATTTTCAAACTGCCCAACCGAGATCTCTTATGGCACAAAAGCGGTGCTTAACAGCTTCATCAAGGCATTTCTGTGTACCTCAGAATCTCGTAGCAATGAGAAAATATAAATTTTGGCGGGTGTCTGAGCAAGCTGGTCAATCACCCGGAAGTCACTCTTGCGGATAAACTTCATAATTTCCTCTATATCCTTCTCCAGATCAGGATTGGCATTTTGCAAGTCTGGTTGCTTCATGGGTTGCTTGCCCCTAGCTTTGGCAGCAGCATCCGCCTTGAGTTGTATTGCTGGATCGGAGAAAATCCGCCCGCTTCGGGTCGCACCACTACTTCCAGCGATATTATCAGTATTAGCAATATCCAGCATACCACCCTTCTCAGTTGGGGAAGAGGCATCTTCCTGTTTCACCCCATGATAATAGACATCAGATCCGTAATGCCATGGCACAGCTTTCTCACTCCCGTATGGCAAAGGACCAGGCTTGGTGATTGCTAGGGGAATAGGCTTTGTTGGTGCAGATATCACAATTGGAGTATAAGGAATGGTAATCACAGAGACAGCCCGTGTCTCGACCTTCTCATCCTTTCGGCCTTGATCAAACTGTAACTGACCATCATTAATCAAACCCTGAATCCCAGCTTTCAAGTTTGCACAACCATTAGAACAATGCTCACACCTATCACAGGCAGCTTCACAACCTGGAAAGACACCTCTTTCAATCAGATACTTCTTGACAAAAGGCAAAGGCGTTTTCACCAAGTCCACATTCATGATCAGATTAAGGATCTCCCCATCCTCTATCACAGCTTGTACAGCCCCATGACGCGGCATCGGATTCTGTGTGACATTTGGTTCAGCAACCTGTGGTCGAGCCTCTAATTCAATGCTCTTTGAATCAATGAGGTCTTGCACCTTGCATTTGAATGCGTAACAATTCTCGATGCTATGCCCCAAGGTTCCGGAATGAAACTCACAGCTAGCATTGGCATCATAATTTCTGGGCCGCTTATCCAAGGGAGGAGGTGCGAATGCAGGCTTGGGAACGACCAGCTTAAGGTCATTCAAGGGACAAACAAATCAGCATAACTCATAGGGATAGCATCAAACCTCCTAGGAGCACGGTTTTCTTGTTGTCTTTGGTTCTGCTGACGCGGTGCTTGTTGAGTTTGAGGTTGGGAAGCGGATATAGCCACTGCATTGACCTGAGCTTTGCTTCTTCCCTCATACACAGCGCCGACTTCTCCCCTTTCCTTCTTGGGATAACCACCGTAAGCTTTCTTAGTACCGGAAGAGCTTCCTTCAACCTGCTGGATCTTACCAGACTTCAGCCCACTCTCGATACGCTCACCATATCGGACCATCTCAGCAAAGCTTGCGAAAGTACTGCATGCAACATAGTAGTGTCCAGACAGAGTACTGGTGAACATATCGATCATTTCCCGCTCAACCATGGGTGGTTGAACTCTAGCAGCAAGCTCTCTCCACTTCTGAGCGTACTCTTTGAATGTTTGCCCTGATTTTTGAGACAAACCCAACAGCTGTGTGCGTTTGGGAGCCATATCAATGTTGAACTGATACTGTAGAAGGAAAGCACTCACAAGATCACACCATGTCCTGATATGGCCTCGTTCCAGATGCATATACCACTCTAAAGATGCCCCGGTCAGACTCTCTTGGAAGAAGTGCATAAGCAATCTCTCATCTTCAGTATAAACCGCCATCTTGCGGAAATATGCAGTGATATGAGTTTTGGGACAGGTTACCCCATTGTACTTGTCGAACACTGGCACTTTGAACTTCGGAGGGAGCCTCACTAGAGGTGCCAAACCCAAATCAGACAAATCCAACCCAGATAACTTCTGACCCTCAACTGCCTTCAACCGCTCTTCAAGAAAACGGTACCTGTGGTCATCTGCGGGGAGGTCAACTTCACTGCCATTCATCGAATAAGCTTCGTTATTCTGATCAAAATCTGCGCCCTGAGAACGAGGACAACCCCGAATACGATGCCCTTGCATCCCATCATCAAAGAAAAACTGCCCTTGAGGTGGAGTAGGTGGTGGAGGTGGAAACCGACCAGTAACGTGTGCACTTGGACCACGAAGGTGGTCGTTGACACCCAAATCAGCAATATTGGCTTCAACACGGGGCTGACCCATAGAAGCATCATCAAACTGGTTGCGCCGACCATCCTCTGAACGAGTCCTTTCAACCAAAGCCCTCAGCTCTTGCTGACCCTGATTCATATTGGTGATGACTTCCATGAATTGAGCCATCTGTGCATCCATCTGCGCTTTCATCGCGGCCATGTCTGCCTGAAGTTGTTCCATCTGTCGTTTCTCGTTGCTTCGAGTCGGGTAACGGTGGAAGTTTGCAATCTTTCTATAAAAGCAGAAGCCGAGGATGAGAACTCCGGACAAAACCTGTTATGCATGGCATGTACAGATATGAATGATATGCATGTTATGCATGTAATGGCATATTTGAACATTTCCAGGACTCTTAACACTTCGACTCTAGTTTTAGGATTTAACAAGATAATGAATACTGAAAAGTCTAATATCATTGGATCAAAGAAGATTACAAGCATTTGAATCAATCATTTTTGTAAATCATGGAAAAGGAGTAATCCCATCAACAGGCCTGATGGTGATTTCCGCATAAGACAAATAAAGCATAAATCTAGATATCCGACATAGGAAATCCTTCTGCCTCTGGTGCACCCGATTGAACCTTGAGACGTTCCAACTCTCCAACAACAAAGGATAGTTGAAATTCTTTCTCTTGGATACGGGATTCATACACCAACTTCTGATTATGCATTTGCTTCTTCAAGTCTTCTATTTGAGCCTTATACTTCTTTTCCAAGCCGACAATAACTTTTCGGTGCTCTTCCGGAGAAATAGAGAAATCTTCGACTCTGGACCTCTTCTTGGTTGAATTCGATGCTTCCCCTTTGAAATACTTGAGCTCGTGAGCCAACTGGTTCTTTGTTTGAGTTGCAACAAGACAGTTTACTGCTAATGTCTCCTTTTCTTCAAGCAAAAGTCGATTCCGAGTAAGCACTCGCTCATAGTCTCCTTTAGAAACAACATCTGGTATCGACTCTGGTGGATAAAAGGCTGCTGCTCCGATAAGAGAAGGCCATTGACAATCACTATTCTTGTCTTTGATGCATTGGATGTAAGAAGCATAGGCTGTGGGATCCTTCTTTCCAAAATACTGCCCTCCTTCAAGACGGATGCTTTTCCATGCTTGAATAGCTTTAGCCATCATACCGGCAACATCAGGTACATCATAATATAGAGTTTCCCGCACGAAACTCGCATCAGGAGGTCCAACCAAAGCATAACCCAACTGTCTCACAGCAAGAGTCGGATTGTAATTGATACCTCCCCTTATGCCCATGAGAGGGACATTAGGAAAGTCTCCGCAACGGATGATAATCTTCTCACACTCGGTCTTGGACATCTCACGTCGACTCCAATTAATATCGTGAGATGTGAGACCCATCAATCTAGGAATCCACCTCATGGTATGTCGAGTGTCAACAAAAGCACCGTTTCGAGGAAGAAACCCCTAAAACCAATGGTATAACAATGGCGCACAGCAATTTACAACTCCACCCTTGCCTTTGAAGCTTCTGGAGTGAAGGGAATGATAAACATCCCCTAGCAACGTCGGAACAGGATTCCGTTGGATGAAAATAGAGATGGCGTTCATGACAACAAATTTGGGCTCATTCGGGAACAGGCACATCCCGTAGATACAACAAGCTAGAATGGCATTGAAACCCTTCTAATCCTCCTTGACAACTTTGGTATTACCCTCCCGAAGAAGAAAACCCAAATGAAAGCCTTTCACGGCACCCTTGCTTGCGACATTGGCGAATACCACAGATTTTTGCAAATGAAGAGCTTTGGCGATTTGATCATCAGTAGGTCTCTCCACGGAAGCATGAAAAGGTACTTGATGCAGGATAGGAATGTCCAGGATACTGGAATACTCTTCCAATGTGGGCATCAATAAATAATCAGGGAATACAAAGCACCTCAATTCACGGTCATAGAACTGGAAAAGGGCCTGAAGTCCATCCTTCTGGTAATCGGTCAAAGGAGCTTTCAATCATGTCAGAATCCTTCCTTAATCCCGGGTAAACGTGAGAACATTCTCAGGTGGAGACTTGTTGGCAAGCAGGAGGAGATTCTCGAGAGCAGGAGCGGGAAATTTATACACTGGATGGCGTCTCTGATTGTTCTTCCTTTCAGTATCCATCTTCCAAAACAACCCGACAACTAGACTCAAAGGTAAGAAATCCTGGAAATAACAAATATGCATGTTAGAAATATGCAAAAGTTAAAATTTCATGAATGCAATGTTTTTGGATCATGTATTCTGTATGTTGGACCACTGCTGTACTAAACTCTCAGATAACTGTAACAAAGTCTGGAACTTGTCACCCAACCGAGATATCACGTGGAACTGGATCTGAATGTTACAGGTTCAAAGGTCCGACATCAAACTGGAATCCCATAGAAAATACCAGAAAATACCAAGAAAATACCAAGTCACCATCAATAACCGAGTCACCAACAGTAACAAGTCACCAATAGTCACCAACAGTACCTGTAGTAATGATATCCCGCCCCAACTCACAGGGTGATTCTAGACTCAACAGGATGTCCCTAATGATAGTCAGAGTCGACGATCCTTTATCAGTACTTGACGACTACACAACAGTGTGGGGGCGAGCACCGTCAATCGAATCTCGTCGAATTGGTACTCCATGCCTCCTCACACGCACCACGGGATGCGGGATTCGACATGGACATCCATCTAACCTATATGTCACTGGCCGGGGTAGTTGGCCTTTTACCTCAAGTAACACCCACCCAGATCAAGAGATGAAACCAGCAACGGTCAGATATAGGATATATGAAAGCGGTAAATATGCCACATAGAATGCAATGCAAAGCATACAAAGGATGATAAAGCGATAAAGCAGATAAAGAAGATAAACACCCAATAAGCATGAAAGAGAAAGCTAGGATCAACTCCTGATCGGACCAGCACAGGTCTGTACGATCCCCAGCAGAGTCGCCAGCTGAAAACACCGGCGGAACCTCCGACAAATGATAACTGGGTTATCAAATCGAGTCGCCATCGAACGTCTTTTATCTCGCGAGGAGAAAGGAAAACATCGAGTAAACGGAGGAGAAATCACGTTCCTATAACCGTGAAATCGAGAGAATCTAGGTAAGGGAGTTAGTTACGCGAGGGGAAGGGATTAGCACCCCACACGCCCGTAGTACTCTACGGTATCCACTTTCTATTTCTAGCTAAGGGGTGTGTTATATCTACGCTTAATCGCTAATCATGCATGCAAAAGAAAAGAAAATAAGAAACCACAGGGAAAGAAGGAAGTATTTACAAAGTTTGCTCGATCGAGCCCGTGACAAGATGCCTACGTATTCCGTGCAATGGGAAAGTCGAGCCCGTAGTTCGGCTCACTTGTTTTGGTGTGTTTTGTGTTTTTATTTGTGAAAAGGTTTTAAACACAAAAGAAGAGAGCGCAAAGCGAAAAAGAGTTGGTGTTGGTTGGTTGTTTTTACCTTGAGAAAGGAGTTTAAACCATTATTAAGTGTTTTGAGTTTGAAAGGAAAAGCAAGTTTTAGTTTTAATCACATGCAACATGCAAAAAGAAACTAGCAAAGCAAAAGGTTAGCCCTATGGTTTAGGATGCAAGGGAATCTCTACCTATGTTGACATGCAAAGGATGTGGATCCTAATGTCTAGGCTAAAGAACCAAACCTAACCAAGGGAACCTGCAAGAAACAAACAAGCAAATATGCACAAATCACAATTAGAATTGCCCTAAACGGGTCTTTAAATAAACCAGAGGGGTTCCTGAACATGCTCCAACTACGGAAGCCCCTTCATACATCTCTATTCCTACTTCTCATGGCAAAAGAAAGCTGTAAAGCCCTACTTCTCATGATATCTAGGAAAGCTGTAAGAGAATGCAATAAACAGTGTAGCAAGTACCGAACGGATATAGAATCCGAAGAGCAACGCAAGCCAATGAAATAATCCGGAATACTTCAAGTACTGCAGTCATGCAACAAAAGTAAACCGGTGAGAATCGCTCAAAACATCGATACAAGCGGAATACGTGTCGATACGCATCCGAAGCGACAATGCCTGCAAGAACGGGGTAAGACAAGCAAAACAAGATAGGAATAATGCACACGTGGGTGTACAAACTCAACCAAAACCTGCGAGAAGGGATTTAGACCCAAAAAGCAAATAACGGAAAAGTGTGCGAATATTAGAGAAAACGAACCGCATACGCATGCGTCGCGTATCCCTGCAAGAAATGGAGTGCAAACAGTAGCCAAGCATGACTAATGTGACTACTGTTCACCATCAGAATCGAAAAAATCAGAATATATTCTAATATTAAAAAATATTAAAAAAAAGTCAAAAATATTCTAATATCCTAAAATGTCAGAATATGTTTTTTATGGATTTTTTACGTGTCAAAACAATCGAAATCGAGAGCTAAATTGAACAATTATTGAATATATGAAACAAGGAGACTGGGGGGTGTAAATCAGAATTCCTAAATGAACTAATCTGTGTCAAATTGCCACGTTGGGCTCAAAAACAGGGAGGTGTTTTAGCAGTTCTGGGCCCAGAACGAATGTTAAGGTCCAATTCAGTTTTTTTGTTTGAGTCCATTTCCTCTATTTTTAATAGCATTATTATTATTATTTTCTTTTTATAATCAGATTTTAATAACATGCCACATTTTATTTATTTCTTATTTCACGTTTTTTTCATTATGTATGTATGTAATATATAACATTATATCAACTGGTCCAAATAACATAAGTTAATTATCAGATTTTATTTTTTTATGATAAAAATAACATGCCACGTGTCGATTCCCAATTGGTGCATGAGGGAGAAAAATGAATCAATCAGGAGGGTCCACAACAGAAACGCCGGTGACACAAAGCCGTCGTCTTCTCCGATAGCTTGCCATCGATACGGTGGTTCCGATAAGCAACTCTGGCGAAATGAAACAGGGAGGATGTGACTGCGTTCAGAATCTCGCGTGCATCATGGATCCAGTATCGATTTTCACAAATCATTCATACAACCTCAATACAACTCGATTGAAATTACGACATAACGCAAGCAAACGATGTAAACCCGGATATACACCCTATATTTTCCATTACACTAATACACACCACAATTCATGCTATGGAAACTTCACTGCGAATGTAAACGAATGGAGGAACCTTACCAAACGGAGATCGTCCGTTGCGTCTCGTTTTCAATTCAAACACCAGAACCTCCGCAGCCGTTCTAACGAATCTTGAAGGCGACTGACTTTTCAATGCAAGAAGAGGAAGACGGACACTTGGAGAAGTCTGTCACGATCCGCGTCGGAGTCCGAAACAAATGCCAACGAAAAACCTCTTTTATATAATCAGACTGATAATGACGACGATGCCAAGGTGAGAGAGAAATCAGACCGATCAGTGACGACGATGCCAAGGTGAGAGAGAAGATCTGAGGTGATGACCTCGTTCTTGATGCTGTTACAGTCAATGAAAAGAGATTGAGAGGATCCTGTTCAAAGAGAAAGAAAGTGCAGAAAGTTGTTACGGCGGAGAGAAGAGTGACTATGCGGCGTGGAGATGCGATGAGCAGCGATTACGATGAATTGAGAAGTCACTATTTGTGGAAGAAATTGGTCTTAGTTGTTGAGACGTTGTGTATGGAAGAGAAGGTTGTTACCGAATGGTGTGAGAGAGAAGGAGGAGAGGGAGCGTAGTGGTAGTTACAGGTTCAAGAAAGAGTGAAAGAGAGGTATGGTTGCGATGGGAGAGTTGAGTTGTTAATGGAGGAGAAAGAAGGTTGGGATGGTGGTGTAAACGATTCGGTTATGGAGTAGCTGTTAGATATGGTTAAAAGTTGTTATCATCTTGTCACCGTTTCATAGAGTGGGTGGGAATAAGAGTTGGAGGGAGTGTTAGAGGTGACAGGCTGGTTTCTGTTATGAGGAGAATGAAGAGAAAAGTGAGAGGGATTGGTGTTTGTTCTTACTGTCAAAGAAAAGAAAAGAATGAGAGTGGAAAAAGAATGAGGCTCCAGAATGGTGAGGTGTCAACGAGAGAGAAAAAGCATGAGAATCAAAGGGAGTGTGATGAGAGGGAGAGGAGAGTAGTGATGAGAATGATGATGAAAGAATGGAAGGTTTTTTTGTAGTTTGTTAGAAAGTGATGGTTGTTGTTAGTTATGGTTATGATGAGAAAAATGGTGGTGGAGAAAAGTGGTTTTTCTTATGGCTATTACTGATGCAGTGTAAAAGAAAAATGGTTGTTACTAAAAAAAATGAAAACATTCTGTTACTGCTATACTTATTTCCTATGTTACAAAGCCAATGCCGTTACTTTGTATGCTCCTATCTTGGTGTGTAGTAGCCTAACCGACACAACGAGAGCGTCGAATTGAAGAGCACACTTGGCATAACAACTTTGATGTTGAGTGCCCGACGAAAAAAAAGATCACAAGCTCGCCGTAATTAGCTTCGAAGTTACGACGGCATAAGCTGTTTTGAATACTTGAGAACTTTTTTGAACATTGCCAATTATCCATTCATGCCAAATGTACTCTGAACAACTCTGAACATACGCACAAAAACTGTTCGATGAAATGCGTCCGCAGCTTGGCAAGAAATGTGCACGCTGTCTTGCATTTCAACAACTTCATATTGCAAACTACGGCGCTCCGTTTCTTCCAGCTCCGACGTCCGAAACAAAAAAGTTTCTAAACGGAACTTGTAGATGGAATTACGAACTCAAACTTTCATGTTTGGAATTTCTTCGTGCAGCGACCGAATCATTGACGAAAACAACCCTGAACATGTGCACAAAAACTGTTCGAATCTTACAAACATAATAAGTTCTTATTTTCTGAGCTTTATAACTTCCGATTCGAGTCCCGAATGAATTCGACTCCTTCAACAAAGTTTTAGATTGCCGTGAGATGAATAACTTTCCAGTTGAAATTTTTTCGATTTGGAGCCACGAACTATGATATAATCGACCCTGAAGCTGTCAGCTTGAGCATAGAAACAAACACTTCAAAATATTTCTAAGTGTTGAAATTTTGAGAAATGATAAACTGTAACTTCCGAGCTTCGTAATTTTTGATTCGTTTCCCGAATGGATTCGATTTCTTCAGCAAAGTTGTAGATTACCGCTAAATGAACAACTTTGATTTTGAACTCGACTCAAATCGACGCCTCGAAACACGTGTAAAATATCTCCGAAGTCGAGCGCTTGAACATGTTAAAAACACTCAAAATTTTACTAAGTGTAAAACTTCAAAAGTTATGAACTTCAAATTTCGGAGCTGTATAACTCGAAATCCGAGCATTTCTGAAAAAATATTCACAAGGACAAAGTCGGAGTATGAAATGTGCTCTTTCCAACGACTATCAATTCACAAACTTCTGACCACAGACGGACAAGATACAGTTGCGACAACATGGCTCCGTGAACACAAAGTACCTTAAACTTAGAAAAAATTTCTAAGTCCAAAATTACTTAAAATGCAAGAAACCTCATTTTCACCCGATTCTTCCGATTTTCTCAGCAAATGATCCCATTTTCTCAAATGTCGACTTTTGACCGTAATTTTGACCAAAAACTCCACTCAGTCAAACTTTGACTTTTGTTGACTTTCTGATACACGCGCTCAAATATCATTTTATCTGTTCGTTCTTGATTTTCTGATGAATCGTGTGGATCGATAAGCCAAATACCAATGCTTCGCAACTCACGGAAGGCCATAGAATCAGTTCGGGTTCAAATATCCGACCACAACACCGTAGCTTGAAATTGTAATCAAGATCCACCGATGAGATCGAACTCCAAAACCTCAACTCGCGAGATAATAATCAGATGCTTCTGGACATGCACATCTTGCATACTGAGAGGATGCTTGAATTGACAGAACCTCAAATATTCAACTTTGGGGAATCAAAACTCTTCTTCGAAGTTATACACTCTCGTTCAATTAGAACAATTAGATCCCATGGTTAAAGCATGAATGATATGCGTGCAATGCACCTATTGATTAAGTGTTAGCCAATTATTTATAAAAAAATGAAGAGGGCGAATTTTGGGGTACAACAACTTGCCATATACATTTTCATTAAAAAATCATTACAAGTTTCATACATTCATTTGTGAACATTTATAATCATTGCTTGAGAATTGTTTCTTTCTTGAAGAAGAAGATCAATCAAAGATTGATATTGCTCTCCATCTCTTACAAATAAACCATTGTATTACAAAAAGAAAGTATTCCCTTACTATCCAGGATTGTTGGAAGTAAGTGTTGTGATTTGAAGAGGATTGTTCTTCATTCACATTAGTGTTTTTTTGACCTTAAAGGTGTTAAGAACCTTTGGTCACCCTATAGGTTAGATATTAAGCATAGGCTGTACAATCATTCTAAACTATAGTGAAATATCTTTCGTGTTGGAAAGGGGATTGGAGTACTCTCGAATTGTGAGGGGAACTAGGATATATCGCCGTGTTCTTTACTTTTCCGCATTTATTGTTTTCATCACCATAATCAAGAAAAGGTAAGATATAGTCAAAAATATTCAAACACTTAACCACAAAAATTACTACAAGTATTCTCATAAAACCGAATAAATTTTTATATACCTAATTCACCCCCCTTCTTAGGCACTCTTAGACTTACACTTTAATGATTTCAGATTGAAGTATTAACCGCTATGCTATTTAGTTTATCCGCGTGTCAGTGTCATGCTCTGGTAGTTGTAACACTGGGGAACGACTGTTTAGAGTTATAGTATTAAACTGTGTTTTCTTTTGGTTTATGTTGGAATAAGTATGAATTGAATTCATTCCGGTTTTGAATGGTATTTTCCGCTGTGTAGAACGTGTATACTGGTTTTGATTAATTTAATGAATGTTCTTCAGTGCAGTATGACAACTGTTATGATATTTTATATTTAATTGAATTGTAATGCCCTTGTTTTACATGTCATCTCTGATTTCATTATTATATTCGCGGGATATTTTAGAAGAGTGTTACAATAATGGTATCAGAGCATAGTCGGTCGTTGTGACCAGTGTCTTAGTGTCGTTATCCCTTTTTTATGCGACTAGTGCAAGGTAACACTATCGATACTTGTGTTCTAATGAGGTTGTTTTGTAATGTTATAGAGCAATGGTCGGAAGAGGTAACAGAAGAGACGATGCTGCTATTGTTGAGGCTTTGGGAATGCTTGCTGGTGTGCTTGGAGGAAATCAACTGGGAGCTGGTATTGGTGCTGACAGACAATTGGGGAATTTTTAGAGGAATAATCCTCGATTATTTAAGGGCACGCATGATCCTGAAGGTGCTCAGAGATGGTTGAAAGAGATCGAGAGAATCTTCAGAGTGATTGATTGTGCGGAAGAGTTGAAAGTGAGGTATGGTACCCATATGCTGGCGGAGGAAGCTGATGACTGGTGGGTTACTACCAGGACGGAGATGGAGCAAGATGGTGTTGCACTGAATTGGGCTTTGGTAAGGAGAGATTTTCTGAGGAGGTATTTTCCTGAGGATATTCGGGGAAAGAAAGAGATTGAGTTTTTGGAGCTCAAGCAGGGCAATAAGACTGTGAGTGAGTATGCTTCCAAATTCACTGAGTTGGCGAAATACTATGCTCACTACAACAATGATGCAGATGGAGAATCTTCCAAATGTATTAAGTTTGAGAATGGTCTCCGTGATGAGATCAAGAAGGGTATTAGGTATCAGCGTATCCGCAGGTTTTCTTATTTGGTGGATTGCAATAGGATTCTAGAAGAGGATCTTTCTAATACCCGAACAAATTTTCGAGGGTATATTGATCTGAAAGGAAAGCAACAGATGGATCGTGGAAAACCTTATGACAGGAATAATCAGAGATCCGGTGGTTGGAAGAAGCCTAGTGGGGGAGGTTCTAATGCTCCTATTAAGTGCTATAGGTGTGGTGAAATGGGACATCGATCTCATGAATGCATGAATGATACGAAGAAGTCCTTTCAAAATTAATTCAAACCTTTTCAAAAATCACAAAAATATTTTAATTTCAGATTTAGGTTAATTAAACATTTAATTAATTTTTGACATATAAATAATTTATTTTTCTCACAATTTAAATTATTTTTCATAATTAATTAATAATTAACTTAAAATTAGGTTTTTCTACATCAAAACCAATCCAAAAAATATCAAAAAATATTTTTCCTTTGCAATTAGGGTTTAGATAGTTTCTCTTATCATTAGACATTTTTCTTGAAATTTATTTCTTTTATTTCGCATTTAAATATTAGAAATCGATGTATAGGTCGCAAGGTCATGTTTGTAATAGCGTAGGATTTACTTTCCGCACCTTTACATTTTCGCACTTTACTTTCCGCACCCCTATTATGTATCTGCCCCAAAGCCATGTAATAGTCTAGGGTTTACTTTCCTGCACTTTACATTTCCGCACTTTACTTTATGTACTTTACTTTCCGTACATGTTTAACTGCTAATAATTAGGCGTGTACGGCAAGATTAAAAACAACATAGATCACTTCTAAATACAAGATAACATATTTGAATATAACACACTTTTCACACTTGCACACCCCTTAGGGTATCCTCTCTTGTTGCCTTTCAAATACATGGTCATGTCCCTCGAACGTAGATATATCCTAGCACAGTTGCCTACGAATAACATCATCATAGTCCATTCGATACAAAGATCATAGTCCCTCGATGACCCTCGATGTTGCCTATGAATACATGCTCTCATCTCTCGATTGTTGCCTACGAAAAGTGATGATCGTCACTATGAATATACTAAGGTATCCCTACATGTTGCCTTCTATGACCATACGATGACCCTTCAAATGTCCCTTTACATCCAACTGATAGAGTTACCTACCAACTAATGGTATGGATAACGCTATCCTAAAGGAAAGCAAAATAACATGGAAACAACCATTCTGAGTAGGTAATAGACTCTTAATTGCTTGCTATATCAAATACTTTTTTACACCTCACACTATTTTCAAAAACTTTTCAAATAATTTGTATATATTCCAGCGTGAATCATTACAAAGTTAAAACACTTTTTCAAAATAAAACATTTCCAAACACTTCGTATACATTCCAGCGAGAATCATTACAAAGTAAAAGTGAAATGCTTTTTTCCAAAACATCTCTTCAAACACACACAGAAAGCAATTTATAAAGTGAGCTAAGCAATTAAGAGCCCGTAGATAACTACGGATGGAAAGTATTCTAATACCTTCCCTTTTCATAACTTCCTCCGTTACTCAGAATCTATCGAAGGTCTTTTCCTGTTCTTTTCGCCTTCCCTTAATTGGGTAAAAGAAAATTCGGTGGCGACTCTTGCTATCTGCAACATTTGCAATAAAACTCAAAACAAACAAGTCAGTTCTTCCACCGTATAACAGAACTGGATACTCTGCTGGGGAAACCCTAAAGAGAGGCTACCTTAGGGCTTTAGATCACTTTATTGCTTTCATTGTTTGACTTGTCTGCTTTATTTTTAAGGGTTGCTTGTGTATTATTGTTATACCCCAAAATTTGCCCTCCTACCTCTCAAGACATTTCACATATCCATACTCAAAGATTTCACAAGGGTTGATCAGACAAACCCTCTCCTAAGCAATCAACCCAAACTAGGGTTTTGCCATTCTCAAAACAAGGTGGGCTACAACATTTCCAATGGTCATCATGCCTCACCATATGCTTCAAAGAATCTCCATGACAAGTTTCAAGCCTTACAAGTCAAGTTTTCTCAAACAATTGCTCAGATGGTTGAAAATCAGTTGTATTTGACAAAAAGTCAACTGTGGTCAACATATAGTCAAACTTCATAGTTTTTGGTCAACATCAATGTTTTGAAGTGATATTTATCATTTGATCAAGGGTTGATCATGATTCATCAAGAAAAGTCAAGAATTGATCAAAAGTCAAAGTTTCCAAATTGGGCTTCCTCAGACAAAAGTCATCAGAACTTTGACCAGGCATAACTTTCACATACTTTATCAGAAATTTTTCCACCACAGCTCATTTTGAAGAGAATTCAATTCTCTACAACTTCATGTCTGACAAGCTTGGGCAGAAAATGCTTCATTTGAAAGTTATGGATCAAAAGATTACAGGTCCTTTTAAAAGTCAACAAAAAATCAACTTTTTGTAAAGAAGTGTTCATGAGCATGGAAACTCCAATGAAGATGAAACCAAAAAGGTTGTTTAGAGGACATCTTTAGCTTTCTAAAAGTCCAAGAACACCCAAAAATGTTAAAAATTGAGCAAGATACACCTTGCACAAGTTGAGCATTTTTGAGGAGTTGCACAAAGAGAAATACTTGACAAAACCAATTTTTTTGCAAATGAGCCTAACTTTTCTTGATTCAAACATGTTCCTTAGCTGAATTGGAACCTCCAAGCCCAAGGACACAAATTTATCTTTTATTTTTTATTTATTTTGGAATTTTAATCATTTAAAAGCCAATTTAATTAAAATAAAAGATAGAAAATCAAAAATTAATTGCAAGGTGGATTTTCTCTCATTCTTGAGATCCAAGGAAGCCATACAAGCTGTCAATTTCGAATTTCATTGATTGGAAAAGCAATTGAATGAGATTTGATAAAAAAAGGCAATATTTGGTTTCATTCGAAATCAAATATTTTCTCATTGATTGGCATATAATTTCTTCATAATTCTTGACCTAATTCACTCTACTATAAATACATGATGCATCCACAAGCACAAAAGAGGAATTTATGGCCTCAAAGAACCCTACCAAGCATCAAAAAATCTGTGTGATACAAGGAAGTGGCAGCCAGGTTTTCAGTCCAATTCAATCAATTCTAAGCATTCCAACACATTCCTGGAGGTCCTCTGAATTGATCCAGATACTCACAAGCCAACAATACCTCCAGAATCACGAAATCCAGATCACGGTTTGCCTCAAAAATTTTGAAATCGATTTCTGTTATTTATGCATCATAAACATAATTTGATTATATATTCTTGTTCAGGAGGCCAAACCGGATCGAACCATGGCTTTACATTGAATTTATATTGCTTGGATTGAGTTTTGGAAATTTGCAGGTGTTTTAGTGACAGACAAAACCGTCACTATAGGCTTTAGCAACGTAAGCGTCCGTAGGTAAAAGCCTGCAAAAATTCAAATGGGGACGATGATGTTCTTGGCGCGTGTTTTTGTTTGGCATTCAGAAATCAATTTCACTTATAATTATTTCGTTTCATTCCACTAACACAATATGCAGCTTGGCTCAGTGGTAAGGCAGCGCGCGTGTGGGATGGAGGTCCCTGGTTCGAACCTTGGCTGCCTCAAATATTTTTTACAACTTGCAAAACTAACCTTTTTTTCTTATTTCTTTTCATTATTTTCTTTTCAATTTAATTTCTTTTCAAATAATTTTCTAATGCATAAAAAAATCACAAAAAATATTTTCTTTTTGCATTTAGGTTAGAAAAATACTTATTTAATTTTTGACATAAAAAATTATATTTTTGCATGCATATTTTAATTAATTGTTAATTAACCATGAAATTGACTTTTAATCATTTTTTCCTTGCTAAAACCAATCCAGAAAATTCCCAAAAAATTGTTTCAGGATTACTAATTTAAAAACTTTTTCCTAACTTAAAATTTTTTTTTTTACTAACATATTTTCTCTTATGCGAATTTCTTTTTTTTCCGATTATTATGGCTCTGCTTCCAGGTTGTAATAGTTAGGATTAATTTTCTCGAATTTCTTTCAATATTATGTAACTGCTCATGGGATGTAATAGCTTAATTAGGATTTACTTTCCGCACTCCTATATTATGTAACTGCCCCAAAGCCATGTAATAGCGTAGGATTTACTTTCCGCATTTTATTTTCCGCAATTTACTTTTTGCACCCATATAAACTGCTAGTAACTAGGCGTGTATGGCAAGATAAAAATGAACATAGACCACTTCTAATTCCAAGATAATATATCTGAATTTGACACACTCTCTTCACACATGCACCCCCTAGAGTATTCTCTCTCGTTGCCTTTCGAACAAATGGTCAAGTCCCTCGAACGTAGAGGTATCCTATCACCGTTGCCTACAAACATATCGTCATAGTCCCTTCGATACAAAGATCATAGTTCCTCGATGTTGCCTACGAATACATGATCCTGTCCCTCGGTTGTTGCCTACGAAAAGTGATGATCGTCCCTTCAAATGTGCTAGGATACTCCTACAAGTTGCCTTCTATGACCATCCGATGTCCCTAAGAATGTCCCTTTACATCCAACGAATAGGATTACCTACCAACTAATGGTATGGATAGCACTATTCTAAAGGAAAGTAAAATAACACGGAAACGACCGTTCTCAGTAGGTAATAAGACTTTTAGTTTCTTGCTCTATCAAAACATCTTTTTTACACCTCACACTTTTTACAAAGTTAAAGCACTTTTCAAAAACGAAACATTTCCAAACACTTCGTATACATTCCAGCGTGAATCATTACAAAGTCAAAGCGAAATGCCTTTTCAAAAACATTTTCAAATACACACAGAGAAAGCAAATTTTTAAAGATGAGCTAAAGCAACTAAGAGCCCGTAGATAACTACGGATGGAAAGGGTGCTAATACCTTCCCTTTTCATAACCTTCTCCCTTACTCAGAATCTAACGAAGGTCTTTTTCTGTTCTTTTTGTAACGCCCGTTTTATTTAATATTATATTATATTAATATTTTTGAATTACCGTTTGACGATTGTTTTGGAGACGAGAATATTTATATTAATCTATATATCTATTAATATATTTGGCAACGTTTCGTTCAGTTCAGTTTTTATTCCGTTCGATTTGGTAAAATATTATTCGGATCGATATTTAATTCCCCGAAATTATTTTAATTAATTGAGTTAATGATATAATTAGATATTATTAGTGTATTAAGAATAGATAGGGGTGTGAGGAGCAATTTTGTAGGATTGGGTTTACACCCTTAACCTTACTAGTAAGACATACCATAAATATACTTTTCATTATTTTCTTTTCATTTTTCAAACACAAGCCAATATAGAAGCTTAGGAGAAAAGTTAGGGTTTTGGAAGAATAAGAAGAGCAAGAGAAGAGCTTGAGGATTGGGTTTGTGGGATCATCAAGAATCATTCAAGCTTGTGAGGTAAGGGGTTTGATTCTCCATCTCATATAGTTAGGGGTGATAGTTGTATTTTGGATTTGGGGAAAAATTGATAGTTGATTTCTAGGGTTTTGGTTGGTTGATTGTTGAAATAGCTTAGAAAAGTTGGATTAGGAGTATGGATTATGGGTGTGTTATTGCTAGCATTGTAGGTAATGAAAGTTATAATAGAAATGAAAAAGAAAGAAAAACTGTAACTGTTATAAAAATATGAGCCAGAAAACCAGAAAATGCGGGGAAGAAGAAGAAGGAAGTGGGGTGGAGGGTGTGTGAAGGGGGAGGCGCCCACCTCAGGGTGTGGGGCGATCGTCCCCCACTATGAGGCCCCCGCCTCATTCCTTAAAACAATTAAGGGACGTGCATCCCTGTGGCTGGTGGGTGGAAATGGAAAACTCGTTTTTAGTTTTTCTGTAAACTGTGTTTCCAGTTTTCTGTTTTCTGCAAATGAGTTTCTGCATAATTTTATGGATAGCTTCTGTTTGTTTCAATTATTCCAATTTCACCTAGTAATACTTTATATTAATAAAATATAATTAGGGCATAAGTTAGCCAATTAAATTTAGGACCCGATTATGTTCCGATTTTCCGATTTCGGTAAATTTGACGACGGAGCAAGTTGCTCCGAATTCAACGAAAATTGACGTGCTAGCTAAGTTCGACGTGTAGAATGTAGTGGTGAGGTTAGTTTTTCAAAATTACGAGTTTTTATGAAACGACCCGAAATAGGCCAAATTACGGTTTAATTGAATCGGATTGCGTTTTAGTAGATTTAAGACACGTATGGACTATCCGATTTCGATGTTGATGATTATGATTAATGCCGGTTATTAAGAATGGCTTTCGCGACGATTATTGGTGTTTTGACTATTTTTCCGTTTTTGGAATTTGGTGAATTAATTGATAATGATGTGGTGTGAATAAACATAATGTTTGCGACGGTGTATTTATTAATGAATACTTGTTGATTATGCGATACGATGATATGTTTATTTGATGTGAATAAATATGGCGACGTGGACTTTATGTCAATTTTGATGAGCGATGAAGATGTGTTATTGTGTTGTCTTTATTATTGAGTCACATACATTGCATTAGCGACGAGGGCTTTTATGCCAAGCGACGAGGGTTTTTATGCCAAGCGACAATGGGCTTTATGCCAAGTGTTCCTAATTATGGACAAAGCGACGGGTACCACATGCATAACATAGTCGTGTCTCATGGAGTCGGTTATGTTTATGTTTGAGTTGTTTGGCATTGGGTTTTAATTGATGAATGATGTTGAATTACGATGATATATGATACTTTGTGTTGAGGCGAGTATAATGATTATGTGACGAAGTTAAAGTGTTAATTTATACACTAAATGCTAATTTAAAGTATGTAAGCTTTTAATACATGTTGATATACTCTATTTAACTTATAACATTTATAATTCCAAAACTATTTATATATTCTATCATGCTTTTAATTATATGTTTTGGAGTATCTCACCCTTTACTTGTTTCGTCGTTGCCTTTATATTGGTAACGTGCAGGTGATCCACGAGGATGATGAGGATTAGCTCGAGTCTCTTTATTTTGTGTCGCTCTGCTCTGATCGTAGTAACACTCGGGATTTGAGCGACGTTATTATTTTGATAGGATAGTTTATGTATACTATCTTATGATGTTATAACCTTATGTATTGATGATAACATGATGGTATGTATATTTTGTGAACACATCCATTATGCTGTGAATAGTCATATGTGTATATGATGAATTATGTATGAATCGGTATATCCGACTTTTGATGTTTATGATGTGCATTATAATGCGAATTGATGAAAATGCGAATATGTGATGCCTCAATTTTGTTAGATGAAATTTTGAGACTCTGATTTTATTATTAATTACGAGGGGTAGAATTGGGGTGTTACACTTTTCACCTTCCCTTAATTGGATAAAAGAAAAGTCAGTGGCGACTCTTGCTATCCGCAACATTTGCGATCAAACGCAAAACAATCCAAAGTCAGTTCTCCCACCGTATTACAATTATACTTGTGGGGGATCCTACACCCGGATCCAGGATTCCTTAGGTAAGTAGAAATAAATCGTCGTGACCGTTAGGCATATACCAAAACGGTCAAAATGATGTCTACGTTAGTGCGACACTTTGGATGTCCCGATGCTCCTCATGTTCAGTTGAGGAAAGTATTTGGCGTATGCGTGGTGTCATAAGCACTAACTCAACTTTTAGAACCCTAATTGACCCATCTTGGCCATTAGAAGGTAGTGAGACGGCCGACTTCGGTGTAGACTGAGATTGGTTGATACTCGATGCTACGCTCATTAAGATTCGACTTTCGAGATGTTTCGGTCGACCACATGGTAGTCGTATTGAAATAAAGCCTACGAGAAATATCAATGATATGAGATTCATAGAACCTGGTTACTATTATAAGACAGGTTGAACCCACTTAAACTCTGGTAGGGTAGACACCTTTACCTCATGCAAGCCTTAAACCTAGGGTTATTGTGTGAATTGCTTGTGCTTGATACTTGTTCTAAACATGACACCATGACATCATAACATCATATCATTTATAACTATTTCAAGGACCTAGGGATTTATCTTTGCTCTGTTTTGAAGGAGTGATAGTTTCCAAGAAGACTTTTCGAATCAACTTCATGGGTATACCTTCTCAAATCAAAGAATTAGTTTCAGAAGTTCCCGATCATGCTCAGTTTATCAAAAGGCATGGTTATCTACTTGACTTGGTTATCTCCGGTTTTGAAGAAGATATGATGCACGTCGTATTCCAGTTCTTCGATCCAAAACATCACTGCTTTACATTCCCAGATTACCAGTTGGTGCCTACATTGGAAGAGTTCTCTAAGATACTTGGGATACCTATCCTTGATCAGATACCATTCACCGGTTCAGAAAAAGCTATGAAATACGAAGACATCGCATCAACGTTACATCTAAAGCGATCAGACATTGAAGCTAATTGGGAAACAAGAAACGAAGTTAAGGTTTTGCTTGCTAGGTTTCTGATAAAGAAAGCTCGAGAATTCCTAAAGGCTATGAGTTTCCATGCATTCGAAGACATTTTGGCCTTGCTAATATATGGCTTGGTGCTATTTCCTAATCCCGACCAGTTTGAAGACGTAAACAGCATCAAGATATTCCTCAATCGTAATCCTGTGCCTACCTTACTTGGGGACATTCTGCATTCTCTCCACACTCTTACTACCAAAAGACAAGGAACTCTCATGTGTTGCATACCGTTACTTTCCAGTTGGTTTATTTCCTACCTTCCTCAATCAGTAATGAAGAATGAGCAAAGATTAAAATGATCTCAAAGGATGATGTCGCTCTTTCATTCAAATATCCGTTGGTGTCTTTTTTCTCAAAAGGACTTCACTTTCATTGAGCGTTGTGGGGAATTCCCTAATGTACCACTCCTTGGCATAAGGGGAGGTATCACTTACAACTCTTCTCTAGATCTACGTCAGTTTGGTTATGCTCGAAGAGATGGTCCTCATGGAATGCTTCTTCAAGACATTGTGTTTGACTACAAAAACGATCTCCAGAACTATCTGTTCGCGTTAAAAGGTGACGCGCTAGAGGATGCGAACGTGAATTCGGATTCTCTGGCACGAAACGATTTACTCTTTTTGATTTTTTTATAAAGATGCCGCGAGCATCAAGCTTTATTATTTTCAACACAAGAAAGATGATTTAATGATTATGAAAAAGGGGAAAGCTGAAATACCCTCAATTGATATTGGTATGCGTAACGACTAAGCAAACTAGGCATAGCGTATTGGGAGATCTGAGTAAGGGGATTGTTATATAAAGGGAATAGATGGAGCACCCTAAATATATGTAGTTATCTGACTTTATATATGAATATATTTGATATGTTTGTGTGTTTTAATTGCTATTTCTATGATTAGGAAAGTTTCTCCTTTGGGATTTTAAGAATGATAGATTATGTGGGATTCTAGTGTTTGTTATTATTGTGCTCGCAAAGATCTTTGGATCTTCTGCATACATATCCCCTAGCGGGAATCAGAGCATTTGTAGCTCGGATCTGAGGGGTTCTATGGTTTGTTTGGTGCGAGAGAGAAGAAATTTTCTCGGCAAGGATGAGACCTTGTGCCTCGTATTCTCAAAAGGATGTTGAGAAAGTCGAGCAATCGTAGTTCCCACTTATGCTAGTGGAAAGCAGCGGGATGTTAGTAAGAGACAGACAAATGTCATCTTAATGAAAAATGTATCTAATCTATTTCATCACATACATTTTTGAAAAGTTTGATTGAAATGAAATCTTTCATCGTAAGTTACAGGTGTTTTGCTTGAGTATACAAGCGTTACCACTTACATGTTTAAGAAAGATGTTTTGAAAAAGATGATTGAATCTTTTAACTGTAAGCATTGGGTGTTTTGCTTGAGTGTACAAGCGTTACCACTTACAATTAAGAGATGTTTTTGTTTGAAAAGAGTTTGAAAAGTTTTTGACTGTATATGATGTGATAGATGAGATACTTCTTCCATAGAGATGATAGATGTCTAAATCTCGAGGAGAATTTGATTGGATTTAAGGGATGCTTTTAAGAAGCCCATGGGTCCTTGTATTGTTAGCCCAAGAGGAGGCATTCCGAGGGTCATCGAGGGTCCTTGTATGAAGCTCAAGAGGAAGCTATAGGATATGGCTGGCTTTGTGTTAAAAGGGATTTCACCGAGAAACCATCCTTTTGGAATTAAGAGCAATTTCACCGGGAAATTTTACTCTCTGGGGATTTTGAAAGTGATTTCACCGGGAAACCATCCTTTCAGGGTTCTATCTTAGCGCGGGTGATTCTTTGTATTGGAAGCCCAATAGGAGGCTATTAAGAGATTTCCCATCTCTTTCATTGTATGATGCCCAAGAGAAGGCTAAACTCAATGAGGAGTTCTTTTGAACGAAGCCCAAGAGGAGGCTGACTCAACAGGGGAGTGTTGTCTTATATGAAGCCTAAGCGGAGGCTAAACTCAGATGAATGAGTTTTCTTATATGAAGCCTAAGAGGAGGCTAACCCATGCTGGGGATGAATTGTCTTGTATAAAGCCCAAGCGGAGGCTAAAACTCTGTGGGGAGCCTATTGGTTAGACTAATTGTTATGTTAATAACTGAACAGTTGTATAAACAAGTGTGTGTGTGATATGTATTCACAGGAGTTTATGAAGGAAATATAAACATATGCATGATGTTTATTTACAAGAGTTATAAACAAGTGTCTGTGAAACGAACGTTTAAAACGAGCGCAACTTGATTATTTACAAGTTTGAACTGTGTACAAGGAAATGAATATGTACACGAACGAGTTTTTATGTACAGAGATATATGTATGTACATAGGAGGGTTGGGACTTACCCCATAAGGGTGGCCCATTGGTTTGAAAGCAGTTTCACAGGGAATAATGCTCCTTTCAATATCAATGGTATTGATTGAATATCTGATGAAAGCGGAAACGAATGATCGAAGTTTATCTGTGTTTAAATTTTTACAAAAAGAAGTATCTGTGTTATGTACAGATAAAAGTTTGTATGAAAAGAACTTGATATGTACAAAAAAATGTGTATGTACATAAAGAATATTGGTTTGAGTATACACAAGTGAAGTGAAAACAAACGATCGAAGTTTATCGTATTGAAAAAATATCTGTATTATGTACAGATGAAAATTGTATGTGTTTGAAGAAAATTTGATATGTACAAAGAAATATTATTTACACAAAAGAATGTTATGGGACTTACACCGTGAGGGAGGCCCATTGGTTTAAAAGCAGTTTCACAGGGAATAATGCTCCTTTCAATACCAATGGTGTGCAGTGTAAAATGAAAGCAAACGGAAGAAGTTTGTCTGTATTATGTACAGATAAAAAGATGTGTACATAAAGAAATGAATATGTATAAGGAAATATATACATAAAAAGAATGTTTTGGGACTTACACCGTAAGGGAGGCCCATGATCGATTGAGAAATTCGAGAGAAGACGAAATCGGTTTTATCGTTTAAATCGGATCGATCATGGTAAAAAGATGTAAGTTTGATGAAAAAAGTTTTGAAGAAATGATTTTCAAAGTGTTTTGAAAAGTGAATTTCATTTATGAGAAGTTTTGAAAAGAATCGGAAGTCGAAAACTTGAAAAATTCACCTTAAAAGGAGGTTTGAAAAAGTGCTCAGAACGTCGTTTTCGGCTCGATTAAAATATAATCAGATGAAAGTTTTTTTTGAAAAATTTTGCATTGTCATAAAATAGATGTATTTATTGACAAGTGTCCAAAAAATCACTTTAAAATAAGGAATTTTGATTGGTTAAAAAAAATTGTGAAGTTTTGTAAAAAAAACATGAAAAAATAGAAAAGTTTGAAAAAGAATGGTCCTGATGGGAGTTGAACCCATGACCATTGGGTTGACCACGTGTCAGAAAGCCTTAAGGGCGAGCAAGCTACCACTGAGCCAAACGCGTGTTTGTGTTTAGTGGACAATAACACGTGTTGATATGATATTGGAAAGTTTTTAAAAATTCAAACTCAAGAACACGCGCGCAAGCTATGTTCTTCGTTTTGATCTTCAGATTCATCAATTCCAGCTACAATCTTCGTTTCTCAACAGTATTTATTTTAAGCCCAGAATGTTTTAAGTTTTGAAGAACACTATGAACCCTAAACTGAAAATTTCAAATTAAATGATGTGTAGTTGATGATTCTTTGATTTTATTGAGGGCTATTGATCGTTATAAGTGCAGAAACAAAACGGCCAATGAGTTTTTTTCAATTGATGCAAGGAATAATAGAGTTCGAAGTTGGTGTTCATACTTGTTCAGGTTGAGATCGAAGATGATGATTGCGCGTTTCCAGAACTTGTTTGAAGATTGGGTGAGCTTCAACGGATGCTAGGGAAGCTGTAGGGATGGTCTGCACTCCTTGAATCGAGCTGGAACTCTCAAGTCAAGTCCACCTGCATAGACACAAAATTGAACTTTGAATCCTGGGTCAAGAGTGTTACAGTTCGAGATTAATGGTCTGCCTCATGTCCATGGAGTATGGTGATGATGTTTGAGTGATCACAACACAGTTTGATCAAGCCTAGCTTCAAATTCGATTCATAAGGCAGTTTGGGAAGTTTGAAAAAATGGAAAGTGAAATCTGATTTTTGCTTGTTCTTGTTATGATCTTAAGTTCTAAACAAGTTTTATATTGATAGTGAAGCATGTTTGACACCAAAGTTTATCATGTTTTTAACTGAATTTCAAAAATGCAAGTTTCTCACTTTTGCACTATGTTGCTTGATTTTCAAGAAAGTAAAGAGAAAGCATGGATTTGCATTGCTTTGGTGTGGTTTTGGACTTGAAATGTGATCTATTTATAGGCCAAAAGATTCTGAAATGTTAGGCAAGAGTACATGGCTTTTGGAAATTCAAAGATGCCTTAAAGGGCAAGAAAGACTTTTCAAAGCAAAAGGAAGTTTCCTTTTTTAACCATGTGCTTATTTTTACAACTTGATCCATATCTCTCAATTATTACCTCTAGCTGATATTTATCAGCTCAATGATCCATTTGGCAAGGTTGGATTGCTTCTAGATGAAGAAAACACAAAAATGACCTATAATTGAAGTTTTGACTTTTGAAAAATCAAGTTCATGGAGCCTTATGTTTCAATTTCAAACGTATAGCTAGACTCCATGGATTTGAGAGTTCTTGGACATTTTGGAAATCTTGTTTCAAGAGCTACAACTTTCATGTTTTGAGTTTTTTCCAATTCAAATTGGAACTAGGTGAAAAAATGGCATGAAGTTTGGAAAAAATAAGAAATTTCAACACTTAGAAAATTTTCTAAGTATGAAAACTTTTGACTTTTTGTTGACTTTTTCAAATTCTTTGATTTTTTATGATCATGATGGATCATTTGAAGTATTTTGATGTTTGAAAAAGTTTTGCTTTGAAAAATTTGACCAAAAGTCAAAGTTTGACTTTTCTGTGCAGATGAATTTTCATCAGATGTTTCTGAAATCGACTGATGAAATCTGTGAACTTCTGTGATGTTTTGAATCCAGAAATTAGGTTAAGATGTTTTACCTAAGATATTATGACCAATATCTATCCAAAAAAGTCATTTCTTGCTCAAAAAGTCAGAGAATACTCATGCCCGATCAAAACCCTAATTGGTCGATCCTCGATTGATCTGTGAGAAAATTTGGATATCTGATGATCAGAGGTTGATGATTTGATCAAGATGGATCATATGAGGTGAGAAAAACTCAAACCCTAATTGGTTGCCTCTTGAATCAGATGAAAATCTGATGAAACCCTAATTTTGACCTGTGAATGCTATACCCGATTAATGTTGTCTGAACTGTTAGTTGTGCAATGATGCAAATGTAAGGTGGTATATTAGGTCAAAATTTGGGGTATGACAGATGCCCCTATTTAAGTTTCTTTAACCTGAGAGATGAAGATAAATATCTGCGTTTTGATAGGTGTAAAGAGACTTAAATATCAGAATACGCAAATTTGGACCTAAGATACCAAAAATGCGGAGGATGCAAAAAAAATGATTGCAAAAGGTTTCACTCGGAGAAATATCAAAGAAATGACATGACGGGGAAATTTTTTTTTGTGAATACGTCCCTGCTGGGGAAAGAGTGATTCACAGAATATGTGAATATCTGTTTTGTTTTGGAAACAAAGAGATTACCTTCTGTCAGCCTTGTGACAATGTTTAAGGTAAGTGAAAATGATATTACCAATTATCAGCCTTGTGATAGTTCATGGTAATGAGTTTTGAAGATATTACTAATTATCAGCGAAGTGATAATTATAATAAGGTAAATCTTGAGAAAAAAGTTGCTGTGTATTCAGCTTTGTGAATAACAGACAAATGATGGAAATAGATCTCAAAATGAGTTGTGAAGATATTACCAATTATCAGCAAAGTGATAACTATAACAAGGGAAATCTTTGGGAAATTTTCCGTGTATTCAGCTTTTGTGAATAACAAACAGTGAAAGAAAAAGAAAATGAATTTCTATTTTCTTGGATATAATCCTGCCGAGGATCTCTCTTTCGAAGAGATGCGGGCTTTTTGATTGGAAGACACAGGTTTTCTTTTAGACAGAAAGACAACTGTTGGTGATTTTTGAATTTCTCATACAGTCACAATTTTGACCTTGTTGAGAAGACAAATTTTCATGACAAGTTTAGGAATGAAAATAAGCGGCTCAGACAATGAGGCTATTGCTTATTGCTTTGTTGATTGTAGACAAGGTTCTATCCAGGAACGAACTGGAAAGAAAAAGTCAATCAAGACATTATTCCCAATGAGAGATAATCTCAGCTGGGGAATGTGGTTAAGAGAAGAAAATGTATTTCTCTGTTTAGGAATACTCCGTTGGGGAAAAAGAAGAATGTATATTCCTTGTTTGGAGATATTCTACTGGGGACAGACCTGTACTTACATGAGTAAGCGTGACTTATACCAGTGATATGGAAGCAAACATTTCGAGGGATGCAAAAATGCATAAATGATGCTATTATGTATGAATGTCATGAATGTTATATGCATGCTAACAATACTTGACAAAGACACTAAAGAGATATTTGGGAAAAGGACCGCGTCACAGTTCGAACAAATATTCGGTGAAAATTGCAACTGTTAGTGTTTTAAGTTGGCATCAATTTTGGTAAAACTAGGTGTTTAGCAATGTCATGATAGATGTCATGACATTCAGAAGATAAATCCTACCTGCTAAGGATGTTAAAACATTTCAGGCTGGAAGCTAAAGTCAGTCTTGGAAATTCGCGATCGATGTCATACGGATGTTATGACATTCGATGTGACATTACATTGCGAACTGTTTGTTCTGAGATATTTCAGGAAGTTTGTTGAGCTGCTAAATATTGTTTTTCTGTTATTAGAAAGCATGCTCACGTGTCTTCTAGGTTAATCTTAATTAAACCTAAATTGGTTGTTGAAAAGACCATGTTTTTAGGATTAAATTAAGTGAACCCTAGCTATCTTTATGGAAGCCCAAAACTCAAGTTTCAGGACTGCTTCTATAAAAGGAAATCAACCCTTACAACTGTGCTGCGCCCTTTGAATGTATTGAAGAGATAGCAGCTTGTTTTTGTGTACTGTTAGGATTAGTAACAGTTGGTATTGTGTAATTCTAGTTTCTCTTGTGAGCCAAGCAACTATCAATTGATAAGTGCATTGGACTAGGATTTGTTTGTAAGGGTAGTTTATCACTCAAAGCTTTAAAGCCCGATTGTTTGTCTCTTGATTGGAAGCTTTGAAGCGAGATCAAGATAGTTTATTTAAGTGTGTCTTCACAATTCAATTAGTCAATAGGTTGATATCACTGCTGTGATTGAGGGGGAGTGAGTGGGTACTCAGATCTAAGTAGGACTTAGGTTGAAGTTGCATTGGGTAGGTTTTAAGTGAAGGAGATAAGCGGTGGTTTATTCTGAATTAATTCTACTAATAGTGAATTTCCTCCACGGCATGGTAGCCCCGGATGTAGGTTTGTTGAGCCGCGGGTAAACAATTTATTGTGTTCTTTCTTGCATGTATTTCTTGTGTGAATTGTGAACATAGTGTCGAGATCTTGTGTCATAACATTCTCTGTGACATCACGTATCTGCTGCCGGAATTTCAATTGGCATCGAGGCGGGCACCACCTTGTTATTTCAGGTGAGATCTAGGGATAATAGTTTACGGCGTAATGGATAAAGAAGGAGGATTTGGAGGAAGACCACCTATTCGGATGGGTCTAATTATGATTCTTGGAAGCCTCGTATGGTTGCCTTCTTAAGATCGTGGACATTAAAGCTTGGAGGCTGTTGATAAGGATGGAAACATCCCACGAAGCTTGAAAGATGAGACTCTTCATGAAACACGAGGAGGAATGGAGCAAAGAGGAAGAAGAGCTAGCTCTAGGGAACTCTAAAGCATTGAATGCTGTTCATTGGTATTGAGGAACATCTTGATTGGTCCATCAATGTGAGTGGCCAAGGATGTTTGGGACACTCTCGAACTACTCATGAGGGGACATCCAAGGTGAAGATGTCAAGACTTGAGATGCTCACTACCAAATTTGAGAATTTGAAGATGAAGGAAGATGAGAATATTCATGAATTTCACATGAATATCTTGGAAATTGCCAATGCCTCGGAGAACTTGGTGAAAAGATGTCGAGCAGTGGTGAGAAAGATTCTCAGATCCTTGCCTAAGAGATTTGCAATGAAAGTCATTGCAATAGAGGAGGCTCAGGACATCAGCACCTTGAAGGTTGAAGAACTAATAGGATCTCTTATGACTTTTGAGATGGGAATCGGTGAAGCGTGACAAGAAGAACAAGAGCATAGCACTTGTATCCAATTCTGAAGAGGGATGCAAGGAGGAGGATGAGGAGAAGATATCTGAAGCTATAGCCATGCTTGGAAGACAGTTCAACAAACTGATCAGGAGAATTGATCCAAAGTCAAGGTCACATGTCAAGGACATTGCATCTGACATCAGCAGATCTTATGATTCCAGCAGAAGATCCAAGTCAGAAGAAAAAGGAAGTCAAGGCAGTAAAGTCCAATGTCATGAATGTGAAGGATTTGGACATATTAGAGCCGAATGCCCCACCTTTCTAAAGAAACAAAAGAAAGGAATGACTATCACTTGGTCTGATGGTGATTCAGGAAGTGAATATGAGGAAGAAGGAGCCAAACTTGTCACTGCTCTCTCTGGAGTGTACAACTCTGATATGGATTCTAGTGATGAGGAAGTGACATTTGAAGAGCTTGCTGAAAAATACAGGAAGCTGTGTATAAAGAATGGAGAAGCATGTCAGCAAAATGAGGAGCAGAAAAAGCTGATTGAGAAGTTGGAAGCTGAGAATGTAAAGTTGGAGGCTGAGAAAAAGGAAAACACAGCCACTATAAATCACCTCAATAGTGATATTGTATTGCTGAACTCCAAACTTGATCAGATGTCTAAATCTGTCAAAATGTTGACATCTGGTACTGATAAGTTGGAAGAAATTCTTCAGCTTGGACAAAAAGCAGGAAATAAACATGGTCTAGGATATGTGGCTGAAAAGAATCCTGTTGGTGACATTAAGAAGAAGAGACATGGGAAACCAATGTCAAAACAGATGTCACAACACAAAACAGGAAATGTGTCTGGCTCAGGGTATGTGACTGCAAAGAGATTTTCTAATAACCAGGAATGGAACAAACCTGGGAAGACAATGACAAAGAAGATGTCATACCACAAGTCAAGGAATAGGTTTGCCTCAGGGTATGTGGAGACTAAGAATTTTGTCAATAACAAAAGGAAGAACAAACCTAATAGACCAATGTCAAAGCAGATGTCACAACATTGGGTGCAACATCAAAATCATAGAAACATGAACAAAAAGTTTCAAAGATGGAGGTGTCATTATTGTGGAAGGTTTGGTCACACAAAATCTTTTTTCTACAGGCTACATGGATATCCTAATCAAGGGTCTTATGTGAAGCCTAAAACCAACAGGGTATCATACCCTCAACAGTGGAAGAAGAAGACTGTTGCTCTGGTAGCTAACACTTCTCTTAGTATGTCTACCAATAAAGATTGGTACTTTGACAGTGGTTGTTCCAAACACATGACTGGAGACAGGAATCTTCTCAATAATGTTAAGCATCACTCTACCAGCTTTGTTACTTTTGGAGATGGAGCCAAAGGAGAAATCAAAGGTATTGGAAACTCAAACTGGTCTGGAGTTCCAAATTTAAATGGAGTATTGCTGGTAAAAGGTTTGACTACAAATCTCATTAGCATAAGTCAGCTATGTGATATGGGATTCACAATCAACTTCACTAAGTCTGAATGTCTTGTAATCAATGATGATCAAGTAGTGATTATGAGAGGAGTCAGATCAAAGGACAACTACTACATGTGGGAATCTGAGAACACCACTCTGCCTTCTGTGTGTGCTACAGACAAAGATGAAGAGGAATTAAAGTTGTGGCAGCAAGAATCTGGTCATCCACACCTCAGAGGAATGAAAAGGATTAGTTCCATAGAGGGAGTCAGAAGGATACCAAGATCTTTCATGGACAAAGGGAGAACTTGTGGCAAGCATAAAGTTGGACAGGAAATCAGAATGTCACTCTCAATGTCTAGACATCTGCCCACTTTTGAAGTACAAAAGCAAAGTACTATGATCTGGCATGAAAGAATAACCAAGCATCTTACTGTCAAAGGATACAAGAGAGGAATCTTAGATGAAATCCTCTTTGTCAAAAAGGGAAAGATCACGGTGGCTTCCATCTATGTTAATAACATAGTATCTGGAGGAATGTCAGACACATTGATGGAAGGCTCAACACTTCTTTCACAGAGAAAGTATGCAAGGAATTGTGTCAAGAAGCTTGGACTGAATAATGGCAGCCACACTAGGACTCTCACCCCTCCACATTTGAAGTTGTCCAAGAAAACCAGTGGAGAAAGTGTTGATCAAAACTTGGGTAAAAGCCCTGTTGATGGATGTTTCTTATTAAGAAACAATCTTGCTTCTTGGATCAGCAAGAAGCAAAACTGTGTGTTCCTATACAATGTTGAGAATGAATACGTAGCAGCTGGTAAAAATTGTTCTCAGATGATCTGGATGAAGCAGATGCTGACTGACCACAATGTCATACAGGATGTCATGACATTGTACTGTGACATTGTTACTAAAGCTCTTGAGGCTAGTCAGTTTGAAATGTTAAGGGGCAAGTTGGGTAATTGTCCATATGAGGAATTGTAGCAATTAACTTTGCATACAACAAGGAATGGAAAGGATCTTTTTCTTCAAGTTTTTATAAGTGGGTTATTTAAATATTTTCCTCTTATGTTTAAAAGGTCCAAGAATAGGAAGAGACTCCTTCATATAATAGTTTCTTCTTTTGAAAGTATCATATTTCCTTCTTCCAAAAGAAACTTTCAAATCCTCTGCCATTCTCGCTCTCATTTCCTCAAAATCTTCCAGCAAAATATGTCTTCATCATCTTCATCTTCTCAAAAAACTGGTTCATCATCTCCTGCCATGGATGAAGTTAGGGAAATTACTGATGACTTGCATGTTGAAGCTCTGAGAATCACTCCTCTGCGCGCAATAGCCACAGACCTAGAAAAGGTCAAGAAATTGTGTACAAGGAATGCAAGAAGGACGCAAGCATCACCTTCTGGTAAGACTTATGTACCATCCTCTTTTGTACCCTCAGAAATAGCAAACAGAGAGGGGTCTAGGTCTGTGCATGTAGCAATTGCTAGGATAGTGACAGTATCCTAAATGAGAATCGATCATGCAGGGTTTCATCCTCTAAATGAAAAGTCGCTAGCCCTAGCTTAGCGGTTGATCAGATGTCACAGAGAATGTCAAGACATCGGTGATCATATTGATTCTCTGTCAAGAATCTTGTTGATCCTTGATTAAAGATTACGAAGTGAGTATTGATGATGCTTGTAATGAAACCCCCGCTGCTAATGAAAATGTGATTTCTGGTGGTGTTCTTGAGGAATCCCCAGCTAAGTGTATTTCTAATGAAACCCCTGCTGACTATATCTCGATAGTATCTTAGAAGAGACTCGGAGAAACCGGTTGGTGATAATCTTGAAAAGACTCACGCTCAAGATTACGAGAATTTGGATGAAACCCACATAGACACGGATGAAGTGTTCTCAGACAATGACCTCATTGCCAATGTTAATCCTAGCATTGCAAAGGATGATGAGAAGAAAGGGAAAAGCAGGCTGTCTCACGAATCTGTCAAAGAAAGGGTGTGGAAGATGTGCATAAGGCGAAAAGTATCCCAATTGGAACCTCTACAAAGAAATGTAGAGTAAAAGCTGTTCTGGTGACTCTAGACCAAAGAGAACACCTATTGTGAAAAGAGGAAGGAACACGAACCCGTGGAGTCGATCATGACTACGAGTTTGATGTTGAGGAGAATGTCAGCGACATACATTCAAGAAAGAAGCCAACTCTTGGAAAACTTCCCAAGGTGCTGAAGTGGCTATTGATAACATCTCATTCCATCATCCGAAAGTCTTTGGAAGATGGAAGTATGTTTGTTTAAAGAGGTTTCACTAGAAGAGAGTTGAACAAGAGTGCTTTAGAGTGCAAGGAGATTATTGACTGATTAAGGGCGGGGCCGTGAAAGCAGTGGAGAAGCTCTCAAAGTTATGAAGTTTTGGTGAGAGAGTTTATTGTCAATCTCTCAAATGAGCGTGGGGATAGGAATTGATGACTACCGGGTGTATGTGAGAGGAGGAAAGTCGAGTTTTCTCCAAATGTGATCAGATTCTGGGTAGATCGATAATACTCGGCCAGTGGAGAAATTGACAACAAGATTTGTCAAACCATCCGCCAATCAAGTAAGACAATGGCCTCTAAAGGAAAACTCTCGCAAGGAAGTTGAGTATCAAATTTTCCATCTTGCATAAGATTGGTCTTTATTGGGTCCCACCAATCAAAAATCCACCATTTCAATGGATTGGGAAGATTCATATGTCGTAGGTACTCGGGCTACCTTTGACTATGGATCCTACATTTTGATCGAGACACTCAAGCATCTTGTGACTATGCTATCAAAGGACCAATAGCCTTTCCCTCCTGTGTGGAATTATAATTGATCAACATCAGACATTCTTGGTGACGAGATTGATGCAAAAAAGCCCTGCTCTTGGATTCCACTACAAACTTTCCAAGGGCATGTCCCAGACATTGTCATGACATCTGGAGACATCATTTGTCAAAGAAAATTCTCGGAAGGCAAATGTCATTCTTGTGCTAAGAGCAACTTGCAAGGATCTTGAAGCAAGCAAAGTGCGGAAGAGCTAATCTCTCAACTAGAGCGGGACACGAGGTTGAGGATGAAGGAAAGGCGATAATGATCTGTTGGTGATCTTTGAAGATGATGATATTCAGATGGCTGGTGTTGAAGAAGGTTCTGAAGATGCTTCCTTCCACAGTGCTTCTTCTGGAGAGGAAAGCACTTAAATTGTTCTCCAGTACCCTTGTTGCCTCTGATTTTCTGTTCTGTCAATTGTTTCCTGTTTTCTTGTTCTAGTATTTTCCCAATTTTGTTTGGATGTTTGTAATCCTTTATTGACAGGTTTGTAATGTCTTGACAGAAATGTACCACTAAAACAATGCTGGTACTTAATTATTGATTAAAAGTTTGGGGCAATTGTATGGTTTCCTTTGGCCCTTTATGGCTAAAAAGGGGGAGAAGAATCATTATGACCACTATGAGCAACTGTGTGTGACAGTGGCTGGGACTTTGGGGAACTGTATGGCCTGTTTAAAATTTTGTTCTGTATGGGTAGAATTTATCTTATCTCTAGGTTCTAGTTTATTTAAGCTTAGAACTAGTTAGTCTTCTGTTGCATAGGCATTCTGATGTGTTAGGTAGTTTTAGCCAAAAATGTGCCAAAGGGGGAGTTTGTTAGTGTTTTAAGTTGGCATCAATTTTGGTAAAACTAGGTGTTTAGCAATGTCATGATAGATGTCATGACATTCAGAAGATAAATCCTACCTGCTAAGGATGTTAAAAGACAGCTCAGAACTGGAAGCTAAAGCTGTGCTGGAAATTCTGTAGAAAACAGTCTGATGTCATAACAGATGTTATGACATTCAGTGTGACATTCTGTTCTGCATAATCTGTTTGTTCCTGAGATATTTCAGGAAGTTTGTTGAGCTGCTAAATATTGTTTTTCTGTTATTAGAAAGCATGCTCACGTGTCTTCTAGGTTAATCTTAATTAAACCTAAATTGGTTGTTGAAAAGACCATGTTTTTAGGATTAAATTAAGTGAACCCTAGCTATCTTTATGGAAGCCCAAAACTCAAGTTTCAGGACTGCTTCTATAAAAGGAAATCAACCCTTACAACTGTGCTGCGCCCTTTGAATGTATTGAAGAGATAGCAGCTTGTTTTTGTGTACTGTTAGGATTAGTAACAGTTGGTATTGTGTAATTCTAGTTTCTCTTGTGAGCCAAGCAACTATCAATTGATAAGTGCATTGGACTAGGATTTGTTTGTAAGGGTAGTTTATCACTCAAAGCTTTAAAGCCCGATTGTTTGTCTCTTGATTGGAAGCTTTGAAGCGAGATCAAGATAGTTTATTTAAGTGTGTCTTCACAATTCAATTAGTCAATAGGTTGATATCACTGCTGTGATTGAGGGGGAGTGAGTGGGTACTCAGATCTAAGTAGGACTTAGGTTGAAGTTGCATTGGGTAGGTTTTAAGTGAAGGAGATAAACTGGTGGTTTATTCCTGAATTAATTCTACTAATAGTGAATTTCCTCCCTGGCTTGGTAGCCCCTAGATGTAGGTTTGTTGAACCGAACTGGGTAAACAATTTATTGTGTTCTTTAACTGCATTCTGTATTTACTGTGTGAGTTGTGAACATAGTGTCAGATACTGTGTCATAACATTCTCTGTGACATCACGTATCTGCTGCCAGGAATTTCAGTAACTATGGTGCAGCTGTTTACCAATGAAGAATTTGAGTTGCATGCTTTAAACTTTCTGAGAAAGGCATTTCATTGGCAACTCGACCGAGGATCCTTTTTGGATAAGAATACCGTCCTTTGATGATTTCTGCTGAGGAGAAGACTGCTGTAGCAGTTGTTTTATCCTTCGGAGATCGAAACACTCGTGGAGAAACTATTGAAGTTATTTCCGTGTCCATAGTTCAAAGGAAAATTTTGCTTTTTGTTTCAAAAATTTTGAAGTAAAAATTCATTTAAAACATTTTAGTTTAAAAAAGTGATTTTCACAATAAAAAGCGTTATTTTGCAAAACAGAACAAAGTAGGATTTGCAAACAAAAGGGCTCAAAGCTCAAGTTTTATTGATAGAATGGTAATCAGCCAAAGGCGTGATTCCATGAACTATTTACAAAAGTTGGAAATGATAATTTATTGGGAAAAGGCTACATTGAAAGCAAATAACTGCTATTGTCCCTAACAACTTTGAATTCCAACTGTGCTTGTTGCTTCAGAAGAGTTGATTGAAGATCCGTTGATGGAAGATTCTTCAGATGGACAAAATCTGAGACTAACTGCGATTACTTTGTCATTTTGTATCCTTGTTTTGCCTAGATCGCCTTTTAGGTTTTCAATCTATCGGGATATTTTACATTTATTGTCTCTAATTTTTGCTGGATTGCCTTTTCGGTTTTCAATCCTAGGGCGCTCATTTTGCCTAAGCCGCCCTTTTCGGGTTTTCGACTTACAAATTGTTCTTTTGTTTTTAGACAATGTATTTCATGGTGCGTCGGCATTCATAGGATGCGGGAGTTCATCACCGTCCATGGTTGTGAGAGTCATAGCACCGCCGGAAAAGCTCCTTTTGACGATGTATGGGCCGTCGTAGTTAGGAGTCCATTTGCCCCTAGAATCTGGTTGAAAAGACAGAATCTTTTTAAGCACGAGGTCACCTTCTCGGAAATCACGAGGTCGGACCTTTTTGTCAAAAGCTTTCTTCATTCTTCTTTGATATTGTTGTCCATGACATAGAGCGGTCAGGCGCTTTTCTTCAATTAAGTTCAGTTGGTCGTATCTGCTTTGACACCATTCGACGAGATAGCTTAGTTTCCATGAGAACTCTCATTGGCGGGATCTCGACTTCTCGGAGAACCTTGCTTCCATGCCGTATACTAGAGAAAAGGAGTTGCCCTGTTGAAGTGCGTCTTGAAGTACGATACCCATCGAGAAAAATGGCGACATTCGTGCGGTCTTTCTAAGTGATGACCATTTTGGATGATCTTTTGATGTTCTTGTTGGTACTTCAGCGGTATTTTTCATCTTTGGCGGTAAGGAGATGAGTTATGATGCTCGATCTGAATTCCTCACAAAGTTCTTTCATCATTTTGTTGTTCAAGTTAGATCCATTATGCGTGATGATCTTACTTGGAACTCCATATCGCAAATGAGGTTGTTCTTGATGAACCTCACGACCACTTGTCTTGTAACATTGGCATAAGATCTTGCTTGACCCATTTGGTGAAGTAGTCAATAGCTACTAGAATGAAGCGATGTCCGTTGGACGCTTTTGGTTCAATCATTCCTATCATGTCAATGCCCTACATGGAGAAAGGCCACGGAGGAGAGAGCGTTGAGTAGAGTCGGAGGCACATGGATCTTATATAGATCGCGCACTTGTGACATCTTTTGATGTGTTCTGACAATCGATTCCATCGTTATCCAATAGTATCCTGCTCTCAAGATTTTTTTAGACATTCCATGCCCATTTGAACGGGTTCCAAAGGACCCTTCATGCACTTCATGGATGATCGTGTCTGCTTCTTGTCTGTCGACGCATCTGAGCAGAACCATGTCGAAGTTTCTTTTGTATAGCACACCTTCGTTCAAGAAGAATTTCCTAGAAAGCCTCCTTAGAGTTTTCTTATCTTTATACGATGCCCCAAGTGGGTACTCTCGTGGTTGAAGAAAACGCTTTATGTCGTGAAACCACGGTTTATCGTCGAAGAATGCTTCAGTTGCAAACACATATGCAGGTCTTTCAAGGCGTCTGATGCGAATTTTGGGCATATCATTCCAATCGTTGACTTTGAACATGGAAGATAGAGTAGCCAAGGCGTCTACCATTCGATTCTGATCTCGAGGGATATGATGCAGTTCTACTTTGTTGAAGAAAGTCAACAACCGTCTTGCATAATCTCTGTAAGGAATTAGACCAAGATGATGAGTTTCATACTTGTCTTTGATTTGATTAATCACTAGGGCTGAATCTCCATATATGTCAAGGATCTTGATCCTTAAGTTGATGGCTTCTTCGATACCCATGATGTACGCTTAGTACGCTGTTGTTGGTGCATCAAATAGCAGGAAAGCAGGATATGAGAACCCTCGGGAGTAATGATGACTGCCCCAATTCCATTGCCGAAAACGTTAACTGCTCCATCAAAGACTAAACCTCATCTGGATTCTGGATCTGGTCCTTCTCCGTGTAGCGGTTCGTCACAATCTTTCATCTTTAAGTACATAACATCCTCGTCTGGGAAGTCAAACTTGAGAGATTGGTATTCGTTGAGCGGCTGATAAGCCAAGTGATCGGCGAGAATGCTTCCTTTGACCGCTTTTTGAGCACGGTATTGGATGTCATATTCAGATAACAACATTTGCCATCGAGCGATTCTCCCTGTTAAGGCAGGCTTTTCAAAGACATACTTGATCGGATCCATTTTGGAGATTAACCAAGTCGTGTGATTGATCATGTACTGGAGAAGACGTTTTGAAGCCCATACCAAAGCACAGGTTTTCTCGAGCATGGAGTAACGAGTTTCACGATCTGTGAACTTCTTACTCGGGTAGTAGATGGCATGCTCCTTCTTACGGTTTCATCTTCTTCCCAATGCAGCCCATGGACTCTTCTAGCACGGTAAGGTATATGATTAACGGTCTTCCTTCCTTTGGAGGATCAATATTGGAGGTTCAGCGGTATTCCTTGATCTTGTCAAAGCGCTTTTTGTCGGCTGTCCACACAACCTTTTGATCTTTGCGGAGAAGCTTGAAAATCGGCAGTGTGATCATCGAGAGATAAATGCGGAGATATAATTTAACCGTCAAGAAATCCTCGTACTTGCTTTTCCGTCGTGGTGTAGGCATTTCTGAATAGCCTTGACTTTCGAGTCAACTTCATTCCTCTTTGTTGACGATGAAAACTAGGAGCTTTCGGATCTTACCCCAAAGGTGCATTTGTTAGGATTGGTGTGAAATTTCCTTAGTCGTTGAAACAACTTTAAGAGATAGTCTATATGTTCCTCTTGATGTCGACTTTGCTATCATATAAATCTCGTAGACTTGATCTCTTTGTGCATCATGTCATGGAAGAGAGTAGTCATTGCCCTACTGTAAGTAGCGCTGCATTCTTTAATCCAAATGGCATTACTTTGTAGCAAAGGTGCCCCGTGGCGTGATGAAGGATGTCTTCTCCATGTCTTGAGGCCATTACGATCGATTGTAACGGAGAAACCATCCATAAAAGAAAAGGCGTTGAATTTTGCGATGCTATCCACTAGCATGTCGATATGCGGTAGTGGGAAATCGTCTTTGGACTTGCTTTATTCGGATCCATTAGTCAACACACATTCGACCATTCCATCCTTTTTGAGCAGGCACTATGTTGGCTAGCCATTGAGGATACTCGTGATGAGGAATCCAGTGTCAGTACGAACTTCCTTTTTGATTTTGTCGGCCATTTCGGGTGAACCCTCCTCGGTTTTTGTTTAATGGCGGACACTCCAGTCTTAGCGGGTGATGCTCCACAATCTTTGGTATCCAAACCCGGCATGTCTGGTAGGACAGCGAACACATCAACATATTCTTTGAGAAGATCTATCAGTTTGCTTTTGACACTGCTATTGAGTGAAGCTCCGATGTTTACTTCTTTTTTATCTTCCTCCGAACCCAAGTTGATTTCTTCTAGAGGTTCTTTGTGAGGCTGAATGATTCTTTCCTCGTGCTTTAGTAGTCGAGAAATTTCATCCGGGATCTCTTCTTCAACTTCCTCCTCAGCGACTTCACAGGGAATTTCAAAGTTGGGAGAGAGCATAGAGTTATTGCTTTCAATGGATTGGTCCATTTGTTTAATCTGCAAATTTTGATTTATGTTTGATTATTTAATTCCTTATCATCATTTTTTTTCGAAGAAAGTTAATGTGAAAGTGGATGCAGATTAATTTTTCATTATGATTTTTTTTTTGAAGATTTTTTTTATTGTGTTTTTTAGGATTATCATTTCCAGAAAAGGGTAAAAATGAAAATAAACACAAAGTGTGGAAACAAAACAACACGTTTTATTTATGATTCACAATATGAACAGGGCCCTAAAATACAAACTCATTTGTCTTGGGCAAGACAAAGAGAAATTATTTAAAAGCTAAAGCCCTATAAAACATCTCTTCGCTTTGGGCGAAGCGAGAGTTCAAAACAAAAAGCAAAGATAAACTACTTAGAGCTATGAACATTAGTCCGAACTTCAACAGGTTTCCAGTAATGGCGAACTCCTTGGATATCGAGATAATCTGGTAATTTCCCACTTGGTTTAACCCTTGAGTAAACTTTGGTCACTGGCCGAGCAGGCTTTGAAGACTCTGGTCGGTGGCCCTTGCCTTTTGTGCTGCTAAAGCGATCTTCTTGATTAACAGATCGGGAAGTACGAGATATAGCATGTGTACTTGCTGTTGATCTTTGTGTTGAATTCTGGGGATGCACCCTCCAATCTTCGGAGTGAAGAGACTCGTTGTCGGTGACACTTTCCAGATCGTATCCCGAGTCGTACTCTTGATCTTCAGTGATCATGTTGATGTAGTGATAACCAGGATCTGGCTTGGTGAATTCCACAGAAGTGTTGAAGCAGAGATCTTCATTTGGGATCTCGATCTGTTGATTAGTTTGAGAAGACGAGTATTCCTCCTCTGGTTGACTAGGGTATTCAAAGTCATCACCCCATCCCGTAGGCTGGATATCTTCGATTCGGATTTTCGAGCTTTCTGGCGTAGTGTATTTCACCATGTAGTCGAATTTGCCACTTGGTTCTCCCAAGGTATCCCAAACTTCAGCAGGGACAGGTGGATTTTCATGCCTTTGCAGGGACATGTCTTTAAATTGATTAGTTGGTGCATATGACTCCTCTTGAGATACATACTCAGGGTTGTTCAAATAAGTGCTCCACTCTTCAGATTCAGATGGATCGTCTTCATCTTCTTCGATGGTTACAACGCTAACTTCTTGGAGAACAGGGTTTAAGAAACCCCCACTATGAAATACTTCTTTGATCGGGGAAAGTGCTTCATCTTTCTTTTGCTCTTTGGAGAGTATGGGTGTGAACCCGAGTCCGGCTTTCGTTTCGTTCTTGACAGGTTTGATAACTTGTCCCCATCCTTTAATATTGCCATCTTTCACCATTTGTGCAGCTTCTTTATATGAAGAGATAGATGATCTGTTTTTGCTGGTAGATTCATCTTCTAATGGATGTTCAGGGATATGTGTTCCTTCAATGTCATTAGCAGTGATGAAGGAGAAACTGGACAAATGGCTTACAAGCAAAGCTTGTTCTGTGATAGTCACCAACTTTCCATTATTGTGAATTTAGGTTCGATGGAGTAGAAGTTACTGCTCCTGCCTCATGAATCCAAGGTCTTCCTAGTAGACAACTGCATACAGCTGGTACATCCATGACTTGGAAAGTAATTTGAAAGGTATGAGGGCCAATCGTCATTGGGAGATCAACTTCCCCAATAACTGACTTCCTTGATCCATCGAAAGCTCTTACTATTATGTCGTTGAACTTCATTGGCGTTCCTTTGTAAGCTAAGCGAGGCGTCGTTTTGGCATTACATTTAAAGATGAACCCGTATCCACCAATACATTGGACGAGGAATCGTGGCAAACCATCGAGATGTGCAAGGCCAAGTTGTGATCTTTCCTTCTTACAGAAGTTCCTCATCCTTGGCCGAGATTATTACATCTTTGTTATGTTGGAGCAGTCCTCCAATGCGTAGTCACATCGTGATCCATAAGCTGGTCTAGTACTCTCATCAAAGCTTCTCGGTGAGCTTGAGTTAAGGAGTAAAGACAGTTTGAAAATTTTGGAAGAGTGCATCAATTGATCTACGACTCGGTACTCGCTTTTCTTGATTAATTTTAGTATCTCTTCAAAGTCTGAGTTGATGTTGGTTCCATCAGTAGAACCAATGTTTGTACTTGGGTTAACAATGGGAATCGTTGAGATTCTCGGAAGATATATTAGCTGGTTACATCTAACAACGGGATGGGCGGTCTTGGTGGCACTGGAGCATGTACTCGTCCACTTCGCGTTACTCGTCCGATTTCTGTTATATTGACATTAGCGGGAAGTGTAGGCATGGGTTTCTCCTTCCCATCCTCTATCAGGGTTGCATTGTATTGGTAAGGAATTGCTCTGGTAAAACCGTATGGAACAGGACCAGGTGGGCGAATTACCAAAGGAGATGTTGGAATGTTGGAACCATTGTACGCGATCTCTGCATGCTCAGGTATGTTGAAACAAGGGATCACAATGTTTACTTCGGGATTTTCCGAGTTGATATCTGAGACTAAAAGCTCATGCGGAAAATGCCCTATCGTATTTACGTCATGGTCATCTCGGTTTCTGTAAACTTGTAGATCTCCGATATCTAACAACCGCTGAATGTCGGCTCTTATGGTGGGACACCCTCGAATATCTTTGAAACAGACGTTACAAGCTATGTAATCATGCTCGGTGAAAGCGCTCATTGCCTTTGTATGCTTTGGAGATGTACCAGGTTCCTCACGATCAAGTTTACGTGCTGTGACAAGATATCATGTTTCTTAGCATCAAATTCTTTGAATGTCCCTTGTGGTAGGAAGTGGATTGGCTTGCACATTGGGCTCGTATTCTTGAAGGAAAGAAGATTAGACCTTACTAACCGCATACGCCTTTAATGCTATGCAATGTTCAAGGTCATGGCTGGTGCCCTTGGTGAAAAGGGCAAGATCGTCATTTTGTACCACCACGGTAATTTTTCGGGACGGAGGTGGTGACCTTGTCATGTCGAGTTTCTTTCTATTAGCGCAGGTAAAGTTACGTATGCGTCATTGGGATTGGATCGAGCTGCGTGACGTCGGTTTTGGTTGTTAAAATGCTGAGCCTGTTGACGAGGCTGTTGAGTTTGTTGATTTTGTTGAAATTGCGGAGCAATTCCTGTGTTTGGATTTGTGTTGACGACGGGCGCTATGGAAGCTACTTGTCGTGGTTGAATGACATTCTTACGTGGTTTCCCTCGGGATACCATTCCTACGTCATGTTCTTTTTTCTTTGGGAAGCTAGTTCCCCCTTTTCTAGTTCCACTAGAA